>CANTUR010000302.1:3050000-3471926 GCA_947683625.1 Mallotus nudiflorus
GTGATTATCATCAACAACCACTTGATCACCCATCTTCAATTTGCCACAGATTTAACAAGAAAGGAGCTCAAGATACAAAGAAAAGAAGCAGAAGTGTGCAGAAGAAACAAGAAACATACAATATGTACATATGTAATAGATTATATGGGGGTCTTGAAACGTGTCGTTCAATGGATGCTGCCCGTGTTACTTTTTTGTTGTACAGTCTTCCTGTTTTGTCTGGTAAAGGGTTTTAGTCATCCATATATAAACCTGTACCTGTACATGGAGACCCGTATCTCGGCTCCTATCAATGGGCTTAAATTTGCTATATATTTATTTGTTTTCTAAGGCTAGGTTCAATTGGGTATTGCATAGGTTGTTCGAAAAAAAAAAAATTGGGTATTGCAAAACGCTACTTGGTAGTCATTTATTCCCAACAACCAAACAAACAAATAAAAAATTAATTTTATTGTATATTTGTATTTATCAAATTTATTACATTAAATTATCTTTTTTAGTTGTTATATATGTATATGCATAAATTAGTTGTTATATTTTTTATTTTTAAATATATAACGATTCCACTATAAAATTATATATTTTTAGAATAAAAATAAATTTAATGTCTTAACTTTTTAAAATTTAACAATTAAATATTTAAACTTTTTAAAATTACAATTAGGTGTGGCAATTTATATAAATATTATATCATAGTATATTTAGGAGATTATCACTTGAATATTACAAATTTTTAGCTGTTAAAAATTGAAAATCATGAAAAATGGAGGATATGTTATATTTATTTCTACGATATATGAAGAATCCCAATCGTGGGTAGTTAGGTTGAAACCAATCCATCTATTTGGACACACTTCCTTCTTTAATTATAAAATACTTTCAACATAATTACTAATTATTTTACTTTTTTTTTTTATGCTATTAACATACAAAAAAGTCATGCTTATGTTTTTACATTGAACATGAATATAAAGAGATAATACCAAATTAGAGGCAAAACATCTTTGTTAAACTATTTTTATTCTAAATAATTTTCAAAAAATAAGCACAATAATTTATTTTTCCTACAAACTAAATATAGGATGCCAAAAGGTTGAAAATTACATCCTTTAGTGCCATAACAAATGGAGCAAAAAAAAAAGAAAAAGAAAAAAGTCGGAATTAACTTATTGCCGCCGCCGGCATAAAAGTCGGCAATTATTTAAATTCAATGACAAAAGAGAATGATTTATCAATAACATCACTATAGATGAATTAAAAAAAAATCTTTCAATTACTAATTTTTTATATGTTGATATTAGTTAAAAATTATTAACATTTGGCGCATAAATTAAGTAATAAAAGTCTGCCTTTACCAGGAGGAGATTTAAGTTTAATCTTTTATTTTTACATTAAGTCAATTTTTTTTCCGACCTACCAAATGTGTATTTTTTCTTTATTATTTTTATTTTATATTATAAAAGTAACAATTATTTAATAAATAATAATAATTCTGTTACCTTATTTATAAGGAAAGAAAAGAGACTCAAGAAGGGTCAAATTCGCTCACCGTTTTAGTTTTTAGTGGTAACGCCAAGAAGAAAAACTCTTCTCTTTATCATATACTTCTCATCTTTAACCCAACAAAACCCTCTTTCTGATCACATTTCTGATCTAAAAGAAGAATTATCGAAGATTTTCAGTACCCAGTTCTTCTTTTTTGGCGGGCAAGAATCTTTTTTTTTCTAATTCTTTGGTTGGGTTAATTTTCTCTGTAAATTTCAACGCTTTATGTTGTTTCTTTGATATTATCATAATGTTTGGTGTTCTGGGTATGTTTGTTTTGATGATATGCATAATGTTCTTTGGTTTATGGTTCGAAAGACTTTTTTTCTTTTTGCTTTGTAATTTGATGGGATTCTGTGGACTGTTTCTTTTCTTTTTTATTGTTGATCGTTAGTTGACTTTTGGTGCTAATCTAACTCAATTAGAACTTTGTTCAGTTTTTTTGGGTTATGCAGCTAAGATTGACTGCTGTGTTTGAGAATTTTACATATTAGTTTATTTGGCAATTTAATTTTCTTGTTATGTTTCGGACTTGTGGAAAGATTCATTATGAATTATATCAACCTATACATGCCCCGAATTCTGATTAGTTCTCTGCCTTCTGGGTTTTTTTTGGATTATTATTATTATTATTTTTTTTTTTGAAATTTTAGTTTATTTCTTTTCTTCCTTAGTTCTTAACAATTTAATGCTGAACGCCTCTTTAATTTATGATGCAGGTATCCTTCAGGAGGTGAGTAAAGAATTGGGGAGTGCAACCTGCTGAATAGCCGATTTAGTACAAATGGATCAAAGTACTATGCCTTTTCTTGATTTATTTTTGCCACAACTTATAAGAAAACAAAACAGCACTATTTACATCCATCTTTGCTAGTACAAAAGGATATTTTGATCATTTGACATATGCATATGCTAAAGAACAATAATTTTCATGTCCATGTAGGATTAGCATATACAGAAGATCTTTTTTTGCTTAGATTTTCTCTTATGAGAATTGTGCTTGCAGAACACCAAAAAGTAAGTTGTTTAATGTTTCAAAATAGACCGAGTTATTTCAACTTAAGTTCAACTTCTTGGCACTGCAGATGCTGCTGTTGAAGATAAAGAGTGTTTACGGAATGGCCTTGAGCTGGTGAAGTCTGTATCTGACAAGCATATTGATCTTCTCAGGCCATCTGCTCGATTCTATTCGGCTTCTAAAGGTATTGATGATATTAAGATGTTAACCACCTACATAAGTGGTTTGTGATTGGAAAAAAAAAAAATTGGTTTGTGAGGTCAAAATGTTTTTCATATCCGCTGAATCAGATTATGCCTGCCATATACAGTTCTATTTCTTTCAGATAAATAAATTTATATCATGCAAAGTGATTGTCCAAGTAGCTGACAGAGACTGTGATAATGGTAGGGCAAGCTCCAGATTCTGTAGACCGAGAAAAGGGAAAGTATGCCCTTCTTAGAGATCCTGAGGACTTCCAAGTTGGGATTTACGATAAACCGCTTCCTTGTTTTGGCTGCGGTGTAGGATGGTTTTCGTAAGTATTTTTTTAAATTACTGCTTCCTTGAACAACATTTTGCATATCCTCAGTCCTACCTTCTTTTGCAGTTTTCTTTTGGGGTTTGCATTCCCATTGATGTGGTACTATGCAACATTTCTTTACTTCGGAAATTATTACCGCAAGGATCCTAGGGAGCGAGCTGGCCTAGCTGCAGCTGCCATTGCTGTAAGTTACTCCCCTTCCCGAATCTAGAACAAATATTTACTATGTACTGCATTTAACTTCTAAAACTTTAATGCAATTCCTATTGCAGGCAATGGCATTCTCTGTTATATTGATGATCATACTAGCTTATTGTGCCCTCTTTTAGCTCAGCGCTTCACTTTCAAGTGTGCTCTTAACAGACATGCAAAAACAAGACATTTTCAGTTGGAAGAAATTGCTTTTATAATGTAGATAAGAAAGATCAGCAGAAGAGCATAGAGAAAATGTGTTTGCAAGATAGTTCCTCAACAGTTGGAGATGCTTACATTTCAGATACAACAATACAGAAACCTGAAACTTCATTCCACACTTTTGGCATAACTGTGGTCTTGTGCTGCTGGAAATCTGTCAATTAGCATGACATTTATACAAGTGTTTATGAATATAGCATTGATGTTTGAGGCTTTGTTAATATGTGAATAATAGTATGAGTTCACATATCAAGTAGGTTTATTTGATGTTATGTGATTGGGCGCTCTTTTTCTCAAATGAAAATCTGTTCACTTTCAAGTTTCCAATGTCATGAATACATCCAATGCCTCAAATGCATAGTTTTACGGTCGAACTTTATTCAACTAACATTTACCATTTTTCAATTTTTATTATATTCTATTTAATTTTTAAATTTTTATTTTAAACCTATTTAACCTCTATAATATATAAAATTAAAGTATTTTATAAATTAATGTTGATATAGACACAAGAAGTTTATATAAACTAAAAAAGAAAATTATCAAATCTATCCTCAACTTTGGTCCAATTTTCATTTATATCTTATTTTTAAAGTTATATCAATTTAGCTATTCAACATTATAAATTATATCAATTCTATTATAGTTTAATTTAAAGGCCTGAATTTATTTCGATAATTATTTTTAGATCTTTATAAAAATAATTTATTTACTAAAATCTCTTTCTCTTATTTTTTTTAACAAAAATAAAATTTAAAAGAATATTTTCAAAATTTAATTTTACTGCTTTCAAAATAACCTCAAAAATTAATTTTAAAATATTTTCATAAAATTAATTTTTTACATTATTTCATATCTGAAAGTCTTTATATTTTAATTTTTCTAAAACTTATTTCTCGACTTTCATTTATATTATTTAAAAATTTTCAAATGAAGATTGAACACAAATACAAAAAATTATTTTATAAAGATTGAAAATTATTTTCTAATAATAAAAAGTTATTATTTTTCAAAAAAAAAAAAAAAAAGTAAAATCTGGCAATTACAAAAAACACTTATAAATTAATTATTAGACACTCTAATATTAATAAAAAAAAATACATAAAGGAAGTTTTTTTAACTATCCAATAAAAAACAATGAAAATTTTGTAAAGTTTTTTTTTTCATTTATTTATTATTTATTTTTTTCTTCTTAATAATTGGCTAATTTGAATTAACATACATATAACTGTAGACACCTGGTTTGGTCGACCCGTATTAGGGGACGAATTAGGAGCGCTCAATTTGATCGGTCCGTTATCAAGCCCAATGATAAGAATGTAAAACTTAGACACAAGAACCAAACTTGAATCTCCAATTAAAAATGGACTTGAAAGCCTAAAAACCTCAAAAGCCCAAAACTTAGCCCAATTGTCTAAATTTGGACCAAGCCCGCTGGCCTAGCACAGGCCCGGGCCAAAGAGGCGTTGCCTCATCGAAGAGGCACTGCCTCTGTGGCAGACCACTTGCAGCTGCAGTCATGGTGGCCAAGTGATGTGGGCCCCACATCTTAGACCTAATTTGGCGTAAAGAAGAGATTTTTGAGGGGAAGAAAAAGGCTATGGAGGCTCATAATGAGCTAGAAGACTTAGGGGCATGGGTAAGGTAGGGAATAGAAGGAAAAAAAAAGAGAGAAAAAAGAAATGGGAAAAAGGGAGGAACCATTGCTAAAAAAAAAGAGAGAGAAGGGAGCTCTGAAAGAAACACAGAAGGATGTTCTTAAATGAGGAGGGAAAATCCAAGCAAAAGCAAGTCTATATTCCTTAGGAGAGAAGGGAGAAAGGCTTGTGTCAAGGTGAAACTCACACCTAAGTGGAGATCACACTAAAAAATACATCTTTAAGGGTCCATCACTTTGGTAAAGTCTTGCATCCAAGCATATTTTTATAACTTCACTACTTTGTTTTGTGTTTGTTTTGCATGTGACTAAGTAGTTGGTATACTCTAGGTATATTTTCAGTTTATTTTGTTTCTTACACTATTTCATTGATATAATCCTTTAAACTATTGCATGTAGATGTAACTTGGAAACTTTTGAATGCATGTGTGTAAGTATCACTTGCTTAGGATAGAAGTTTGATTGTCTTGAGAGTCGAGTTAGCCTCTCGATCAAGCGACACCTCTTCATAGAGGCATCGCCCCCTTGTCAATGGGGCGATCGTCTCTTCACAAAGGCGATCGCCACATTAATAAGCCTCTAAGTAACTTGGCCTCTTCGTTTATTTATTTCTGCATGATTCTCTTATTTTGAATGCGTCTAGGAAGCCTGTTGATGAGGCGACGCCTCATCACAGAGGCATCTCCCCTTACCAATGAAGTGTCACCCCTTACTAATGAGGCGATTGCCTCTTCACAGAGGCGATCGCCATATTAACAGGTTGATCTGTTGCTTGGTTCTTCTCCTTTTATGAAATTTCATGTAATGTTCACTTCACATGCCCTTTCTGTCTTTAGGCATAGTTATTTTATTGCCTAATGGTGGTTACCTTGATTATTTGATGATTTCTTTAGTTTGTAATATGAAAATCGCTTTCTTTTAGAACATTTCTTTGTAAGTATTGTTATATATGATTTCATGTTTTGAAAGAAGGTTCTAACTGTATGTTTATTGTAGGAATTACTTGATAATTTTCATCATTAAGTAGTCAACTTCTTTAGTTAACCCTTTTCAGATCATTGCATTTATGTAAATAGTTTATTATTGGTTTACTTTTAGTATATGCTTGGTTTAATTTTCGTATATTATTCTTTTATTTTACCTAAAAGCGTTATAATCCCTAATCCCTTTCCCCATTTGATTCGAATGTATGGTTATAAATTATTATTTATTTTATTTTTATTGAATGATGGGACTTAAAAGCATGAAATTGGATTAATATGCAAACTTAGACTTAACTATAAAACTTGGAAAGTGAATGAAGGCAAGTGCAATTTTGAATGTAAATGAGGAAATAATTAAATAATTAAAGGTAATAAAATGCAAAACACAAACAGAGGCTAACCACAAGGTTGGGTGAGCATTTAAATGCTCATACCCAATTTTCGAACCTGATCACTAATGACGGCTTCTGGGAGCCTCCGTGGGATGCAGTTACTGTACAGTGTATCCCAGCTTTTATCCGAGTGGGGACTCCATCTCCGAATAGGCCCAAGACCTATATCGTATTTTCAAGTGGGCCTCGAGCCCACACAGTGTCGTGGTCGCCAAGCACTTGGGCATGCGCTAAACCCTATTGCCTACAGTGGTGACTCCATTGGGGATAGAGAAACTAATTCCAGTGTTTTGTGTTTTATCATCTTTAATTATTTTCTTATTTCTTCCTACATTTATGCATTCACTATACATTTTGCACACAATGAGCACTTCAGTCCCAAATAAACCTGGCAATAGTCAGTACTTCGCTACCTATGTTTCACTCAAACTTGGTGGTGGAATATTTGATTATTGTCACTCACGACACGTACCAATCCTTATTATTTTACCCTTGAGTGGGGAGAAATATATGGATGTATATCGTTGTGGGAGCCAAAGCTTTTTTACTCAAGGCTCGAGCCCATGTAATGACCTAGCAATTATCCTTAGGAATTTTCCCACGTGCATGTGTATTATACCATATAATAGACCCTTAAAATAAATCTCGAGCCCATTGATAAGCAATCCAAGGTAAAATGGGCCCTTGCGTCCAACCAAAGCTCATTATAAACAAACTAAGTCAATGACCCATTTTAAGTGGGCCTTGACAAGTGAGTTTATGGTGTTGACGATCTTGGCTCATAGGAAATGGACTCGGGCTTTATTTAAAGGACATGTTACTTGTTTGAATCATTTTGAGAGTTTTCTTGCATACGTCGATTTTGTTATCCCCCGTTAATAATTAAAACCCAGGCCAAAAATCCTAGGGCAAGATACTCGCGATTGAATACACGTGTGGGAGAAATAAGGGTAAAAGTTTGCACGTTTAAGCTTCGCATTTTGGTTTTGTGTATCTTCTTTTTTATTTATTTTTTAAGTTTCCTTTAAAAAATAATCTTGCATTTCATGCATACATGACACTCATTTTAATTTCCAAAAAATAAAAAAAAAATCTTGCATTTCATGCATACATGACATTCATTTTAATTTTCTAAAAAAAATCCTTCATTTCATGCATACATGACATTCATTGCAACTTTCAAAAATGCATTTTTCTTAGCCATAAACCTCTTCTTATTTAGAAG
Organism: Mallotus nudiflorus; assembly: GCA_947683625.1. Classification (NCBI taxonomy): domain Eukaryota; kingdom Viridiplantae; phylum Streptophyta; class Magnoliopsida; order Malpighiales; family Euphorbiaceae; genus Mallotus; species Mallotus nudiflorus. Next base: position 3,057,758 of record CANTUR010000302.1, read on the forward strand.
CAGATCAAAGGAATTTGGCCCACTAATATCAAGGATCCACTTAGACAGTTGAGACTATTTAATAAAGGAGCGAGATGGCAAGACCCTCTAATTTTGATGTTGAAGCTTTCAAGAAAGAACTATTGGAAGAGATTAGGGATGAGATATGACAAATGGTTAAGGACATGCTTGTTGAGATTAAAGGAAAAATGCTCTCTAATGAAGATGATTCTGAAACCAGAACTGTTCTGGGTGAGTAATTGAAAGGAAAAACACTAGTAGATTTAGCTGACACCGAATGGATGAAAGACCTGATGAAATAAATGAATCAACTGCAGACCGCACTGAATAACCGCAGGCTTAGTCTAAACTTTACTGATGTTGACTTGGACTTGGATTTTATAGAATCATTGCCCCCGAAATACAAATTCCCAAATATGAAGAAATACTCTGGGACTGATGACCCTTACTTGCACCTGAAGCAGTACATCATTTACATAAAGGTCATTGAGTTGTCAAAAACTCAAATTGTCAAGCAATTTCCATTATCTTTGGAAAGAGCTGCTATGAATTGGTACTACACTTTGGATACATATGTCCAGAAAGACTGGAAGGAGCTATGTTCAATCTTCATCAAGCAATATGGGATAAACTTTTAGTTTGAAGTTTCTCTTCACGAGCTACAGAATACAATGCAAAGACCTAACGAGCCCTTCGTGAGCTTCTTAGATAGGTGGAGAGGAAAGTTAGCTCAAATGAAGTATAGACCAGTAAAATCAGACCAGTTAATAATAACTGTAGAGCCTGCATCCCTCCTCTAGTTGACAAGTTGAAAGACATGGGCATAAGGGACTTTATAGAGTTGTATCATTTTGGGGTGCAAATTGAAGCTGACTTGGATTTGGACACTCAAGAATAGTTATTATCGGTTGAAATGGTTTCAAACAAGTTTTGCTGCAATATTTTCTTTTATGTTAATGAATGTTTAATTGTCTAATTTGCATGAGTATTAATTTATTATAATTGTGCATGCAATCTTATGATTGAATAAGAGAGAGATTTGAAAAAAAAAATAAAAGGAAAAAGAAAACAAAACCTTAAAAAATAAAAGGATTAAAATATCATAATTGACTTTCAAATTTTTCTTTAGGCACATTCAACTTTAGTTTTTTCCTAAAATGAATTCCTCATATTCATCAAAAAAACAAAAAAAGAAAAAGAAAGAAAAAAAAGAAAAAAGAAGAAGAAAAAAAGAAAAAGAAAAAAAGAAAAAGAAAAAAAGAAAAAGAAAGGAAAGAAAAAGAAAATGAAAAGGAACGAAAGTATGGGGAAAAAAAGGAAAATCTTTGTTTGTGCCACCAACATTTGAAAAGCCAATTTTAAGTAATCCTTGGAAAATTCTTTTTTTTTTTAACAAAACTCATACTAATTGTGAGTTAAAAAATAGTTGGTCAAAAAACCCGCAAAAGGCTAATCAATAACAAGCATAATGTGGCAGGCTTGATTATAACAGAGAAGTAATCACGTGAAGATAGTCATAATTGACATGTTGTTAGCATGTGAAGTCTCAAACATGGACTCATTAGTTTTGTAGCAATCAACAACATCAATAACATCAACATTCGATGATCAGTAGTAAGAGCAGTCAACAGCTAAAGTGACAGTATGAACATTGAGCATAACAAAAGTGATCGACCATCACTATGAATTTGCAACCACCCAGCTAGGTTCAAAAACTCCTAGAAAAGGAGCGACCTAGGCAAAAAAGGGAAAACAAAATAAATGAAAGACCCAGCTAGGTTCGAAAACTCCTAAAAAAGGAGCGACCTAGGAAAAAGAGGGAATATAAAATAAATTGGTTGCGTTTTCATTCTAAGAAAAGACTACAAAAGATCATAAGATTCTACTTGGTGGTGCCAAAGCGAGAGAGTCTATTAATTCCTTGACTGGGGGGTAATTTTTGAGATGAGTTGAGCCTCGTGAGTAATGGAGTTTTCAAACACAGTCTCTTCCACACTAAGGGTCAAGCGAAACTGTCATATGATAATAAAGCATTCTAAGGAAGCAACTAAACTGGGGGTATAAATCATTATCATCATCCCGATTTGATTGTGAGGGGGTCTTAAGTTTTATTTCATTTGGATAAGCTGGTCTCAATAGACTTAAATCCGGATTCTTTGACATGATGAGGACTAGTTCTCGAAGATTAATCCTAAATAGGAAGGGCATTTGGCTATTGACTATTTCCTCGATTATTCATGCATACACGAAATTATTTTACAAAAATCATTTTCAGTCTTCATGCTTAGGCGCATTAGAATAATGCATGTTTTCTATAAGCATTGCACACACCACATGAGCATGTGTTGTCAAAATAACTTTTAAGAGATTCCAAAGATAACGACCATGCATACATTAGTTTTAGACTCTTTTTTTGGATGTGTAATAGAATAAGCTAACTCAAATGCTTAAGATGCAGTTTTCTTGTTTGGTTTTGCCTGACGCCTTGTGAGGCTATACGACTTGTTTTGATTTACTTGCTTAGTTGGATTTCATTTGACGCTTATGAGGCTACATCATTTTGTTATCTTCGCTTGACGCCCCAAAGGCTATATGGCACTTTCTGTTTGTCCTTACCTGATGCCCCCGAGGCAATACGATATTCATTGTTGTTCCTGCCTGATGCTTGTATGGCTATATGGCTTCATGGTTGTTCTCTTCATTTGTTCTATTTGCTAATTGAAGTATCAATGGTCACAAGCATTCATTTCCTAGTTCAGTCGACCCGTAGCTGAGGGCGAGCTGTGGATTTTCTCTTATTGAAGTATCAAGATTGAGGTACTACCTCTTAGGCCAGGAAAATTCGAGGATGATAGTGTGAGCTTCCTGTTGTTATTGAGAAACTGCCTCTCAGGCTAGGAAAACTCGAGGATGACAGTGTGAGCTTCCTGTTGTTATTAAGGAACTACCTCTCGGGCCAGGAAAACCCAAGGATGACAGCGTGAGCTTCCTATTATTGTTGAGGAACTACCTCTAGGGCCAGAAAAATCCGAGGATGACGGTATAAGCTTCTTGTTATTATTAAAGAACTGACTCTCGGGCCAGGAAAACCCGAGGATGATGGCATGAGCTTTCTATTGTTATTGAAGAACTGCCTCTTGGGCTAGGAAAACCCGTGGATGACGACATGAGCTTCATGTTATTGAGGAACTACCTCTTGGGTTAGGAAAACCCGAGGATGATGGCATGAGCTTCCTATTATTGTTAAAAGACTGCCTTTTAGGTCAGGAAAACCCAAGGATTATGTCTCGTGAAGAAGGGTTATTCAAGTTTGAATCCCCGAAGCTCAAGGACAAGGCTGTTCAGGTTTAAATCCTTGAAGCTCAAGAATAGGGTTGTTTGGGTTTGAATCCCCAAAGCTTAAGGACAAGGCTATTCGGGTTTGAATCCCTAAAGCTCAAAGACAGGGCTATTTGGGTTTGAATCCCCAAAGCTCAAGGACAGGGTTGTTCGGGTTTGAATCCTAAAAGCTCAAGAAAAGGGTTGTTCGGGAATGAATCCCCGAAGCTTAAGGAAAAGGTTGTTCGGGTATGAATCCCCAAAGCTTAAAGACCAAGATGACTTTTCGAGTAGTATCCCTGAAGTCGATATTAAAGGATAAGTGGGTCAGGAAAACCCAGAAGTCCATATCCTTGAAAGAGTGATAATCAAACCAGGAAAATCCAAAAACCACATCCCTAGTAGTGATTGAGCTAGGAAAACTCAAGAATCGAAATCGAGGATAAGTGATGATCGGGCTAGGAAAACCCAAGAATCATGTTTCAGGTGACTGATGGTTGGGCCAAGGAGACCCATAAGTCTATATCCCCAGTGAAATAGTAATTGGGCCAAGAAAAACCAAGGTTAACAGTCTTTAAATACCTTTATCAAATATTAATAAGTGGTTGACTGGGCCAGGAAAATCCAAGGATCACAGTCACGTTTCAAAATTGAAGGACTTATCTCTTGGGTGAAACCCGAGAGTCAGGTATGTTGCTGATCTTATTTATTTGTTTGTTGTTATGCATGTGATTTTTCAAAAAACGGTAATTACATGCATTTGTTTTTTCAAAAAATCAGGGGGCAAATCGTAGACAGTCGGTCCATGTTAGGGGACGAATTAAGGGCTCTCAGTTTGATCGACCTGTTATCAAGCCCAATGATGAGAATGTGAAACTTAGACATAAGAACCAAACTTGAATCTCCAATTGGAAATGGACTTGAAAGCCTAAAAGCCTCAAAAGCCCAAAACTTAGCCCAATTATCCAAAATTAGCCCAGGCCTGCCTGGCCAAGCACAGGCCTGGGCCAAAGAGGCGTTGCCTCAATGCAATAAGGCGATCGCCTCTTTAGCAGTTGCCACAGAGGAGATTGCCTTATCGAAGAGGCACCGCCTTTGTGGCATACCACTTGTAGCTATAGCCATGCTGGCCAAGTGGTATGGGCCCCACACCCAAAACTGATTTGGCATGAGGAAGAGATTTTTGGGGGGAAGAAAAAGGCTATGGAGGCTTAGTTAGAAGGCTTAGGGGCATGGGCAAGGTAGGGAATAAAAGGAAAAAAAATAGAGAGAAAAAAGAAAAAGGGAAAAAGGGAGGAACCATTGCTAAAAAAAAAGAGAGAAGGGAAATCTGAAAGAAACACAGAAGGATGTTCTTAAAGGAGGACGGAAAATCTAAGCAAAAGCAAATCCATATTCCTTAGGAGAGAAGAGAGAAAGGCTTGTGTCAAGGTAAAACTCACACCCAATTGGAGATCACACTTAAAAACACATCTCTGAGGGTCCATCACTTTGGTAAAATCTTGCATCCAAGCATATTTTTATAACTTCACCACTTTGTTTTATGTTTGTTTTGCATGTGACTAAGTAGTTGGTATAGTCTAGGTATATTTTTAGTTTATTTTGTTTGTTACACTATTTCATTGATATAATCTTTTAAACTATTGCATGTAGATGTAACTTGGAACCTTTTGAATGCATGTGTGTAAGTATTACTTACTTAGGATAGAAGTTTGATTATCTTGAGAGTCGAGTTAGCCTGTCGATCAGGCAACACCTCTATAAAGAGGCGTTGCCCCCCTGTCAATGGGGTGATCGCCTCTACATGATAAGCCTCCAGGTAACTTGGCCTCTCCATTTATTCATTTTTGCATGATTCTTTTATTTTGAATGCGTCGAGGAGGCCTGTTGACAAGGCGTTGCCCTTTGCTAATGAGGCGATCGCCTTTTCACAGAGGTGATTGTCACATTGACAAGTTGATCTGTTGCTTGGTTCTTCTCCCTTTATGAAATTTCGCGTAATGTTCACTTCGCATGCCCCTTCTGTCTTCATGCATAGTTATTTCATTGCATGATGGTGGTTACCTTGATTATTTAATGATTTCTTTGGTTTATAACATGAAAACCCTTTTCTTTTGGAACATTTCTTTGTAAGTATTGTTATATATGATTTCGTGTTTTGAAAGAATGAACTAACTGTATGTTTATTGCAGGAATTACTTGATGATTTTCATTATTGAGTAGTCGACTTCGTTAGCTACCCTTTTCAGATTATTGCATTTATGTAAATAGTTTATTATTGGTTTACTTTTAGTATATGTCTGGTTTAATTTTCATATATTATTCTTTTATTTTGTCTAAAAGTGTTGTAATCCCTAATCCCTTTCCCCATTTGATTCGAATGTATGGTTGTAAATTATTATTTATTTTATTTTTATTGAATGATGGGACTTAAAAGCATGAAATTGAATTAATATGCAAACTTTGACTTAATTATAAAACTTGGAAAGTGAATGAAGGCAAGTGCAATTTTGAATATAAATGAGGAAATAATTAAATAATTAAAGATAATAAAACGTAAAACATAAATGGAGGTCAACCGCAAGGTTGGGTGAGCATTTAAGCGCTTATACTTAGTTTTCGAACCTGATCTCTGATAACGGCTTTTGGAAACCTCCGTGGGATTCAGTTGTTATATAGTGTATCCTAATTTTTATTCGGGTGGCGACTCCATCTCCGAATAGGCCCAAGACCTATATCGTATTTTCAAATGGGCCTCGAATCCACACAATACTGTGATCGCTAAACACTTGAGTGTGTGCTAAACTCTGCCGCCTGCAATAATTATTTATGTAATAAAATTAAATAATTTTAATTTAACTATTTCTAAGTCGTATACAATTTTCTTACGTAATGTTAACAAAATTCAATATAAATAAATAAAAATGACATTAATTTTTTTATGAAAACATCTATTAATGAACATGATATGTCCCTATTCGTTAGCTGGATCCAAAAACAACAAAAGTAACAATATTGAGAGCTCTAATAACAATCACTCAACACATATTCAACTTAAAAATCAATCACAAACTTGTAATATCTTTTTGAAAAAAATTTTAAAAAAAACTTCTTAAAATTTCCATTGTTTTTAATAGTGATAGTTAAAAAAATTTTCTTTATATTTTTCTTTATATTTATTAATATTAGAGTATATAATTATTGATTTATCAATTGTGTTTTTTGTATTGCCAAAATTTAATGTTTTAAATTTTTCAAAAAATAAATTTTTATTATTAGAAAATAATTTTTCAGTTTTAAGAAAATAATTCAAAAAATAATTTTTGTATTTGTATTCAATCTTTATTAGAAAATTTTTAATAATATAATTGAAATTCGAGAAATAAGTTTTTGATAACTTTGAGAATATGATATATTTGAAAATTAGACCAAAGTTTGGGATAGATTTGATCATTTTTCCAAACTAAAATAATGTTTAATAAAAGAGAGAATATAATTTAAAACAAAAATTTTTCTAATTTTTTAATACTAATTTTTAATTTTATTTATATTATTTTGAAGTTATGTGTTTAAAATTATTTGAAATTAAATTTTTTATCTGTTTTAATATTATATGAGTTAAATAGAATTATAAGTACAAATTTGAATGTGAAAAAGTTTCAAAAAAAAGTTTAAAAGTTATAATAAAAATTATAAGGTATCAGAAATTAAAGTTGACAAGTGACCATGCATTTATTCAGCCTTTGAAAATATGTGCTAGATTTTCAATCTCTTAGTTTAGGTAATTTTGGAAGTGGCCTTGACTGCTATATTCTTGTAATTTAAAGGTCATAGAACAGTTAATTTTGCACTTGTCTCCTGCCAGGATCATAACCATATGTATTACTTTTAGCTATTGCCCTGACTATCCAGAACCTCAATTGTGGACTAGTAGTTCAGCAGCATATGATAGGGGTCTAAATATTGATAGATAGCAGAAGAATGACACTGGATCAGCCTGGAATCAGCAGCCACCAGGAATCTGCCATTCCATAGGCAAAGTGTTGCTCTTAACTGCCTGCCATTCCATCGGTGTTTTCAACTGCCTGCCATTCCATAGGTGCTTTCAAGTTTCAACTGCCTGCCATTCCACAGGCCATACACCTCCCTTGCAAAATGATGCTTTTAACTAACACAAAAGATATGAAATAAAAAATTTTTAAAAAAAAAGAAAAAAATAGTGAAAGAATACAAGGCTGAGAATCAACTTTTTTTTTTTTTTTTGTAGAAAATAATATAGTAGTACAAACACAATAGAACCAGGCACCAGCATAAGCTCCAAAAGGTTCCAAAATTGTTGGTCCATAACAAACCCAATGACCAGCTCAGCTTGGTTTTTAAACAATGGGTAAATTGATATGTTCTGCAGACTGCAGTTGATCCAGGTATCCATTAGTAAGTCCCTTCTATACAATCAAACTCAAAAATTCAGTCTTTAGCTGCTAGATGCACATACTTGTTCTCAACTCTGAATCTGGAACTTGTATTGATCTATTTACAACAGCAAGACAGAAAATGAGTATATTTAGTAGCTAGCAGCACCATCAGAACAAATAAAAACAATAGCAAGACAGAAAATGAGTATATTTGGTAGCTAGCAGCACCTTTAGAACAAATAAAAACAATAAAAATAAAACATAGAAAGAAAATATAGTCCTTGGAAGCCTAACCTTTCGCTCAAGCGTATCATTAAGTTTGGTTTCATCCTCTGTCATGCCAGATTCCTTAAGAGACTTGAGAACAAGCTTTTTTAATTTCTTCATCTTTAGAACCCTATCTGGATTCTGTTTTCCATATGCAAACAACATATGAAAATATGTCATGATAAGGCAAGTAACAGGAAATGGCATAATGTAAACCAAATTAGTGCGATGGAAAGGCTTCCTTAATACCCTCTCAAGCCACTTTTGTTTGCACGCTAGTTTTTTTTTATTTTTTTCAACAGCCAAAAACATGAAGGACAAAGACGCTAAGAAAAAATGTGTATTTGAAAATAGAATTGAAAAGACAATGTAATTAAAATATATTAACAAAGATACATACAGTTTTCAAGGCTGATTTAATCAACTTCTTCAACTTTATCTTCTTGTTATCTTCTTTTATAGAGCCACAATCCAACATCTTGGAATCTTTAAGATCATTGTGCTTAGCTTTCTTCAAATGACTCTCTTTTCCATCTGCTTTGGCTTTTTCTTCCTGAATCACACCATTCTCCGTTTCATCTAGAACGCTAGCTGCAGCCTTCTTCCCAAAACCATTAATTGCAGATTCATCATGCTTTCTCTTCTTCTTTGTTTGCAGATTTCCAGTGTCTGTTGCTGGATTGGCATGTTCAGTAGGTGTATCATGTACTCTTTGTTCCTCTGCATGTTTATTATCATGCAAATCACCATTTGCATTGTCTCCAGCCGCAGCAGATTCTTCTGTCTGTTTAGATTGTTGCTGCTTAGCAGCATGAATAGCTCGGGCCTTCGTCCGATGCTTCTTTCCATCAGCATGGAGAAGCAATGTCTGCTTGCTAGTAGCCTTGGTATTGCAGATACTGTAAAATAGACAGACAACAGCATTATACTTCGTTGTCCAACATGCATCAATCTAAAAGTTTAGGCTTTTGAGTCATTGTATAACAAAAGATTTAAACTTTTAATCACCCACAGCTAGCAGTTTGACAAATATTGAACACAAATACCGCAATACACACTCAATGCATAGACCCAACATGTCTCTCATTCCTCCCACAACCTAGACTTTTTCCAGTAGAACAATAAAATCTAAGCAGAAAATTAAAATCAATATATTCATACAAGGCTACCTAAACCAATACAGGGGATCACAAGCTGCAATCAAACCAACCTAAACTTATTTATGCTTCTCACAATATCTCTAAACTTCAAACTGTCCCTTCAAAATCCACAAAATTCAATTCTAGCAACCTGGAAATGCTTAATTGTAGGTGAAAATAAACAACTTGAACAATCGCTCACCTGCAAAACCAAGGTGGGCGTTCAGATAAGCCAACATTTATATCATAATCAGGTTGCTGCTGCTGCTGCTTTGCATTGTTGGATTTAGGTGTTGCACCATTTGAAGCTTTACCTTGTCCCTTTGGACCATACTTCTCCTGAAAACAAACAATTTATAAAAAGAACCATGAAAAAAATTGATCAAACGTTAAAAAGAAAATTGGCTATAATAAGTAAAGAAAGAAAACGAACCGCCTCAGTAATGCACTGAGTGTGTTGTTGAACACTCTCCTGCCCGAACATTTCTCCACAATCAATGCATGATAGCTGCACCATACCACCATTAACATCATTAACCCAAATCCAAATTAAAAAAAAAAAAGTTTGTTTGAAATTAAAATTAAAAAGAAAAGGAGAGACCTTTGTGGCAGAGCAAATTCTGAAGTGATTGGGTAATTTAGGTTTCTTCAGATTCTCCCCGCAATCCTCGCATTGGAACCACACCATTTTTCTTTTTTTCCTTCTGTAGAATTTAGTCCCCAAATGAATTGCAGAGAGGTAGCCGGTGTGATGGAGACTGTCATTAGGGTTTAAGACCTTTATCTAGGGTTTTCTGTTAACGAAAAAAAAGCATTTTTTTTAAGGGATAATTACTATTACCCTAAAGTTTCACATTAATTACTACTTCGATAAGTTTTTTAAAAAACAACTAAAAACTTCTTAGTTTTAGATTTACAAAATAATTTCTACCTTCTCTTGAAAAAAGAGTTAAATGACATAAAAAGATATACTTACTTTAAAAAAATCATTCATTTTTCTTTTATGCTACTATAATATTAAAAACAATAAAATAACTATAATTAAATTAAATCAAATTACATTAATATTATAACTTCAACAACAGCTTTTTTATCAAAAATTAATTGAATAAAAATAATTTAAATCTGTAGTATTATACAACCTTTAATTAACTTCTTGTTTTCAATTTTAAGCTATGATTTAATTGAATTAAATCAAATTAAATTACATTAAATTTAATAAAAATTTATATAAAATTAAATATTATAAAATATATATTAATTCTCAATATTTGATTAAATTTATAATATTATATCATTTTTAATTTTTTGTTATCAATTTTACATTTTTTTACATTTTTACAGTATAAAAATATTTGCATTTTATTTTTAAAAATACTTATAAATTTTAATTTTAATTAAATTAAGTTTAATTTGAAAATTTAAGGATATTTTTGAAAGTATTGACATTTTAACCTTTAACTCACAGTATATTCTAAAAATATTCTTATACTTATTAATAGAAATGGAAAATTATTTAACGAATCTAAAACTAAAGGAATTTTTAGTTATTTTTCAAAAAAATTGGATGAATTAGTAATTATGGTGAAACCTTAGGAGTAATAGGAATTATCCCTTTTTTTAACGGTAGTAGCAATTATTCTTTTTTTTTTTTTTTTTTTTTAACTTCTAAATAAAAGGACAATGTTTTGAATTTATTTTTATGTTAAAAACAAAAATTACACAGTTGATTACAATTTTGTCTATATGACAAACCTTAATCAATATAGTTGATTATATATCGTTCAAAAAAAAAAAGTTGATTATATACTCATATGGGAATAATGTTAATTTTAAATTAATATATTTTAAATTTATTTTTAAGGTAAAAATAAAAATTATTGAGATTTTTTTTGTCAGAAGATATTATAATTATTATTACAATAAAAACATAATAAATTAAAATATATTAATTTAATAAATAAATTCAAAATTATATTTTAACTTCAGGGACCAAATAAAACTTTTAATTTTTTAAATTGGTTCATTTAGGTAAGAATGTAATAGTTCAATTGAGCAAAATTTTAGAGATATTTAAATTAATAACTGAAAATATGGGAACCTAGAAGTATAATAGATCAATTCTCATTGATGTATAGTAATTAGCCCTATTTATCATTTCCATTAAAAAATAGTAAGATTCGAACTCTATATTTCAAAATACTCTTAAAATAAGTGATAATATGATTATTTTCTCAGTGACAATTATGGCAAAGGTACATTTTCGCCTCTGATGTTTATACCAAGGAGTACTTATGTCATTTATGTTTTTTTAGACCATCTAAACACAAAATTAAGTATCTTATTATAATTTAAACCCATCGGTTAACATGAGAGTTAACACCATTATAATGTTTAATATGAAAATATCAATTAACAACCAAAAATTCATTTCCTTTCACTTTTACCATCTATTTCTTCCTCATCAACACTTACTACCATTATCAATAAAAAAATATATATACAAAACACAAAAGTAAAAAATCAATGCGTTGCACTAAAAGCTTTGGTTAAAATATAGTTCAGCATGTCCAATTATCTCAAAAGGGTCACAAAAACGTAATAGGGTCACAAATCTCTCTCTTTTCTTTTCTTTTTTTTTTGTTGTTGCAGCAGTGTTCTTGTTCTTTTTGTTATTGATGTTAATATGGTCCTTGTTTTCATCATTTTCGTTATTGTTGTTACCATCCCTGCCTAAGGCATTATAGTGTCAGGCATGTGCTAATTCTTTTTATTAATTTTCATTTATTTAACCAGCAGAATAGTTTTTGTACTTTCTTTGAATTCACTCTACTCGGATAAATTGTTGAAACACTTACCAAACTTTACTTATAATTTTAAATTGGTTATAAAATTTAAATTTATAATTTTTTGGTCATCAAAAGTTTAGTTTTTACTTCAAATATAGTTACTTTTAAAAATTTTAATCCTTAAAGTTATATAATATTACTATTTTAGTCTAAAAAATTATTTCCTTCCAAATAAATCCATATGTACTAAAAATAAAAAAATAAAGTAAAACTATTTTTTTTTTGTTTTCTCTATGTCTTCCATTATAAACAATCTTATTTATTATTTGTGTTTATTTAATACTAACAATTTGAGAGTTTTAAAACAAAAATTATTTATCGCAGGACATGATATATTCACCAATAATATCATAATCAATATACTGTAACTTTGTAAGATAAATGGAAAATCGAACAGAGAATTCAGATTCTAATAATCCATCAAAATTACAACAATTAAACATTTTTTTAAAAAATTTAATACGAACTATAAAATAATTTTTTTTAAAATAGTCATTTAAAATTCAAATTATAAAGTAAACTTATGACAAATTATAAATATTTAAATTTTTATAAAATATCGTGATAAATGTTAAATATTCTAGTGACAATAGTCCATTTAATTCTTACTTTTTTTTCTCCATATTCAATTTTTTTTAAAAAAAAATACTATGTTTCACACAAAAAAAAACTTATTAAATTTTAATTTATTGTACAATTCGTATTAATTTTTTTTAAAAAAGTGCTCAATTGTTGTGATCCTGATGGAATATTGGAATACGAACTCTTTGTTCGATTTCTCATTTATCTAACAAAGTCACAGTATATTGATTGTGATATTCTTAGTGAATATTAACCATTTTTTGTTCTATGATAAATAATTCTTGTCTTAAAACTCTCAAACTGTTAGTATTTAAACAATAAATTAAATACAAATAACGAACAAGATTGTTTACAATGGAAGACATAGAGAAAATAAATATATTTTTTTTTACTTTATTTTTTTTTATCTTTAGAACCTATGAACTTATTTGCAAGGAAATAATCTTTTGGAATAAAATAGTAATATTATATAATTTTAAGGATTAAAATTTTTAAAAGTGACTACATTTGAAACAAAAACTAAAGTTTGGTGACTAAAAAGTCATAAATTAAAGTTTTATAACCAAATTGAAATTACAAGTAAAGTTTGGTGACTATTGGCACAATTTACCCCACTCTAGTCTATCGATTTTTTTTTTTTTTTGAAAAGGGTAATAGCAGGGAATAACATCTAAAGTCAGATTTTGGACAATAGAATTAGGAGAATATTGCCATAATTGAGTACTAAGAAACAACCTAGCATTTTGAGCAAGAACATGTACTACTATATTAGCACTTCTCAGAGCAAAAGTAACAGAAACCTTATGATATTGACTAGAAATAACCTTACAGCTCTTAATAATAGACCTAAATTCATAAATGTTAGAATCATTGGCATGAAAGCTATCAACTACACTCTTCGCGTCACTCTCTATAATAACCTTCCGCATCTTATGAGTCTTCACCCAAATGAGAGCTTATTTCAGACATAAGGTTTGGCAATTAAGGCATGAATTCTACTTACAAACCAAGCACTTTTTCCTAGTAAAAACATACCTGCAGATTATGCAACACTAGACCAAAACTAACAACAAATGAGCTAAGGTTAATAGCAACATCAATATTAAGTTTAACAAATCTAGAGGAAGGATGTTGCTATCTCGGATTAAGGCTACTAGTTTGATTATCACTAAAAGAGTGGGAAAAAAGACCAGCACTTTGAAAGTTAGATAAAAAACTAAGAGTAGACCGAACAAACATAGAAGGATGTTGATTAGCTCCATTCCAAAGCTTGCTATTTCTTTAAGACCAAATCATCCACAACACCATGCAAATTTTCTCGTTATAGTGAAGATCACCAGATCGAAACATGGCGCTGAGCCAATCTATAAAATTTTCTAGATGCAGGGCAATCAAGTCAATATGAGCAGCATTCCAACTCTGGACAACAAAGGGACAGTCTAAAAATATATGCTCAATATGTTCACCAAATGAACCACAAAGAACACAAGAGTTTTCAATAACCAGACCTTTAGAACATAGGCGAGCTCTAATAGGAAGGATATTGCAATAAAATCTCCACATAAAGGATTTAACTCTTGGTGGAATATTAAAGGACCAAATGCAATACCATGGAACATACGAAGGTTATGGATCAATAACTTGCCTGTAGGCTATTCGATAACCTAATTTAACCAAATAAATACCATTTTTTTCAAAGTTCCAAATTAGGCAATCCTTAAAATTAGACTGATATGCTAGAACAGAAAAAATTGAGTCCACATCTTCTTGTGAGAACAAGTCATAGAGAAGTTCACTATCCCATTCATTTGAACCTAGAATCTTTAAATTACTGATCACAAGATCATTAAGGCTTTCAATAGGAAGAGTGATAGGCCTGAAAGTATTATCATTTTTTAGCCAAGGATCATGCCACACTTTAATCCTTAAACCATCATTAATTCTCCATTTTCTACCAACTTTAAAAATTGAGCGAGCTTTCCAAATACTTTGCCAAACAAGAGTAGGTTTAGCTCCTAGATTGGAAGAGAGAAAATCCCTATGTGGATAATATTTAGCTTTAATAAGACGACTGGATAGAGCAGTAAAATTAGAAAGCAAGTGCCACCCTTGCTTAGCAACTATGGTGAGATTAAATAATGTAGTTGACGAAACCCAAGACCACCAAATTCTTTTCTGGCACAGAGCCTATCCCAAGATAACCAGTGAATCCATTTTTTTCACCTCAAATTGATCCCCGCCAAAATGAATTCATCAGTCGTTGAAGCTCATCACAAAGAGAAATAGGCAATATAAAAGTACTCATACAAAAAAAAGGGACTAGCTTGAGCAATATATTTTAAAAGCACCTCTTTACCAATAAAAGAAAGAAGCTTAGATTGCCAACCACTTAGTCTCTATCACAGATTTTGATGAAGAAAGTTGAAAATGGGTCTTTTATTCCTACCAATAAAAGATGGGAGGTCGAGATACTGCCCTGTATTCAAGGGAGAAGAGACTTACAAGGTAGCCATAATGCTACCCCGAAGGGAAGTGGAAACTTTAGAACTGAAGAGAATACCCGATTTATTCAAATTCACAACTTCACCAGAGAGCTACTCATAAGAATGAAGAATATCTTACACAAGTTGACACTCAGCAATTGATGCCTTAAAAAAGAATAGCTTTCATTAGCAAATAAAAGATGGGAAATGCTAAGAGCTCTATGACAAACCCGAACACCATGTAACAAACCCTGATACTTTGCCTTTTTTATCATAGAAAATAAACCCTTGGCACTTAGAATAAAGAGAAGAAGAGACAAGGGGCATCTTTGATGAAGACCATAACTAGGAATGATGGGGCCAACTTTACTACCATTCATAAGAACATGATAACGCACAAAGGTAACACAGAGCATGATCCATTTCACCTACTAAACATCAAACCCAAATTAAAGGAGAATGTCTTGAATATAAGACCAAAGGATTCTGTTGTATGCTTTGCTAATGTCTATCTTGAAGGGAACAAAACCATTTTTCCATGTTATTTTACAATGCATACCATGGATAACCTCAAAAGCCATAAGCACATTATCAAGAATAGAACGGCCATAAATAAAGGCAGATTGTTCCTTTGAAATTAGTTTGGGAAGAACACTTCGAAGCCTGCTAGCTAACATTTTGGCAATAATTTTATAGGCCACATTACAAAAATAAATAGGGCAAAAATCCCTCAAAGTCTCAGGATTATGCCTTTTGGCAATAAGAGTAACAAGTGTGTCATTCCAATTGTTAGGGAAAGAAGAAGTTATCAACCATTCTTTAGCAGCTAAAAATAAATTTGAACCCATCATAGACCAAAAATTTTGAAAAAAGGTTGGATTAAGGCCATCTGGACCTGACGCTTTATCCTGATGCATTTGAGAAATAACTTGCTTGAACTCAAGATGGAAAATGGAGCTAGCAAAGCTGAGTTATCAAAATTAGAAACTTTCTTCTGAATAAAGGATAAATCTGAAGAGCGAGGAATAGAACTAGTGGCAAATAAAGAAGAAAAATAATCAAAAGCAAGAGAACAAATACCATCATGGTCATTAACCCAAGTACCACCATCATCTTGAAGTTGAGTAATAACATTATTACATCTTCATGATGAAGCAATGGCATGAAAATATTTACTATTACTGTCATCTTTGAGCTAAAATGTCTTGGAATGTTGCCTCCAATAAGCATCTTCAAATTCCAAAAGGGATAAAACCTCTCGCTTAAGAGAAGAGATGCGGTTATGATTAAGAGAAGCACAACTCATCTTAAGTTACAAATAAAATTTGACATCCTAAAGTCTAGTAAAGAATTGACAACTAAAATTTAAACCTCAAGAGTTCACTAAATCTGAAAAAGTAAACAACTTATCCATGAAAAAAGAATAAGAGCATCTCTCCCAATTATTTCGAATAATAACACCAAAATTAGGCTCTTAAAGCCACTGATTTTCAAAACAAAATTTATAAGATTTTGTTAATAGAGAATAAGGGCACAGTTAAAGCAATATGGGATTATGATTTGAAGTAGAAGCAAAGATGCAAGACAACTAAGCAAGCAGGAATAAATCAAGCCAACTCAACGTGATAAGACATCGATCAAAGCATTCCTTAATAAAACCATCTGACCCTCTACTTTTCTCCCAAGTAAAAGAGTAACCATAAAGAGGAAAATCAATTAAATAATACTTATCAAGAGCAGCTCTTAAATTTTGGATGAGGAATAGAACCATTTTTATCATCTTGACTAAAAAGCTCATTAAAATCTCTCATTAAACACTAGGGAAGAGATGCTTGAGTTGATAAACTATAAAGAAGATCCCAAGATTCAAGTCTTTTGGAGCAATCTGGATTATCGTAAAAGCTCATGAATCGCCAGTTAAAAGAATTAACAAATGTCACTTGGAAAAATTGTGAATATTTACATTCACATAATCATGCCAAAGAAGAGCAAGGCCACCACTTCTACCATCTCTATCAACATAAAAGAAACCTAAAAAACCAAGCTTGTTTTTTATTTCATCAATTTATTAGAACTAACAAGAGTTTCAAGCAGGAAAATAAACTTAGGCTTTCGAGATTTAACAATATCTCGGAGGACTAAAACTGCACCTGAGTTACCTAAACCACAACAGTTCCAACTAAAGCCTAACATTACTCCCAACGGGGTCTCATAGACCCAACCGATACATTTGTGAAAGAAGAAGACACAATGAGATAAGAATAACCAAAACTTGCATCTTTGATTAGGTCAATATTTTCAGTAAACACTTTATACAAAATAACCTTGCTTGAAGCAGGTAATATTTGTTTTCTTTTTTTGTCTTCCAACAGGTCCATGTCAACTCAGTCCTCCTCACTAATATTCATGGGCTTGGCAAAGGAGCCCAAATGAATTCCCTGAGTTGGCAGGAGTCTAGGCCTTTAATGAGATATACTCGAAATAGATAAGGCATTCCAGCTTTTAAATCTTGAATTCCCATAATGCAATGATCCTGATTCCTTTCCCATAACCATAAAATTCGGTGCCAAATTTGAATGGAAATTATTGCTATCACGCAACCACCTATCACCATCTCCTTCCGCTCGATGAGTCGGAGCTTTCAACCATGGCCCTAATCTCTTTTAGGATTTTCAGAGTCTAAAGTAGAAAGTTGAGGACATATATTCTTTGTATGCTAAAGAAGGCCACACAAGAACCAAAAGAAGGATATCTTCTCATACTTAAAATGAACAAGGCTCCAAATCCCTCTAGATGTTTTAATCTTCTTAAACCTCTTAAGCAGATTATTAATATTCAATCTAACCTAAATGCGCATGTAATACCTCCATAGTCCTGAATTCTTCCCTGGATTATAGTTTAAGAACTCACTAACAAAGTCACCTAGCTGTTTCCCCACAACTTTAGACATAAAACCCATTAGGATATTATAAATTTGAACTCAAATAACCAATGATTCTAAAGGCACAAGAGAAGGCACCTCACCTTGTTTGAGATGGTGATACAAGAGAAGAAACCCATCAAATGACCAAGGGCCGCCATCACAGACCCATTTAAGATCCCTTTGGTTAAAAAATTAAAAATGAAAATGACCTCCAGTCAATTCCCTGATACACAATCCTTCATCTGGTTTCCAATACTCACCATTTAATGTTTTATAAAGCAAAAATTGATTCCATGGTTGGTGATGAATTGACCCACAAGGCAAAATTCATTAAACTCCGATTGATAAAAGGGAATCAGACTCTTAAATTCCATGCCCTCTTCCTTATCAGCTTTTAAAAAGAGATTAGCAAAAGATGATTCCATGGAGGAAAGGAAAACTCGAACATAAAAAAATAAGAATTCCTCAACGGGGAGGTGAAAATGAGTCTCTCAATAGAGGAGAGGATGATCAATCCAAATCCTAAATATTCTCGTTAGTTTTTTTTTTGTAATCTTAAGCATCATCTAATGTTTTGTTATTATTTTTTTTAATTAGTCTATCAATTTATTGATGATTCATATTTCTAGGTTGAACAACATTTTAGGATTATTGTTAAGGACTTGGCTCTTTAGATAAATGATATTTTTTAAATGCAAGAGCCAATTTATGAATTCCTAGTTAACACATTTAATACCCTGTCGTTGTTTTTATTGAAAGAGTTGTGTGGACTTCAACCAATAGATTCATTTCATTGATAGAAATTGTAAATATATACGACTGATGTTTATAATAGATTACCTAAAACTAAGGAAATATTACAACTGAAATTTAAAAACATATTCAAACTTATTTGACTATAACTAAAGTTGTTACAAGAATATATTAAGAATCCTCTAACATGCCTCCTTAAGATGGGTCGTGGTTGAGTAGTCCAATCTTATTTTTAAGCTGCAAAAATTATAGTCGAGGAAGAGCCTTAGTTAGGGCATCAATAAGCTGATTAGCAGAGGAAACATAAGCAACACATAAAATACAATTTTAAACTTCTTCACGAATGAAATGAAAATCAATGGCTACATGTTTCATTCATGAATGCAATATAAGATTTAAACAAAGTTGTGTGGCTCTGAAATTATCGCAGTAAATTATAGGACAGCTTGGAATGTCAATATGAAGTTCATATAGTAAAGAGCAAATCCAAGTCACTTCAGTAGTTATGTTGGCAACTGAGAGATATTCCGCCTCTGTGGAAGATCTTACTATAGTTCTCTATTTTTAGAACTCCGAGAAATGGGGTTTCAACCAATATAAACAATATAGGCAATGTTGATGTGAAATCATCTTTGTGACCACCCCAATCTACATCAGCATAGGCATGTAATGTTAAAGAAGAATTTATGTAAAATTGAATGCCATCATTAAGTGTACCTTTTAAGTAATGTAGTAGCCTTTTGACACAAAGCCAGTGTTCTGAAGTTGGGCGATGCATGTACTGGGATAGATGATTAACAATAAAGGTGATATCAGGCTTGGTAATCAATAAATATTAAAGACTCCCAAGGATTATTTGGTACTTAGTGGCATCTTTGAGTTTAGTACCACCATGAAGAGTAAGCTGAGCATTGGTGGAAAGAGGCATTTGCACATGCTTGGACTTTTACATGTTTGTCTTAGCTAATAATTCCATTATATAGCAATATTGTGAGAGCAAAAAGCCTTGGCTGTTTGGAATAATTTCAACACCCAAAAAATATGACAATGACCTAAGATCCTTAAGAGCAAATTTGTGAGCTAAAATGGTAACAAAGTCATGGATCATGGTTGAATTATCCCCTATGAGTATCAAATCATCAATATAAATAATAAGATACGTGACATGATTACCATTATAATACAGAAAAAGAGAAATGTCAGCCGATGAATTCTTGAACCCATATTAAAAAAGAAAGGATTTAAGTTCATGATACCATACTCTCAGAGCATGTTTAAGTCCATAAATGGCTTTTCTAAGTTTGCAAACATGATTTAGTATATCATTGTCAATGAAACCTAGGGGTTGGACCATGTATACATTTTTATATAAGTGCCCTTGTAGGAAGGCATTATTAACATCCAGTTGCTTTAACTCCCAACCATGGCTGATAGCAATGCTTAAAATCAAGCAAATTATGGTGAGCTTAACAATGGGACTGAAGGTGTCCTGATAATTAACTCTAAGTCTTTGATGAAATCCTTTTTCCACCAACCATGCTTTGTACCTATCAATAGAGCCATTAGATTTTATTTTAATTCTAAATATCCATTTACACCCCCACTAAGTTATAATTTAGATCAGGAAAAACTAGTTCCCACATTCCATTGTTAACTAGAGCATTGAACTCTTCTGTCATTATTTACTGCCGTACAGAATTCTTAAAAGCTTCCTTGACAGTGGTAGGTTTAACAATTTCAGAAGAAGTTAATTGAGCATAGAGGTTCAGTTTGTGGAGGGGTTATGGATATTGTTTTGGGCTGTCGTCACCATAGGATGAGAGGATGTATTTATGGAATACTGGTAATAGGTATTGAGTGTGGACGAAAGATTAAGAAGCTGTTGAATTTCCATTCATGTAAAGGGCATAATGAGTGGCATTGATGGTGATAGGATTAGTAGTTTCATTAGTGGAGGGAACCATGTGGCTATAGTGTTAGAATGTGGTATGGACTCTGTAAATTTAAGTGTTTAAAATGAAAAAGAGACTCAATAAATTTGACATGATAGGAGATATATATTTTGGAAGTAAGCGGATTAAAAAATAAATAGGCACTTTGAATGGTAGAGTACCTAAAAAAAACAAGGTTTGGAATTGGACTCTAATTTGTGTTAATTATAGGGTTTGAGCCATGGATAATAAAGACATCAGAATATTTTAAGTGTGGAATAATTTAGACTCTTATTAAATATTTTTTTAAAAGGTGATTGAAGGTTTAGAGTGGGTGTGGGCATTCGGTTAATTAAGTATACTACAATAGCAAAAGCATATGTCTAGTAAGATAAGGGTAATAAAGTATGAGTTAAAAGAGACAAACTTGTTTCAACAATGTGCAAATTCCTTCTTTCAACCATGCCATTGTGTTATAGAGTATGTAGTGGAGTGGTGAGGTGAGCTATGCCATTTAATGAGAGAAAATTTGTTAAAGCAGTAAACTCACCTCTATTGTCGATATATAGAGTTTTTATGTTAGTATTAAAGTGTTTTTCAACAATGTTTTTAAATCGAATGAACACATCTTTAACAACGGATTTATGTTGTAGAGGGTAGAACCATATATACCTTATAAAGTGATTAACAAACATGACATAATATTTGAAGCTATTAAATAAAACCATTGGTGATGTCCAAACATCAAAGTAAATGACTTCAAAAGGATGAGAGGAGGTGATTGTTGATTGAGAAAAAGATAACTTATGAATTTTATTAGATAAACAAGAATTACAGTGCATAAAAGAGTGATCATTGGATATTAATTCTAATTTATTATGAGAGATAATATTTTTAAGAATGGAGGCTGAGGGATGTCTTGGCTTGTGATGCCAATGAGAGACAAAAGTTTTGAGACTGGAAAAAGCAATGAGAGGTGAGGTTTGTGGCCACTCATATACACCTTCCTCAGTTTAGCCCTTCAATAGAATCATCTCAGTGATAAGTTCCTTCACAATAAAAGCATTAAGTAAGAATTCAAGTGATGCAGCATTATTCGAATTACATAATTGATAAATTGAAATGAGATTGCATTTCATGCTTGGGTGCAATGAATATTTTCTAATTTGAAAGAATGAAAAAGAGTGGATAAAGTGGCAGAACCAGTATGTGTGATGGGTATTGCAATACCATTCCCAATCATTATATCATCGATACCATTGTAAGGATTATATAGTGATAAATTTTCCAAATCAGTGATGATGTGATGAGATGCCCAATATAAGAAGCCATGGTCAATATTTTTTTAAAGCAACTGTATAATGTGCCTTCAATTGCCAAGGTTTAATAGAGGTGTTGTTGTTGTTTTGAATAGGCTATAGCTTGTATGAAGGACATTATTTTATTGTATGCCCTTGAATTCGACAAAGTTGACAATAGCCCAAGTATGGTCGTTGCTGACTGTTGGGAGTACTATTTTCTTTTGATGTAGAAGGGTGAGTTGAATATAATGGAAGCTAATTATTATTATGTCACTGTGAGTTAGTATGTTAGGCAATTTCTGCAAGTGCATGGTTCACAATAAATAGTAAAGTTCGAGTATCATTCCCATGAGGAGATTAATATCAAGTACTAATCGTAATTTTATCTCCACAAGCTAACAAAATAAATTTACTTGAAATAGAAAACTAAACTAACTAAGATAAATTCTAAATCTAACATAAAAATTCAATAATCGGAAGATAGATCCTCGATTCTCTTGACTGGACACTTGAATTACAGGATTTAATCTTAATTCAACTTGTTAATACCATCGTGGGTAAATTACTAAAATTACTTAAAGTCTCTTTCAAGATCACTCAAGCATATCAAAAATAATTACCACCTATTTTCATGGTCCAGTAAATTAATTAAGACTCATTAAATTTCTTAGCAATTTAATACTCCCTGAAGGATTCGTTTACTTTTGTTAACGAGGTTCCTAAGTTTCACAAGTCTATGAGCTAATAGATCATGCAACTTTCATTATTTACTAATCTACCCAAAGCATGCATTTAATCAGGCCTAAAGTCAAATACAAGAACATATAAAAGCAACCTATAAAATTAACTAAATATTAACTTATTGAATTAAAACATAAAAATCCAAACAAGCAGTAGTCTAGCTACATAAATCTAAACCCTGAGTAAATTAGTTACAATTGATGGAAATAATCATAATCAAAGATATTCTAAACATAAGAACAATTATGCTTGAACATTATTAACTTGAAATTATACTTCTGCTCTGCTCAAAATATCTCTAAATGCTAATTTAAATGAATTCTCCCCCTATGAATTGATGAATTGATCCTCTTTTTATAGCCATCTCTTACCCCTAGAACTTCTAATTCTAGAATATTCTCATTTTGTAATCTTCCAATTTTGAAATCTTCAGTTCACAAAACTATAACAAATAATTTAATTAGATACTATAATGCACTTAATGATTAAACAAACATACAAATGTATTCTTTAAAATGCAAATTAAATAATATTATGCTAAATGCAAGTAAAATTAATAACAATTAAATAAAATTATAAAAATATATTATAAAACCAATAAAAATGCTCCTAAAATTATATGTATAAATGACACATAACATGGTGTGGGTAGTAACATGGGCAAAGATGGGGAAGACTAGCTCAAGCTTAGACATGTTAACAAAAGATTCAAAATTGAGAAGTTTCTTATGTAATTCTTCAAAGGATATTGATGTGTCTCGTGCCTGAATTGCTCGAGCTAACTCCTTATAATAATCTCCAACAACTTCAAGAATTTTATCTGTTAAATCGTTAATATCAAATGGTGAGCCAAAAAGTGCTAGTTCATCACTTCGAGCTTTGAGTTTTTGTAAAAATTCAAAAATTGATTTAGTCTCTTTAGTCATTTGCTTGATTTGATTTTTCACTTATTTGATTTCACCACGAGATGATTTCATAGAGGTATCTATAAGTATGGTTCAGGTTTCTTGGGAAGTTTTAGCATTGGCAATGAATGGAATGATTATAGGAGAGAGAGAGAGCCAATAATAGTGTTTAGGATCAATTAATCTTACCGAAGCTAAAGAGAGTATAATGGATTTGGTGCAATGTTATTCTTTGTAGTTATGGTTTATGGCGGACATGGCTTGAAGCCATCAACAAAGCCAAGTACGTCATAACCAATGAATAAAGTTTGGAACTATAATTTCCATGAAATATAGTTGGTGGAAGTGAGTCTGAGGAGAGTTTGAGCACTTACATTTATTGTGATTAGATTTTTATGAGGTTCATTTATGTTGCAGATGGTAGCATTGTTGTGGTTAGTAGCCATGTTGAAGTTTGAAGAAAAAGATTAGAAATAGAAATGAAGAGAAAAAAAAAAGAAAGAGCTTTAATGCTCTGATACCATGAAAGTGTTATGTGGATTTGAACTAGCACATTCATTTCATTAACAGAAATTGCAAATATATACAGCTAATGTTTACAATAACTTGTCTAAAACTAAGGAAAGATTACAACTGAAATTTGAAAACATAGTCAAACTTATTTTACTATAACTAAACTTCTTACACGAATATATAAAGAATCCTCTAACACTTATATCCCTTCAAGTTGGAACAAAAAAGTGGCATTTAAAACTTCATATCAGGTTATGTAGCAAGAGGAATGACTTGAATTTAATACTTTAGCTATAATAAAGAAAATATATTTATCTTTTTGTAATTCATTGTTATTTCTTTAAGAGAAAATCATCCTACAGTTGTCTTTTGCTTTTCTAAAAAAAGATATGATATGTTCCATTGTATGTTTTGAATACATTGTGAAGAATCTAAAATTCCTCTGCTTCTTACATTTCATGTTGCAAATTTCCCATTTATTTTATGGCCCTTGAAAAAAATTACTTGCAAATTATGTTTTTTTAAAGACCATCAGCTACTCATTCTCATTGCTCCCACCTTCACTCATCATCATCATATCATCTCAGTTGTTCCATATAGAAATTTTTGAATCTAAACATCATATAAAACTAATTTTCATGGATGCCTAAACATGAATATAGGTATTGAATTAGTGTACTAATGGCAGGGAGAGGTATGATTCACGATGTCTTTGCTTCCATTTTTGTCAGTCCACTTTTTATTCATTGAAGTCTTTTTTATAAGTAAATTTAAAAATTGCTTATGTTCATATTAGTTGCAAATCCAGATAGATTCAAAGGAACTTTTTATAACTAAATACTCTAGGGAACCCAAGAGTTCACAAATTTTCTTTATGTTTTTGTATTTTTTGGTTGATAATGGTAGTGAGTAGGGCTGAGCACGGTCCGGTTCAATTTATGAATTTGGAGATTTTCGAAATTGAATTGAAAATCGGGGATTTGAAAATATTAAAAATTGGTACCATAACTAAAACTAAAAATCTCTGTCTTTTGTTGTTCTAAAATTTTGGTCCGGTTCAATTCAAAGATCAAATATTTTAATCCTATACAATTCAATCCAATACATCATGGAGATTCAGAGAATTATACAATACACATTATTTTCTTAAATCTTTAAACATCTAATAAACTTGAAATTTCATTAAATAGACCTGCATCAATTCAATAAATTTGTTAATATAATTTTATAATTCATGTCCAACAAATAAAGTTCAAGATAACTAACAAATCTAGATTTAGTTTTACGCAACGAAAATCCAACATAGCTTACACAAATTCAATTGCAAAATCAATATAGCCTATAATAAGTGAATAACAACCAGTAACGAATATTAGTTAAATAATATTTATAAAATTCTTTGATCAAATTTAATTAATATTAGTTAAATGATATTTGTTAAAGAATACTAGTTAATTCTTTTTCTTTGGACAAATATTAGTTAATTCTTTTATTTTTTATTTTTAATAAAAGAATATATATTTTAATTATAATATTAGCATTATTTATTTAAAAGTAGTTAAATAATATTTATATACTAAATTTATTTTTATAACTTATACATTATAAATATAGAAATAAATAAATTTCAGTTATTTTGATCTAATACAATTCAGTATAGTTTGATTCAATTCGGTCAAGTTCTTGGTTTGAATATTTATAAATATTCAGAACCAAAATTTTTTATTGGTCCAATTCAATTTGGGTAAAGTCAAAAAGTCAACGGTCCAATCTAGTTTTGGAAATTGTCAGTCTAGTTATTCGATTCAATTCGAATATTTTAATCTTCATACTCAGCCTTAATGGTGAGTGTGATAAGGAAGCAAGAGATGGTAAAAAGTGAAAGGGAAATGAATTTTTGATTGTTAATTGATATTTCATATTAAAAATGATAACAATGTTAACTCTCATGTTAATTGAGGGGCCAAAAATATAGAAAAGGCATAATTTTGTGTTTAAATGGTTCAAAAAATATATAAGGGGCATATGTGCTCCTCAATATAAACATTAAAGGTGGAAATGCACCTTTGCCCTTATTATTATTTTCATTATTATTATTATTATTATTAATACCCTATATATATATTTCTATTTAAATAAAGTCTTTATTTTTCTATACAGAGGTTGCTTGCAGAAGGAGGACACCCAAAACAAATAGGAAAAGATTCCCATTTAAAGAGACTCCCAAAAAACAAGAAACACTCTCCTAATAGGCACAAAACTTTCATAAAAGAGGAATCATATTCCTCTCAGATTTGAACATTACTATCCCTATAAATAGAACGTCATATTTTTAATTCTCATTCATTATATTCTTCTCATACTCCTTGCTCTTTTTATCTCCCTAAAACTCTCTATATATTCTCTGACTTAGGCATAGGAGGGTTGGTAGGGATCCTCCCCACCTCTTACCTTGCCCTTCTTTAATCTTTTGCAGGGTTCTAACTTAGGAGTTCCGAAAATAAGTTATCAAGTGGCGCTGTCTGTGGGAACTCTTGAGTGAAAAGCCATTAAGCATCTACCGAATGAAATATTGACATTATAAATTCCAATCCGCCATCGATTTTAACTCCAGACACACATATCAATCCATCTGCTCCCATTCCTCTAATTAATCCATCTGCTCTTAATCCTCCAATTAACCTGTCATCACCTTTTCAGACTATAATTCCATCGGCTCTTTTTCAACATGTTAGACCCTTATCTCAAGCCCCAATTGGAGCATACACTCCACCTGGTAATACTCAAGGATAGCCACCTCTGGGCACTGACTTCCCTTATTATGCTCCTCTTCAGCATAATAGCAAACCCATACCTTATGTACCTTTTCAAGCTCACCAGAAACTCCTGCCATAAACACACCAAACCTGAACATAATAACCCAAACACTCAATCTATCCCCAATGAGCTAAGAAGCAATGATTCAAAAGATTCAAACCTAGATGACCTTCATGCAACAATTGTCACGACCCAAACCGGGGAGTCATGACCGGCGCTAAGAAACGGGAATTCTTTTGAATCCAGAACCCATAGCAAGCCTAAGAAATAAAAGGCATGCAATAGATAAATAAAAATACACCAGAATTAAAAATTAAATTGATATAAAAATAAATATTTAATTGTCATTTCATAATATAAAAATATTTTCATACAATATTCAAAGAAAAGTCTCTTACAAAAAAAAAACATTTTATAGATACAAAGCACTACTACTGTAGTATTCTGAAATACAAAAAAAGTCAGATAAATAATTTACATAATCTAGCCGGGGCTGAAGAAGTCCGACATAGAGGTCTACTACTGAGGTCTTACGATAAGGAATCTCCTTAAAAAAATATTGAAGGGAGTTAGACCTCACTAAGTGAATTATTATAATATATATACATGTAATCTAAAACATATACAGTCAGGCATCAGTATATATATATACATATACACACATTTAACACCAATGCAAAATTTTGCTTTTATATATATATCACATGCAGAAAATATTATTTAAATGAAGAATCAAATAAAACCCTAAAATAATCACAACCTTAAACAAATATCTCACTAGCCATGCAGGCTTACTTAATTCTAAATAAATTCTCTTATTCCATTTTGGACAGTAGATTGGCCCCGAGACATTAAGTCAATCGAGTTCCAGCAGTCTCACTGTCAGTATAATTGGCCCCGAGACACTAGGTCAACTGAGCTCTAACAATCACACTATTCACTCACTAATTTCTCAATATTCACAATAAACAATTTCACCTCAAATAATTCTCACAATACATACCCTAAAGTCTAACGAACCAATACGTACACAATCCTAGTGCAGCCTACTGGGTAGCACATTCTATTGATATCCTTCAAATAAAATCGTATATTTATGAAAAATAATTAAATGCATAATTAAATATAAATGACATTCATAACAGAGAAATATACCATCTATATACTAGAAATATACCAAAAATATACTAAATATATTTCAAGTATATAAATGCTACATATAACCAAAATCAACCATAAATATACCAAAATATACCAGAATGCATATTGAGAAATTATCAAGTATATATCATTGCATATATGTCGAAATATACCAAAGTATACTAAAAGTATACCGAAAATATACTAAACCATTTAATGAAATCATTCATATCAAAACATAATTATTTATAGTCATGCACTATATGCAATGTATATATAAAATAATAACTTATAAGTTTGCGCTTCTTGAAGTTAACTTGACAGGTCTAGTCCGATAGGCCTCGGTCTCGGCGCAGCTAGAAAATAAATAATAATAATAATCAGAATAAATTTCTAACTTATACTTCTAAGAATTCTAAAGAAGAATCGATCTATGAATCCAAAACTCAGACAAACATAGAAATTCAGGATCGACCCGACGTCACGTTTTATGAGAATTCTATCGAAAATTCGACAGAACATCCTCTGTAAAACAGACATCTCTCTACTGATAGTAGAACTGATCCTACAAGGAAAACACACTTCTAAAACCACAAAACTCAACACCTCGGGTTAGGACTCCCAACTATATAAAATCCCAACCGACGTTCACTATTCACCAAAAATACATATAAAATAATAAATATATTAAAAATCATTAAATTCCATAAAATAACAAAATACAATATATTTGAACATTAAATCACTAAATATAATTATTTTACAATAATTAAATAAGATCTCAAATAATAATATAATATTAAGAAAAATCAAAGTTTTCAAAAATTCCACATATAATAGTAAAATTCACTTTTATATACTCAAATAGCTTAATTATTTAATAATAGTTATAAAAAAATCTATTTAATCACCAAAATAGTAAATAATATATTATTTGAATATAATTTTTAAAAATTAGTATTAATTAGTTAAAAATAGTAAATAATTTATAAAAATCATTATAATACCCTATAAAATTCTAAAATCATCTAAAACACATTTTTTAACTATAATTCCCATAAAAATCCTGTCACGACCCAAAACAAGGGCCATGACCAGCGCTAAGGAACGAGAATTCTTTTGAATCCGGAACCCGTAGCGAGCCTTAAAATAAAATAAAACATGCAATAATAATAATAACATAATTAAAATATTGTGCAGCAGAAATAAAATCATAAATAATTAAATAATAATTCACCACGGGATTTAAATCAATAACTCATCTCATATATATATATAAACTTTTAATACAAATCCAGTTCAAATATTTAAAGTATATAACTCATACCAATATAATACAACATCCTTTTTCAATTTAACAACTACTGCAATGTCTAGATTGTAAAAATAAAACTCAGGTGAGCACTTTACATAATAAAGCCAGGGCAGAAGAAATCCGGCGTAAGGGTCTGCTACTGAGGTCTGAGGATGATGACTCTAGGGTCTGCTACTGAGGTCTGAGGATGATGACTCTCCTGAAAAAAATAGTCAACGGAGGGGAGTCATACCTCACTGAGTGAATTACTATAATATATATACATGCATACTAAATGTCAATGCACACAGTCAAAAGTATATATAATAAATATATATATATATACAAGCAAACACATACAGATACAATAAAATCATTTTTATATATTTTTATTGAAAATCACAGTTTATGAAGGATCAAATAGAACCCTAGAAAACTGCAACCTCAAAACAGTGTTAGACAACACTCTAGCCATACAGGCTCACTTATTCCAAATATATTCACTTGATCCATTTGGACAATAGACTGGCCCCAAGACACTAAGTCAACCAAGCTCCAACAGTCTGACTGTCAGTGTGATTGGCCCCAAGACACTTGGTCAACCGAGCTTCAGCAATCACACGCCCAAATCATATCTCACACATCAAATAATCAAATCCAATCAATATCCTCAAACAGGTTAGTAATATAGCCTAAACGCTATAAGCGTACCGGTACGTACTCGGTCCTAGTGCTGCCCATTAGGTAGCACGTTCTATTGATATCCTTCATTAAAATATAAAACATACATTCATAAAAATAACTGATGCATGAATTTAAAATAAACAGCAACATAAACCATATATATACTGAAAATATACCAAACGTAAACTAGGTATATTTCGAGTATATATATGTCAAATAAATTCGATTAATTACAAAATAAACTAGGAATATATTCAAAAATATTTTAAACATAATTCATTAATAAAACATGCATATAATTTAAAATATACCAAAAATAAACCAAAAATAAACTTAAGTACTAATTAAACCATTATGCATATTTAATCAAAATAAAACATATATTTCTAAAATCATGCACACTAGAGCATATATATATAAAATAGCAACTCAATATTTATTGCACTCCTCGAGATGGTCTGATGGGTCTGGTCCACTAGGTCTCGGTCTCGGTGCAACTAAATAAACAGATAATGAGAGGAATCAGAATAAATCTAACAGAAGTTCTAAAGACTTAATCTAGAATACTAGAGACAGAATTAGGATTAGAACTCAATCGAACATCACGTTTTACGAGAATTCTACCAAAAATCCGACAGAATCTTCCTTGTAAAATGGATATTTCACTACTCAAAGAGTAGAGCCGGCCCTGCAAAAAAATGTACTTCGAAAATAAACACAGAACACAACCACAATCCCTCGGTCAGACTCCAAACTACAAATCACCGACCGAGGTTCATAATTCACGGAATATTTACAAAATACCAAAAATGCCCTTATATAATAAAAATACATTTTATCAGTAGAAATTATGCAATTAACCCTAAAACACAGTAAAAACCGATAAAAACTCATTTTATTAGAAAAATCATATATTATACATATAATTGAAAACAATTTACGAAAAATAGTTTTAATTAGTTAAAAATACTAAATAATTTCTAGAAATCATTTTTATACCCTAAATAACTATTAAAACTAATTTAATTACATTTTTAGCCAATTTAATGTAAAATTACCAAAATACCCCTATATATAAATATACTAAAATTAATCCAAAAATTCACCAAAAATAATATAATTGCAAAAAATTAATTTTATCAACATATATTTCAATAATATAAATAAATATACTTAATTAACTAATTAATTTCAATTAAACACATAATTAACCCTATTTTATCAAAATTACATAAACTAAATAAATTCAAAATAAATACATAAAAATTCATAAAAATTACAAATAAATTCCTATAATTCATTTCAACACCTATAATTACCATAAAACACAATTTCATAATTTAATTAATTAATTTTTGAAAATAATAATAAAATAATCAAAAATACCCAAATATCAAAATAAATTCCAAAAATTCTACAAAAATTCAAATAGGTAGATTAAGCTAAGGGGAGAAACATTTGTTAAGGTAATTTTCATGAATCACAAGGGAAAAGCTCAAAAAACTTTGAAAAGTCAATGTGGCTGAAATAGAAAAATTGAAAAACAGAAAAACAGAAAAATTGAGGAAGTTAGAGCTCAAACCGAAGCTTGAATCAAGTTCACCGAAGCTTGAGGAGCTCAAGGACACCAGAATCACGAAGAATAATGGCCGGAGGAGGAAGAATGGTGGAAAGCTTGAGTTTCGGTTAAAAATGGTGGAAATGGACTTGGCCGGCGTCAGGGAAGATGACAGGGACGACAGAGCTTGCTGGTGAGGAGGTGGTCGACGGCGGAAGGCTGGAGGCGCTCTGGTTGGAGAAGAAACGGACATTGAGGGTGAAGGGAGGGGTAGTGTCAGGGAAGAAGAAGGGAAAATAGGGAAAAGAAATTGTGTTTTCGTGTGTATATATATATATATATATTATAATAATAATAATAACTTTAATAATTTATAATATAATATATTAATATAATACTTAGAAAAATCACACACCACATGTTTAAAATAAACAATATATATACACATATACACATGTTAATTAAATAACAACTATATAATATATACATACATAATTAAAATAATTACTAAACCCTAAAATTATTAAATATATAAATATAAATATGCATGTATATATATGTATCTTAATATGAAAATTAAAATAGTGCATGGGCTCATGCAAATTCGTAATTCTATTTAAAAAAATTAATATTAAATTATTCACGTTTCAATTTTCCCAAAAATAGAAATTTTGAAAAATTTTTATGTAAAGTACTTAAAATAATATAAAACAATTAAAATTAGTTTTAATTATATAACAACTCATAAAAATATCATAAATATATACAAAAATTATTAACACTGCATATTCCGATGCAGTATAAAAATATTTAAAAACTCGGGATATTACAAATACACAATTAACTTATATATACAAAATTCACATAATATAAAAATATTCTCAAAAATTATATAATTTCACTAAAACTTATTTTAAAAATTCTAAAATTATTAACTCAAATTAACAACACCAATTTAACTAAATTATCATTAAAACTAATTAACTAACATAATTATCAAAAATTCAATATTTTAATATTAAAATAATAAAAAATTACCCATAATTCAAATCAATTCAAAAAAATAAACAAAAATTATTTTTGAGAAGCTAAAGTTGCCAAGAACAATATTTGTAAAGTAAGAATTCATGAATCAATCAATATCAAGCTCAAAAATAAAAATAAAAACCCTAAAACATCTAAACTAAAAATTGAGAATAACTCACAAACGAGGGGATTCAAGTTCAAACGGAGCTTAGAACTAGCTTCATTGGAACTAGAGGGTTCAAAAGAGACTAGAGCGACAAGCTGGAACGGCCGAAATCTTCACTGGCTTCAATGGATGTCTGGTTGCTGTAGTTGTCGTTTCTGCGATTTTTGGCGACCTTCCGATGTTCTACAGGTGGCGGATGACAACTGGGAAAGAGGAGAAGTCAACGGTGGTGAGTGATGGTGGTGGTTGGTGGTCCGAGGGAGCTGGTTGCACAGTGACAGCACGGGAAGAAGAAGAAGAAAAATAAAAGAAAAGAAGAGTGAGAGAGAAAATGACTTTGATATGATTTTTTACCCCTTTATTTATTTATTTATTTATTAGAAAAAGACTAAAATGTCCCTTTATCCAAATTAACAATAATAATAATAATAATAATAATAATAATAATAATAATAATAATAATAATATTTAAATAATACAAATGATAATAACTTTAATGCATTTAAATAATAAAACCCCTAAAAAAAATTATTTTATGTAAACAAAATTTTTAGAATAAAATAAATAAATAATATTCACAAATAATAAAAATAATATATAAATAAAATTTAAAATTTTATTAACAATGCATATCTTGAAATAGTTTAATATTATTTAAAATACAGGGTCATTACAACAATAGTTGAACTCCTTAATTCAAAGTGGTAATCTTGGAGTAACTCACCAAGCGAATAATATAGCACCACCACTAGTAGCTCCAGATGCAGCTGGTGGAACAGAGAAAAATATAAAACTCCAAAAAGAGAATCTAGCTCAACAATCTCAACCCTAAACGATTCAAAGATAGCTCAAAAAGTTAAAGAAGTTATGCATAAAGCTCATACCGGGCCAAAGAAAGAGGATGAATGAGTTATGGAAGGAAAGACACCATTTATAAGTTGAATAATCTAGACGGAGATTCCAACCAAATTCAAAATGTCTCAGTTAGATCAGTTCAACGAAATCGGAAATCTAATCAACCATATATCCTCGTTCAGGATCAGGATGTCACTTCAGAATGTGAATGACGAAATCATGTGCAGAGTCTTTCCTAGTACACTCATCAAGAATGCTTATAAGTGGTTCCACTGGCTTCCTGAGAATTCTATCTCCTCCTTTAAAGAGTTAGCCGAGAAATTTTAAACTCAATTCATCACTAATATCCTTCTTGCCAAAAATATCAATGATATTCGAATGTGCAGACAGGAGGTCACTGAATCACTGAGAAGTTATTTGGACTTATTTAAGAAAATAGCCATGCAAATAAAAAACTTGATCGACAAAGTAGCCATAGAAGCTTTAAAGAATGAGACCCGACTAGGGAAGCTCAAAGACAAGATAATGACAAAAGAGCCTAACACCTTCACTGAGATAATGGCTACGGCAATAAAGATGATAAAGATGGACAAAGATAGAAGGATGCACCGAGATGATGAAAAAGCGCTTGTCAGGAAAGATGAAAGATCGAAACCTAAAAGGCTGAGCTTTCAAAGATTAAACTTCAAAAATTCGATAGAAGGATATGAAAAAGAGGTTGAGAGATATATGCCACTAAACACTTCCAGATCCAAAATCCTAATATGGGTAAGACATAATGGGTTAGGCATAACCCCAGCTAGAAGGCATAGTCCAACCAAGAGAGACATGCATTATAGGTGGTACTACTGTCAATACCACAGGGATTACAAGCATAAAACTGAGGCATGCTGAGAATTAAAAATCTTTTAATAAAATGATAACACATTATATATCATAAATAAAAATCTTTTAATACAATCTTCAAAGAACACTTTAAATTAAAAAAAAATCTCATACATGCATAAATACAAATACAAGTCTCGACAGAGTTAAATACAACTACTACTGTAGTGTTTAGAGTAGAAAATAAAACTCAAGTAAGTGATTTACATAATAAAGCTGGAGCAGAAGAAATCCGGTGGACACGTCTATTGTTAAGATCTGAAGAAGAAGACTCTCTTATAAAAACATCAACGGAGGGGAGTCAGACCTCACTGAGTGAATTATTATAATATATACACGCATAGCTAAATGTCAAATATAGACACTCAAAAGTATATATAGTAAATATATATATAGGCAAATACACACAGATGCAAAGAAAATTATTTTTATAATAATACTGAAAATCGTCAGTTTATGAAGGATCCAATAGAACCTTAAATGATCGCAACCTCAATACCAATAGAAAGTACTCTAGCCATATAGGCTCACTTGATTCTAAGTAAATTCACTTAATCCATATGGATAGTAGACTAGCCCTGAGACACTAAGTCGATCGAGCTCCAACAGTCTGACTGTCAATGTGATTGGCCCCGAGACATTAGGTCAACCGAGCTTCAGCAATCACACTCTCAATCACATTAATCTCAATCAAACCAATATCAATTAATCATAATCACCACAATTGATTTTCACTTAGCTTTAATCTATCGCACCGATACGTACAGGGTCCTAGTGCTGCCCACTAGGAAGCACGTTCTATTAACATCCTTCATTTATATTAAAACATACATTCAGAAAAATAAATAATGCATAATGACATTTAAAATAAACAAATAAACCATATATATACATAAAATAAACTAAGTATATTTTAGGTATATATATGTATAATAAATTCAATTAAATCATGTAATATACTCAAAATCAACCAATAATATACTTAAAATAATTTGAAAATAAATCACAAAGAAAACATGTGCTTATTTTTAAATATACCAATAATATACTAAAAATCTACCTAAGCATTTAATAAAGCAATTATGTAAAATTTACATTTAAAACATATAGATTCTAAAACATGCAACCTAAAGCAATGCATATATATCATGATAACCCACAGTTATGTGCTCCTCGAGATGGGTCCAACGGGCTTGGTCTACTAGACCTCGGTCTCAGCACAACTAACAATAAAATAATAACACAAAATCTAAATAAGTCTAACTTAACTTCTAGAGACTCGATCTAGAATTCTAAACACAGACAGAGAATAGGAATTAGACTCGATGTCACATTTATGAGAATTCTACTGAAAATTTGACAAAACCTCCTCTGTAAAATGGATATCTCTCTACTTAAAAAATAGAGTCGGTCTTGAAAGAAATTACTCTTCGAATAAAATTTTCTCAACTCCTCGGTCGGGATCCCAAACTGCAATTTCCACCGACCGAGGTTTACAATTCACAACAAAATACAATAAGATATATCAAAATTCAATAAATACCAAAAATACCCATTAAGTATCAAAATATAACAATTTAAGTATTAAAATACCGAAAGTAATTATTTTATCCGTAATTACTTAAAAACTCTAATATTAATATAATATTATTAAAATCAATATTTCTCGCTAAATTCACAAATAT
Organism: Mallotus nudiflorus; assembly: GCA_947683625.1. Lineage (NCBI taxonomy): Eukaryota > Viridiplantae > Streptophyta > Magnoliopsida > Malpighiales > Euphorbiaceae > Mallotus > Mallotus nudiflorus. The sequence goes on from CANTUR010000302.1 coordinate 3,093,988, forward strand.
TAATAAAAATTTATTTTATAAATTCAAATTACTTAATTAGACAAAAAAAATATTAAAAAGTACTATAAATCCATTTATTTACAAAAATAGTATTTTATATATAATTTAAAAATAATTTTTAAAAAATAGTATTAATTAGTTAAAATTAGTAATTGATTCATAAAAATAATTTTTATACCTCAAATAATTATTAAAACCAATTAAAGTTAATATTTAACCAAAATCATCACCAAATTACCAGAATACTCCTAGTATATAAAAATTCACATAAAATACTAATAATATTCAAAAATTCAATAAAAATTATATAATTACACAAAAATTATTTTCTCAACATATTATTCACTAAAATCCATAAATACACTTAATTAACCAATTATTTCTAATTAAATATATATTTAACCTATATTTTCAAAATTGACATAAACTAAATATAATTATAAAAATAACACAAAAACCACAAAAATTATAAATTAAATTCTAAAATTAATATTAACCACCAAAAATCACAATTTCACAATTTATTTATTTAATTTACTAAAATTATAAAATAATAATCAAATAATCAAAAATTCACAAAAATCAAAATAAATTCCAAAAATTACACAAAAATTCTAGGATGTAGATTAAGCTAGAGGAATCAACTTTTGTGAAGGAACTTCTCATGAATCATGAGGAATCAAACTAAAAAATCAAAAAACCAAAAATGGCCAAAACTTAAAATCAATCACCACTGAAATCTAAGCGAAACCAAGTGAAAAAAAGTTTAGAAACACACTCACCGGTGCTCAGGGAAGGGAAAGAGACCAGTGGTGAGAAGAATGGTGGCCAAAAACGACTTGAACAGAGATGGGTTAAATTTTTAGCTTTCTCGGCTTCTCAAGCTCCAACGGCACTGGAGAAGGTGGCTGGAGGTGGTGGAAGGCAGAGAGGCACGCCAGCAGTGGCTTATCAGAGTTATAGACGGGTGGTGATGGTGATGGTGAGGATCGGGAGGGGGAGGAAGGAGGAGGGTAGGTTTTGTAAATTTTAGCTATACATATATATATATATATATATATATATATATATATATATATATATATATATATATATATATATATATAACTTTATAATAAAGTTTAATAAAATATATAATATATTATTCAACAAAATTTATACACCACAAATAAAATACACACACACACACACATATATATACACACATATATTAATATATACACATTTAAATAAATAATAAACCCTAAATATATGTGCATATATATATATTAGCTTATAAAATACACTTAAATAATTTCATTAAATAAAATATACCAAATAATATTATTTAAAATAAGGTATATATATATATATATATATATATTACACAATAAATTATCGAAATACTAATCATAATATATATATCGAAACCCTAATTAACAATAAATAATAATAATAAAACTTATTAAATGAATAAGTAATCACATTTATCTTTAAAATTTATTAACACTGAATATCCTATTTTATATTAAAATAATTAAAAAACTTGGGTTCTAATAATAAGATCCAATTTCCCTCCAAGGAAAATCTTATAAAGACCTGAGACATCCTACAGACTAGTTCAATGGTCAATATTGCTCAGAGAATTTGACATTAGTTATGACCCTCGGTAGTAGATAAAAGCTCAAACCCTAGCAAATTTTGTACAAAAAATGACAGTGAAAGATTTTGCCCTTTTTAAATGCCTAGAATGGAAGTTATACATTGACAGAGCTTTATCCATTCAAGGATCCAGTGCCAAAATTATTCTTAGAGGGCCATACAAAATCACTATTAGATTTATAATTCAAATAAAGTACAATGCCACTAATAATGCAGTAGAGTATGAAGCACTTATCATTGGATTAAAGTTAGCCATCGAGGTCAAAGTCGAGCATCTCAAGATATACTCTGATTTATAACTGGTGGTAAACTAAGTCCAAGGAACATTGTAGACACCCAATTTTAGGATGATGAGTTATGGATGCGACAGAAGACTCCAATGATGAAAATGTCATGAATAGGTCTTTAATATTTGAACTTTAAAACTTAAGGATCTAATTGCATTTTAAAAAAAAAAAGATTTAATGTTTTTATGGACTAATTAAAAAAGGGTGATCGAAATTACGTAATTTTGATATGAATTACGCTAATTTCAATCGGAATTAAACAATTCCGATCGGAATTAAACAATTTCTTCAATTTTCTTAATAAATCTCAAAATTTCTAGATAAATTAAGTTCGAATTGGTTTAAAATTCTCCTAAAATTATTTTGATAATATTTTTAAGAAAATAGAAGTCTTTTAGGAATCAATTTATAACTAGGGTTTCAAGATGTATCCCTATATATAGGAGAGCTTTGGCTCTAAAAATGGGAGGAAAAAAAAGCAGAAGGAAAAAATAAAAGGAACAAAGAAAAGGAAAAAAGGAGAAGAAAAAACGGAAGGAAAAAAAAAAGAGAAAAATCTGGGAGGAAAGGAGCAACATATTTTTATAAGCTTTTGATTTTTTTCATTCGTTTTTTTACACATAATTACTTTTTATTCATTAATTGTTCTTGAAAAAGCGTTCTTAATTATATTCTTTTATGAATTGTCTTTCCCTATAAAAATCCCCTTTGGTGTTATTGGTTAATTGAAGATCTTTGGAGAATTTTTGAAGAACAAAATTAGAAGACCTATTAAGAAGTGGTAATTTTACAAATTTGAGGAGTATCTCATTACTCATAAGCATCATTCATCTCCTTCTTATTCTATTTTATTTATTTATTTCTTTTTTATTTTATTGATTATTTTTATTATTTGAGTTATTATTATAATTTATATACTAATCATAATTTTATTTATTTTTCATGGTGATTATGGAGGAAAATATATGGTGATCATGCTTGAGGGGATAAATTGAGAAATCCATGGAATGTCAGGGATAAAATCCTGTAGAGACATAGTTTTTAGAGTTTTTTTAATTATTGCTTTATTTTATTTATGGGTGTATTAATTATTTTTTATTATTATTTCCTATGAATTATTGTAATAGCCCCAATAGTGGGAATAGTAAAGTTATATGTGTGATTGTATGTTTATGTTACTTAATTGGTTAGTAAAATTAGGGTTTTAATTGGGTAAGTAATTAAAATTAATGAAGAAAGTAGATTAATTTAGGTTGCATGTCAATGAAAATTAGGGTTTAGAATGAATTAATTTAATTAGTTGTTTGATCTTTAATTTAATTGTTTCAATATATTTTATTATTTTTGGGCTTGTTTATTTTATTTTTGGGCTCGTTTATTTATGCTTATGTGTTTTGGGTCTTAAGCTCATATTATATTCTAATTCATTCATGTAAATTTAGGTTTTTAGGTTTAAATAATTAAAATGCATTTTAGGTCCATAATTAATTAGATTTTTAGGTTAGAGATAACTTAGGTCTATCTAGTAAATTAGACATAAGCCCACCTAATTTAATTTAATTAATTAGACTTAGCCCACTTAAAGCTTTTTCATAATTTGTAGATTTAAGATTACCTTAACATTAAAATATGTAGAATGAGGTTAGTAATTTAAATACCTTCATAATTTATAGATTTAGGCCCATTTTTATAATTAAAATAAATAGATTTAGGTTCATTTAATTAAAATTAAAAGGAATTAGGCCTTTTAGGCTCACTAATTAAAATATGTAAATTTAGCTCATTTAATTAAAATTCATGTACATTAGACTGACTTAGGGATTATTTACTTGTATTTTTATAACTAATTTGCCTTGCAGTTAATTACTAGAATAGGAATTTATATGAAATTGCATGTAAATAGAAAATAATATAGTAATTCATAAAGTAATTCTAAATGAACACGAGACTGAAAGAAGTTGGTATTCCGTATCCAGAATCTTCTGGTTGTGGTCCTAACTTTCTTTTAGGGAATCGAGTACCACCTTTTTTATTTGTCTCAATTATTACCTTGGGTGGTGACTCCTTATCTCCACACCATGTCTTTGTGATAGTGGTTAGTGTGTTTTCTAGAACCCTGAGCTCAAACAGTATTGCGGTTGTCAAAATCTTAGACGCACACTAAACTTCGCCGTCTACAAACATACCAAATCAAAGACCCAAGCATTGGCAAATATGTTGAGAAAGTCAGGCAGCTCCTAAAGAAGCTCAAGTAGGATGGGGGACAATGGGAAATCATCCAAATCCCTAGGAGTGAAAACTCAGCAGTAGATTTACTAGCTAAGTGTAATAACCCTAAATTTTAAATTATTTTAATATAAATTGAGATATGTAATGTTAATAAAATTTAAAAGTTATATTTATTTATTTTATTAATTGTGATTAATAATTACTATTTTTATGTTAAATTATATTTTCTACGTAAATATATTATTTTTATAAACTTATTATTTTAAACATTTAAATTACATTATTGATTTTAATTTTTTGGATAGTATTATTTTAATAATATTAATTTTAGTGAATTATTATTTTTATTAACACACATTATTGGTATTATTAAATTATTTAATAAATATATGTTTATATTATTGTTTATGTAAATGTTATTTTATGTGTTATTATTACTTTAATGTTTGTGTATATTATTGTATATATGTGAATATATATATATGTATATTTTTATGTGGTTGAGATTTATTTGAGATAAAGTAATATTATAATATAAATTTTTAATATATATATGCAAAAAAATTGAAGAAAGAAGAAAGAAAACGCAAAAACACCTTACCTCCTCCCGCTGCCATCCCGGTCATCCCCTATCATTATGCCTCTTCCTTTAGCCCGCTAGACTGCCACCATCTTCTTCCCTTTTCTTCTCCATCATCTTCGTCGTTGTCTGCATGTCGGAGCGTCGCTGGAGAAGACAAAAATAGCAGTAACAGCAGGAAGCTTCTTCTCGCCATCGATCACCTTTCCGGCCATCAAACCGAGCCATTCCGGTGCCTTCGACTCCTCTAGCTCTGGTGGTCTTTATTCTAAGCTCCATTCAAGCTCTAACTCAATCGGTTGTGAGTTTTGTTGAATTTTTCGGTTTTGAGCTTTTAGGGTTTTTTATTTTTTTTTTGGGTTGATTTTCGATTGATTCATGCAAACTCTCTTTACAAACTTTGATCCTCGTAGCTTAATCTCCATGAAAATATTTTTTTTTAATTTATTTGAATTTTGGTGAATTTTTATTATTTTATTATTATTTATTTAATTATCATAAATTAATTATTTAAATTACAAATTTGGTTGATTTGGTGTTATTATAAGTTGTTATTAATTTTAGTGTTGAGAAAATAATTTTTGAGAATATTATGTAATTTTTAATAATATTTTTATATTATGTAAATATTGGAAAATTAGGTTAAGTGTATATTTTTGTTGAAATTATTATTTAATTATGTGTTTTAGTTGATATTAGAATAATGTATGTTGATAAAATAATTTTAGTGATTTTATATAATTTTTGCGGAAATTATTTAGCATTATGTGATTTTTGAAAATATAGGGTAATTATGAGTTTTGTTAAAATTATAGTTAAATATTATGTTTTAATTGGTTTTAGAATTATTTAAGGTAATAAAATGATTTTTAAAAATTATTTACTATTTTTAACTAATTAATACTACTTTCTGAAAATTATTTTTAAATAATATATTATTTACTAAATTGGTAATTAAATGGGTTTTTCAGAACTTTTAATATATATAGGCTATTTTAGTTATTTGAATATATAAAAGTGAATTTTTACTATTTAATATTGAATTATTGAGAAACTTGATTTTTAATAATATGATATTATTATTTTGGGATTTTTTTATTTAATTATTGTGAAATAATTATATTGAGTGTTTTGATGTTTAAATATGCTAAATTTTGAGGATATTTGTGGAATTTATTGATTTTTAAAGTATTTACTATATTATTTGATTTTCGGTGGAATTATGGACTTCAGTTAGGAATTGTATAGTTCGGGGTCCTAACCGAAGGTGTTGTATGTTTTGTGATTAGAAGTGTGTTTTCTTACAGGATTGACTCTACTTTTTAGTAGAGAGATGTTCATTTTACAGAGAAAGCTCTGCCGAATTTTCGGTAGAATTCTCATAAAATGTGACATCGCGTCGATCCTGACTTTTCAGATTTGTCTGATTTTTGTATTCTTAGATCGAGTCTCTTTCGAAGTATAAATTAGATTTATTCTAATTTTTATTATTATTTTATTATTTAATTACACCGAGACCGAGGCTTAGTGGATCGGACCCATCGAACCAGTCTCGAGGAGGGCAAACTTGTGAGTTGTTATTATATATATGTCGCATTTAGGATGCATGTTTTAGAATATACATGTTTTTAATATCTATTTGTTCATAAATCGTTTTATTAAGTGTTTCATATATGTTAGGTATATTTTTAGTATATTTTTGATATATTTCAAAATAAATGCATGTTTTATTTTTTGATATATACTTAGAATGTTTTTAGTATATTATTGGTTTTTATTTGGCATGTTTTATGATTGATTTCAAATTTATTTAACATATGTATACTTTAAATATACTTAATTTATTTTAGGCATATTTATGGTATATATATGGTTTATTTTATTATTATGAATGTTATTATATATTATTTATTTTCCCATATTGATGTTTTATTTAAATGAAGGATATCGATAGAACGTGTTATCTAGTGGGCAGCATTAGGACCGTGTATGTACTGGTGCAATAGATTTAGGGTTGAGTGAGAATCACTTGTGGTGAAATATGATATGATATTTGATGTGATTGAGCAGTGTGATTGTTGGAGCTCGGTCGACCTAGTGTCTTGGGGCCAATCACACTGATAGTGAGACTGCTAGAGCTCGGTTGACTTAGTGTCTCAAGACCATTCTACTGTCCATATGGAATAAGTGTAATTTGAAATTAAGTGAGCCTGTATGGCTAAAGAATTATTGTTGATCGAGGTTGAATTTAAATAGGGTTCTATTTGATCCTTTAATAAAAATTACGTTTTTCAGTATTTATCTATAAAGTGATTTCAGCATCTGTGTGGAATGCTTGTATATATATTTATTATATATGGATGATTGATTTCATTTGACATTAGGAAATGCATGTATATATAATATAACAATTCACTCAGTGAGGTCTGACTCCCCTCAGTTGTTGATTTTTCAGGAGACTCTTCTTTCTCAGACCTCAGTAGTAGGCCCGTTTGCCAAATTTCTTTAACCCCAGCTATTTTGTGTAAATTACTTACTTAATTTTATTGTACTCTGGAAAATTGCATTAGTTATTATATTTTGTATTTTGTAGAATGTTGGTTGTAATTTCAGAGGTCTTTCTCTGAATATTGTATTATATATTTTATTTTATAATATGACAAAAATTATTTTATGATATGACAGAATTTATTTTTATTATATTGGTTTAAGATTTTAAATTATGGTGCATATTTTATTTATTATTGCATGCTTTTATTCTTTTAAGGCTTGCTACGGGTTCCGGATTCGAAAGAATTCTCGTTTCCTAGCGCCAGTCATGACTTCCGATTTGGGTCATGACTTCCGATTTGGGTCGTGACACCAAGTCAATAGTAAAAGATAGTCAAACATTTAGAAAACTTGAGCTTACTGAGGAATTGATAAAGCCAAGCACCGAGGAGATAGAGACCATAGACATATAGGAAGTAGTAAAATGGATGAAACCGATCATTCAGTATCTCGAGCATGAGATACTTCCACAAGATAAACTGAAAGCTCAAAAGTTGAAAATAAAAGCTTCATACTACTCCATGCACAACGGGGAATTCTATAAAAGGTCTCCCTCACATTCATGGTCTAAGTGTGTATCACTAAAAGAAGGAAATTAAGTGCTCAAAGAAAGTCATAAAAGGATTTATGTAGCCCATGAATCTTATCATTCTATGATTAAAAAGGCATTGCTCTAGGGCTACTATTGGCCCACCATGTCTCAATACGCTAAAAAATTAGCACAAGAATGTCATATATGTCAATAGTTTACTCACCTCACCCATAACCCTTTAAGCCTCAGCATCCAATTGGGAGTTCTTAGCCTTTTTCATTATGGGGGATAGACATCCTAAGCCCATTTCCTACCTCAACCTCCTAGAAGAATTTTCTGATCATAGTTATATACCATTTCACCAAGTGGATAGAAGTGGAAGTTATACTAACCATCACTGAAGCCCGGATTCAACACTTTTTCTGAAAAGAAATCATCTGCAGATTTTGAATACAACACACTCTGATAATAAACAATGGGAAGTTATTTGACAATGAGAAGTTTAGGAAGTTCTGTTTGGATTTTAGGATAAAGCTCTGGTATACTTCAATAGCCCATCTACAAACAAATGGCCAGATGAAGGTCACTAATAGGATCATTATACAATGGCTAAAAAAAAAGATTAGATGAAAAGAAAGGGAATTGGGTCAATGAACTCAACAACATCGTCTGGGCATATAGAACTACACCCATAACTTCCACAAGAGAAATACCTTTTAGACTAACTTATGAGATGGACGTAGTAATCCCAGTGGAGATTGGGTCAACAAGCTAACAGGTCACTGAGAGTCTGGATTAGGAAGTCAATAACATTAATGCTCGAATATGTCTAAACCTACTTAAAGAAAGGAGAGAGCGGGCGTCCATTGTAGTAGAAGCCTAGAAGCAGAGGGTCATGGAATATCATAACCGACACATTCACCCAAGACAGTTCAAAGTAGGAGACTAGGCACTCAAAAGGGCTGATATTAATAGAGGTAACTCCGGCACAGACAAACTCAGACCAAATTGGGAAGGCCTTTATCAGGTCATCGAGAAGACAACCAAAGGGGCATACAAGATTAAGGATAAACAAGGAAAAGAACTACCTCGATATTGGAACTCGAATAATCTCTGAATATATTATCAATAAATGTACTCTCAATTTTGGAGAATGAACTGGTTTATTTATTTTTCATAATACTGAGTTGTAGGGTATTACATTACAAAAAGAAAAAGAAAATTATCGACTAAGTAATTTACAATTAAGTATTAGGAAGCTCAGTAGAAAGAAGACTCATATCTTGAGACTTAGACATAAAGGCTGGATCTGATCTAGCGAAGACGACACTAATAGACATCTCCCCAACAGGCCTTGAATCCCCTAATTGCTCAAAAGATGATTTATCGGCAGTAGACTTAGTTGATCTTTTAGGATTCTTCGACAACCTGGAAAAGGCCTTGCTCCAAGCATCTTCTTTAGCAATAACCCATGCTAGATTAGTAGTTGTTATTCTATCCAAATCTAAAAAATCCAAATTCGAGTGTTGAACGAGCAAGACTCTCCGACATTCAGACTTGTAAGCTTTAAGAAACCCTGCAACCATATTCTGGTAGCTTTTCCTATCATCCTTACTAGATTTCTCCACCTCAATAAGTCTTTTCTCCAATACCATAATTCGGGAGTCTTGCCCCTCAATTTTTTATGTAAGTTGGGCTTAACTATGCTTCAACTCTTCTACCCTCTTCTGGCTCACCTCACCTCAATATGCTTGGTTTGGCAAAGTTCCAGTGTCACCTTTGCTTTTTCCAGTCTCTTTTTAAAGTCAATGGCTATGGGGCTAACCTTTGTCTCTTTCAAGTTGTACTAGCTCTTAAGATAATAATAGTTGTCCTTAGCCAACAACAGAGCCTGAGTCATCTGAAAGAAAAGATAATCATCATCAATATAAGTACACATGAATAAAAATTAAACAAAGTGGAAGATAATTACTCCAACAAGTGTCTTATCATGGAGTTGTACAGCTCCTCCTTGTTTACATCTATCTAACATTAGATGTCTTCAGGGAGACACTCAGCATATCAATCCCTTACTTAAGCATTTAGGATACTTGAAGGCTTTATCTTTTTTAAAATCTAGGACCTCATGTCTGGACACCCAAATAACTTTGGATGCTCAATGAAAACCTCCTCACATAACTCTCTAATATTTGAGTCCTTATTTAGGGATCGTTTCCTTTGAACTTTAAATTTCTCCATCTGAGAAGTTTCAGCCATGGCTTTTACTTACTATCTGGGTATAACTTTGACTGAGATCTCCAAAATAAGTGGCTTAAAAGTAAGAGAAGAAATCTATATGTCCTCTTGAATCCCATCTGTAAATGCAAAAAAGTAAATCATTTATAAATAAAAAGAAAAGAATAGAAGTCAGAGTAATACCTTTCAAATTTTAGAACTTACTACTAATATATATGCAATTCGGGCAGACTCTTTAGAGATATCTCTGAGATAAATTATTGACACATGTTGCATCAGCTATGCTATGAAGATAAAGCCTCAAAACCATCTCCATATCCTCATCAGATAACCTTAAAAGACGTTTCACCTTGTGGCAATCATCAGACCACATCCGTCGAATATAAATGAAGTTTAAAAGATGTTCAACAATAAAAAATTTATGCCTCCACTTCTTATTGAGGTCTGAAATCTTTACAAAAGGCTATGGTTAAGAATAGCCGATAGGGAGAACATTACCTCTCTCTTTTTTTTATTCAAGCTATAGAGATACCAGAGGACATCCAGGTCCAACTCTCTACCCTCCCTATGCATTAGCTTTATAAAATCGATCAAGATCCAGTAGCTGCTGGGATAAAGTTGTTTAAAAGTCATGTTATATCTATTCATAAAGCTCCTAACGAAGGGATCTATAGGTAACTTTAATCCCTTTCTAATTGGTCAAAGTATACCATTAATCTATCAAAATATAATAAAGGAGTGTGGGCTTTAAAGTTTTTATTTATGATATGCAGAGCAAAATCTACTGGAATGCTAAAGCATCTCTTGTACCACTTTAACATGTTTTCATCTACCCTGGAGATGAAAACATCTGAACTGACTTGCTCTCAAGGAGCCATGGATCTTATTAAATAACTACAAAGGGGAAGATAATAAACTTCACTTGGGAAGGAAAATGCAAGCTTGAGGAGAAGGTGAAGAAGATATAAAGAACATGCAAAGAGAAAATTTAGCAAGAAAAGGGGATAATAGAAAAGTAAAAATGCAACAAGCAAAAGGGTTCGATCTATTTAAAAAGCAATGAAAGGTTCTGGAATGACCATTACTGCCCTCATGGTCATTTTTGTCTCTCTCATAACATCAAGAGTAATTATGGGCAAAAGAATGTCTTATCTTCTGACACACGAATAGACATGATAATTACGTATTTTAAAATTCAAAGGAAAGTTAAAAGACATGGTTGTTAATAATCATGCTCCCCTCGTTGCTAGCTATCCTCTTCATCAATACTCGAGCCACGCTTTTAATGCATCGAGATTCTAAATCCAGTGACTGAAGCTAGCAACCTCAAGTCACTTCGATTGTACATAAGTTTCTACACTCGGGCTACGCATCTAATGCATCAAGATTCTCAGTCCAGTGACTGAAGTTGGCATCCTCAAGTCGCTCCAATAGTACTGAGGTTCAGCACTCGGGCTGTGCTTCTAATGCACCAAGATTCTAAATCCAGTGACTGAAGCTGGTACCCTCAAATCGTTTTGATAGTATTGAGGTTCGACACTTGGGCCACACTTTTTATGCACCGAGATTATATGGCACTCAAGCCACTCTTTTAATGCACCGAGCATCAAAACTCCAGTGATGGCTAGTTTCGTCAGATTGTATCTATACTGGCGGGTTAATCCCTTAGGTCAATTATATAACATAAGCATTTTTCATTGCAGGTTTTGCACATTTAAGTCCAGCTGGCACTTCGATGATATTTTGATACGGTGACTCCAAGACTTGGTACCGAGCATGGTCTCTTCCTTTATGACTGAGGCTAGCCACCTCATATCACCCTTTCATATTAAACCCTGATACATTTGACATAAATATCTGAACATATTTTCAGGGGGACTCTTGATACTTTATATACATATTCCTATTTAACTTAGGTCTTTATTTTTTTATACAACGGTTTCTTGCAGAAGGAGGACACCCAAAATAAATAGGAAAAGATTCTCATTTAAAGAGACTCCCGGATAGGAAGAAACACTCTCCTAACAGGCACCGGACTTTCATCAAAGAAGAATCATATTCCTCTCAGGTTTGAGCATTACTATCCTTATAAATAGGACCTCATATCTCTTATTCTTATTCATTCTATTATTCTCATACTCCTTGCACTCTTTATCTCTTTAAAAGTCTCTTTATATCTCTGACTTGACATCAGAGGGTTTGTGAGGATCTTTCCACCTCTCACTTTACAATTCTTTAATCCCTTACAGCTACTACTACTACTACTACTACTACTAATCGTTGTGGGGATCAACGATTAAGTCCATGTTTGGTTCAATCCCACCAATGAATATTTGTTTTATAAAATGAATTCTAAATGAAATTCATTTGCAAATGAATTTTTATTAACGAATTGTGTTTGGTTTAATTTAATAGTTCATGGAATTCATTTCAAATGAATTCCATATTTTGTTATATTGTGTTTGGTATAAATCTTAAATTAAAGTTTTTATCAAAAATACCCTTTTAAATAAAAAGACGTTTTTAAAAATAAAAATAATGAGGGGTATTTTAGTCATTTAAAAGTATATAATTAAAATTTATAAAATTTATTTAAAAATTCAAATTATTTTGATAAAATTTGATTTAGTTGTAATTAATTCCACAAATTTAAAAATTTGGTATTCCAAATGAATTATATACAAAATTCATTTAAATTAAACATATATCATTTAGATTTTATAAATAAATTTCATAAAATTTTGTGAAATTCATTTATATCAATCATATTCTAAATTTTCTTAATCTTAACTAAATCGGCTTCTTCCTCGGCAGATCGTGAATGATGAGCTATGTGTTCAAATTAAAGTTCAATTGCAACAAATGAAGTATTTGTGAATAGGACAGGCAAAAGAGTGAGTTAAAGGATAATTTTATATAATTAATTAATAGATACATGTTAATGATCATAGTTGGAATTAATATAGTATAATATATGCTCCTTTCATGGCCAGCTTTCATTTTCAAAATATTGATAAGCTACCATAAAGTTATGAGCCCACAGTTGTTAAATAATTGATGAATAATATATAGATTTATGATCAAGTTAATTGTCAATGGAGATAGCAAAAAGAATGGTACTCCATGGAAGGACTGTAGCGATGAAAAATAGGGCTATTCTCTTTAGCTGTGAATAGTAGTTTTGTCTTCGGTAAATAGTTGTTTTAGGAGTTGTAGTTAGTTCTTTTACCAATAATCACTCCCTCCCTAACTTCATCTTCTCTTCTATTTCATATTGTCTAGATATGATAAAACTAGTGATAGATCTATAGTTATATTTGTTTATTTTTAGGGTTTGTTAACTTTTTTGTACAACTACTGGTATAAAATTGCTACTTTTTTGTTGGTCTGAAAAGAATAATGCTCTCAAATTGTTGGTGTCTCATTGAGGTTGAGCATCTGTATTTTTCAACAAAATAGGGTTTCTACTTCCTTAAAGATGAGAATCAAACGCATAAAATCACAGTCAAAGTGTAGGTCTTCCACAATGATAATCTTCTTAGGCTTGTTGAAAGGAAAAAGAGTTCAAAACAAACTCAATCTTTAGCATTTTCTCCTCAAAGTTATGGCAGCCAATGATCAAGAAATTGCTGTGTTGTTGTGGAAAATCACTAGATTTTTTTATGAGGAAGATGACCATTTGTAATGGGCTGCAATTTGAATTGATGTATTAGATCAATTATGCTCATGGATAAAATATGTTTTTTTTTTCTTATTATTTAATGAATATATAATGGAGCGTAACTCAATTAATAATTGTTCTTAAATTTTAAAAATAAAGTTTTGAATTTAATTTCTACATAGAAAATATTTATATTATTTATAATTTAGATGGATTGTAATTTGTATTGATGCTAATATATTTGCAATTATGAATAATATAACAATGTATGTAACATTAAAAAAATAAGTCAATTAATTAACAACAAAACACATTAAATTCATATGGAAATTTGAGTAATTAGTTTTTTAAACCATTATTCTATTTTTTTAAAAAATTGTCATTCAATGAAAATTGACTTTATTTAGATTATTGACCATTTGTGTGTATATATGTATATTCATATATTACAAAACACAATCAATTCATTGAATTATTTAATTATTGAAAATTTTTTGTCATTTATGTGGTTATGTCAAAATAAACTGAATTAATTGAGTTCAATGGTTCTCATATATACACAATTCAAATTAAAAAAAAAAAAAGTAGTTGAATTAAGCAAGGTGTTAGCTATGCAAACAAACATATGTTAATATTGCTCAAAACTAATATTGTTTGATAAAATATAATTACATACTTAGTCTTCCAAATATTGATAAGTTTTGATATTGTGATCATGATCTTCCAAACCTAAACAAATATGGAATGAAAGCTACCGTTTTCACGTTATGAACATGATTAAAATCTTTTTATATGATTTTGGACAACGATTTTTTTCTTAATTATGGTTTATTTGCACTTAACTACCATAAGTAGCTTAAAAAGTTTCAATTCATCATAAAAAAATTATACATTGTATTAAGAATTTAAAATAGATTGGAGGATCAAATTTTATTGGTTCAAATGCTAAAAAATTTAAATTTAAGTTATGTATATAAAGAATATGCATTAGATAATTTTATTCTCATAAAATTTAAATTACTCAATTTAAATTACTAGAAATTTTGTATCCAAAGTTTATTATTAAAAAAAGTGATTCAACTAACAATTTAGAATTAACTGAAAAAAAATTGTTATCGATACACTTCTAATATGCGATTGCATTAATTAATTGTTAAAAACTTTTATTGTACTGTAAAGATAAAAAAAATGATTGAGGGGAAGAATGAAATTGGCACGTAAGAGAAGGAAATCAAACACAGGCTGGCCGTGGGAAGCTAACTGGCTGTTGAGAATACTTAGAGGACACTTCGTGGCCAGCGGCTATCATCTCTCAACCTGTCCCTTTTACTCAAGTTTTCTTTCAAGTAACAAAGTCCCCCTAGCTAGCTTACCCTACCTCAACTTGCAATCAACAACCAAAATAATAAATTACTTAAAAATTAATAAAAACCATAGCCTTATAATTGCATGAACTAACCATATACGAAAATTAGTTCAAGTCCAATAAAATTTGTTAATATACTGATAAATGTCAATAATTAAGCGTAAAGAATTTATATATTTTTTGAAATTTAAAATAAAATAAAATAAATATGGACAGTGCTTTATGTTTGATTTTAAAAAAATGGAGGAAGAAATGGGGAAGGGGAAAGGGACTGTAAGATACATATGTGCTAGTTAGCCATGTATATCGTGGGACCTCTGGTTCTCTGCACCGTACGTGTAGCTTTTGCAGGGAAGAAATGGGGGTGGGACATGAAGAAGATGAGCGCTAGGGTTCAAATAATATCTTTTTTTTATTCCCCCTATGAAATGGAGGTGGTACTATACTATTGCCCTAAAGGGCCATGATTTTCAAGGACCCAGATTTATCACGCACCAGGGCCCCCTTTTCTTAAATTTTCTATGAAAAAAAGAAAAAGAAAAAGATTCATTAAGTTTCAAAAATATTTTATCAAACAATTATACTCGGTTTCTTTGCGTAGCAAAGACTGGGAGTGGATTTTTTTTGAGTTGGCATATGTATTTAATTACATGAAGTAAAAAAAAGAAAACTTCAAATGTATTGATGTTATTAAACTTGGACAAATTAATATATATAATTACATTAAATTAATTATTAAAAAATATCTACCATCCTGATTAATTAAAGTTTGATAAACACTGTATAAATATAATTCATTAAAATTTAAATGGTATGATTTTATATTATTGAGAACAACACCAACCAAAATGACATTAATAATAAAAAGTTTAGTGATGGGAGTATAATGTTGCAATTCGCAAAAACCCCATTTCAGAAAATATCATTATCATGCCAGTTATATATAGAGAGAGAGCGCAAGAGATGTTCATAATAGAAGTGATAAAACAGTGAAAGGAAGCAAAAGGTTGTACAAAACATAACATAAGGGTTTGAATTTGGTCTTTTTGAAAGAGGTGGCAAAAGTGGAGGGAACTAATCAAAAACAATGTTTTGTTGTAAAGACTATGATTTCAATGATTACAGCCACGCTCCAATCATACAAAGCAACCCAAAATTCTAATAATAATAATAAATGCTGTCTTTTTTTTATATAATATATATAATATATAATTTGATTAATTTAAATTTGACATAAATAAATTTTTAAAGGGGTGATAAACAAATTTTCATAAATATTTAACATTTTTACATATATTAGATTATTAGATTTTGAACCGGCAACCTATTTACATGTAGTGATACTTGTGAAATATTAATTGGACTACCCCTGGACATAGCTTGCCTAATCAAAGATTTTTGCTTACCAATATGAACAAATCTCCTCCTTCCTCATCCTTTAAACTACAAGTTTGTATGAGTAATCTCTGCAACTCATCATCAATTTGGATAAAAAACATTGGCTTATATGCTATTTGTCCTTTTGTTGTTTGTCCGTTGGCCATGTATTCTTGCATTAATTTGTGAATAATTAATGTCAATTTAGTTAGGGATTACTTTCAAGAATTAATATTATTGCTGATTAAAGCTTGAACTTGCTGTCAAGGCCAATTTTGTCCTCCTCCTCAAATCAATCATCAATTCTCCTCATCTTATTTATTTTATATACAGCGTGCATTGCAACGATGAAAAATGATTAATATATTTTGAATAGTTTGCATATAAATAACATAAAAAAAATCAATATCATTTCATTAATTATTAGATATATAAATAAAAATTAAATAATTGAATAATACAATTTTTAATATTATTTCTTTTTATTTGTCTAAAACATTTATATATAAAACTCATTAAACTCTAATTGATTTGATTTAATCAGAGTATAATTATAAAAACAGTACAAAATTTCATCAATTAATTTAACACGATTTTATACTTTACGACTCATATAGTTTAAATAAAAAAATTATGGTAAGATTTCAATAATTGTTAATTTAATATAATTTAATTTATGATAGTGTGGAATAATAAAATTTTCCTATTATATTGAAAATAAAACCAACAGATGAAAATAAGAAATATGTAAAATGTGCAATTATTTGATATAATACCAAATGCTAACAAAGCAAAAACATAATGGGTCATAGACAAGAACTGATGGTCAAGAAAAAGTGACCAACCTTTGCAAGATTAAAAAAAAAGTTATTTAAATTTATCAACAAAAGACCTTATAATAGCATAAAAATAAATGAAATTTGATCAATTTTCACTTAACAATTTATTATCATTTGAAGTGACCATTAAATTAATTTATTTCCTTAATCAATTTAATACACAACTTATATCTCTGTCTTGTAAGGTTGAGTTTCTCTTGAAAACCCACAAACCTTCTCTCTTTTTTCACAAGCAAAGCCTAAAAGACCAAACTCTCAAAACCTAAAGAATTATACAAAAAGACCCACCACCCTTCTGATCACAACTCACGCTCACTCACCACCACCACCACCACCCTCCATGCCTCCGAGCAGCCGTAGCTCTTCATCTCCTCTTCTCAATCTACCATTACTAATCCTTCTCTTATCCATCATCACCTTCCTTCTCTTTCTCTTTTTACTCCCCTCTTTTCTCTCATTTTCCTCACCATCATATACTCATACCAACAGCAAGCTTCGACCCATTGCAGTGAAGAAGAGTTGGGACTCTCTCAATGTCTTTCTTGTTCTGTTTGCGATCCTTTGTGGTATATTTGCCAGACGAAACGACGACGATTCCGCTAATCTTTCCGGTGAAGATGGTAGCAGCAACAGCACTAACCTCAACGTTTCTCAGAGTAAAGACGAATGGCGCCACGGTCATCACCCTGCAGTTTCAAATCATTGGTTCGATGATCAGTTTGCTTCAGCTGCTCCACCGGTACGTAGGTTAAAGAGAAGTAGTAGCTCCTATCCAGATCTGAGGCAAGAATCATTATGGGAATCGGGCGATGATGTTGATCGGTTTAGGTTCTTTGATGATTTTGAAATAAGTAAGTTTCGATCATCTGAGTATAGTAATTATACGAACCACCGCAGGCAGAGGAGTCGTGTCTTTGATCATGATTCCTCTACCGGTGTCAAGGAAATTCCTGTTGATACCTGCGTGCTTCGTTCTTCACCACCTAAGTCTCCGGCTCCACCTCCTCCGCCACCGCCACCTCCACCACCACCCCCAGTAACCACAAGGACTCACAAACAGAGGAAAACTTATAAAACAGTTTCTCGTAAAGAAAATGATCCTGATCTTTTCACAAAAATTCAAAACCCACCACCAGCGCCACCGCCACCACCCCCGCCTCCTCCACCACCCCCGCCAGTTGCGAACCGATCAGAGGGGAAAAGAGAACGTAAAAAGAGTAATGCAACTAGGGAGATAAAGATGGCTTTTATTTCATTTTATAATCAGAGTAAAAGAAAAAAGAAACAGAGAACAAGAAACGTACACAGTGATCATACACTTCATTCTTCGTCAACCGAACCATTTACCATACCGCCACCTTCTCCGCCTCCGCCTCCCCCTCCTCCACCTCCTCTGCCGTCAGTATTCCATAACTTTTTCAAGAAAGGAATGAAAAGTAAACGAATTCATTCATTTTCTACAGGAACACCACCACCTCCACCTCCGCCTCCACCAAAGAGGTGGTCGAAGCGTAAAAGCCAGGTACCATCGCCATCAACACCTCCAAGACCACCGACACAGCGGCGAAATTATACTGCGACAGGGCGTCCACCTTTGCCAAAAAGAGTTAACAATTCTTATGAGGAAAATGTAAATAGCGGAGGACAATCTCCGCTCATACCACCGCCTCCACCGCCGCCATTCAGTGTGCCAGGGTTTAAATTTACGGTGAAAGGAGATTATGTCAAGATAGGAAGCGCGGGTAGTTCGCGATGCAGCTCGCCAGAGTTGGATGAAGTTAACAGGCAGTCAAGGGAGACGGTCAACATGATGGAGGGTGGATCTGCGTTCTGCCCGAGCCCAGATGTCAACGCTAAGGCTGATACTTTCATTGCTAGGCTAAGAGGGGAATGGAGATTAGAGAAAATGAATTCATTAAAGAATAGAAGTATGGGCCTTGGGCCAGCCACAAGCCCAAAATCAATATGAAGCTAACTGAATAATAAATTACTGCTTTTGCATGATATGGCATTTGATGCACAAAGGGAAGAATTGGTTTAACATTTATTGCAAGATTATATAATATAATATGATATAATGTAGGATGGGGCTCTGGACTGGGTATGTGTTTTTGTTAATTACCTGTTGGAGCTCATTGTTATAGAGAACATGGATTGGAGTTTTCTGTTTTTCATTTGATATGTTTGGAATGTGTTGGATTATCACAGAGGTAGAGAGAGAGAGAGGGAGAGTTGATGATGTATAGTATAGAATGAAATGTGTTAGTGATTGAAGGCTCTGGGTTGTGTTTTTTAGTCACATATCTTGGAGCTCTAATTTAGAGTTTGATGATAGGGGCTTGAATACAATGTTTGGACTGTTTGATGCTTTTACACAATAATAATAATACTGTTTCTAATTTTGAGAATGTGATGTTGTGATATATATTAGCCTTTCATGCCATGGAGTAAGCAAGCATTTTAAAATACATATATAGTAGAACGATAAGTTTAACCAAAATAAATATTTTTTAAGTCTTCAAAGTTGAAAATAAAAAGTGGTTAATCGGTCATTTATTTACCTCCAAATTAAAATTTTGTCCTGCAAAGAGGATTTTTTTAAGATGGAAGATAGGATTAATTACATATACAAATGGCACTAAATGATTAATAGGACTTGAAGCTAATTTAGGAAATTGTAGAATGTTGGCAGCACAAAGTTAGGCTATCATTCATTAATTACATCTAAGTTGAAGTAGTAAATGTGGATATTTTGCAGCAAATATACATCTTATAGTTCGATATACCATTTTTTCCTGACTCAGAAAGTTAGACGTCTTTTTTAACTCTCTCAACGAGTCAGAATGGGAGGACATTTGTGAAAAATTTTAGCTAATGTAGACTTAAATAAAAAAATTCTGCGATAATTTTTTTTTTTATTGAAAATTCATAATTTAGATATCTCAATTCTCCCTTTTAAATTGAAAAAAAGATAATTATACATTTTAAATTGATATCGGTAAATTTAAAATCTACATTTTAAAATATCTTTAACCTTTACGGACATAATCTATTTCTTTTGTTTGTGGTTTTGATAACTAGTTTTAACTTTTTCTTTTTGCCAGAATTTATTTTTAAGTTCAATTTCCCGCAACGTCACCAAAGATTACCGTGAATGAGACTTCATTTTTAAAATAGCGCCGTTCGTCGCTAAAAAAAAAAAAAAAAAAAAACTTAGAAATGGGCTCATATTTCCAGAGTGCCATAAGGCCCAAATTTAATCTGTAGTCTACAGTTGTGTTTTCTTTCGAACAAAAAAAAAACAACACCAGTATTGCTAAGAAACGGGCAAAAAATACAATTGAACCGCTGAAAAACGCCAACTAGAATCCCACTGGTCAAATTCAATTTCTAGGGTTCTTGTCCGAAGAAATACTTCGATGAAACTTGCACATCTCAAGTTCATAGAGAACGCGCATGACGAGTCAATTTGGGCAGCCACATGGGTCCCCGATACACAGACCCGACCGGCCCTCCTCCTCACCGGTTCACTTGACGAGAGCGTCAAGCTATGGAAATCGGACGCCCTTAACTTGGAGCGAACCAACACTGGACATTGCCTCGGCGTCGTTTCTGTAGCGGCGCATCCTTCAGGTATCATCGCCGCTTCCGCCTCGCTCGATAGCTTCGTTCGTGTCTTCGACGTCGACACCAATGCTACAATTGCAACTCTCGAATCTCCCCCGTCTGAAGTTTGGCAAATGCAGTTCGATCCCAAGGTAAAAAAAACAAAAAAAATAGCTTTCCAAGTTTCTTTTTTTCTTTTTTTTTTTTTTTTTTTAATTTTCAGTCATATTGTAGCTTTAGAAGATCGATCTTTTGATTGGATGGCAACTTTGTAGGGTTTTTGCTCGACCTGCCTTGCACAGTAATTTTCCATGAGCCGTATGTTTCTTAAGGTTATGATGCTTTGTATTTGGAATCGACCGTGTTAATAATAGCTCTGCCTACAGGGTACCACTCTTGCAGTTGCTGGTGGTGGTAGTGCATCAATCAATCTTTGGGACACTGCGACATGGAAACAGATTGCCTCTCTATCTATTCCCCGGCCTGAAGGACCCAAACCTGGAGATAAGAGTAGCAGCAAGAAGTTCGTGTTATCGGTTGCGTGGAGCCCTGATGGGAGACGGCTTGCCTGTGGCTCAATGGATGGCACTATTTCTGTTTTTGATGTAGCTCGTGCAAAATTTCTACATCATTTGGAAGGCCATTTTATGCCTGTGCGTTCCCTCGTCTTTTCTCCCGTTGATCCTCGGGTGCTCTTTTCTGCATCGGATGATGCTCATGTGCATATGTATGATGCTGAGGGGAAAAGTCTGGTTACAGCAATGTCAGGTCATGCAAGCTGGGTATTGAGCGTTGATGCAAGCCCTGATGGAGCAGCTATTGCCACTGGCTCAAGTGATAGAACTGTAAGGCTGTGGGATCTTAGCATGAGAGCTGCTGTGCAGACATTGAGCAATCATACAGACCAAGTTTGGGGAGTAGCATTTCGAGCACCTGGAGGGACTGGTAACCAGAGCGGTCGGCTTGCTAGTGTGTCAGATGACAAAACCATATCTCTCTATGATTACTCCTAAGTATCCTTGCCGTTTTGGCCATTGCTATTAGATGTACTGCTGCATTTGTTGTTATTTGACAAATTGATTCCAGAGAAGTGTTTGATTTTATATCCTGTTGTCTTCTGCTTTGTTTTGCTCCATGATATAGGAAAACAAAGAGGCAATTGTCCTCCTCGCCATTTTTCCATTGCATTTCAATGATGTTAAAAAAAAAAGAAAAAGCATCGTTGGAAATTAAGATTCCAGTCAAGGTCAAGGAAATGAATGCGATGATATGAAAGTGTCTATTAGTTGTGAGGAAATTATTGAGACGAAATTTTAAGTGCATACGCATAACTATATCTGCACCGTCGAAATTATTAGTGCCTAACTAAGAAGCACAGACAAGGGTTACGAATATGGTGATATACGACACAGATAAGACACCATATATAGATATATATATATTCCACATAAAATATGTATAACTTTCATTGCTCACGAGTAATTTAAGTAGTAAAAAATGTGGTTATTCAGTTTGAGGAGTGTTTGAATTCCCCATTTTCCTTTCTCTTTCCTTTTATGATATTGAGAATTAACTATTTATATTAGTTCAAAAAATTGTATATTATTTTCTATTATATAAGATAATTTGTTAAAAAAGTGAAGTTGGTATGATAAAATAGAAAATTCATGAAATTTAAATACTTATTATAATTATTTAATTAATTATTTATTATTGTCATATAAGACAAGCATAAAGATGGCCAATATACATAATATATACAAAAAATGAAGCTAAAAATTGTCCTAAAAAAGTGTCTTGCTATGTCCTGTCATATCCTACGTGTATTCCAATTATATTTTTAAATAAAATAATAAGACTCGTATCTAATTGTGTCAGATACATTGAATTGTATCGGACATATGTTGATATTTAAAAAGTGTCTAATACAGATACTTGACTTTATTTAAAGTGACAGTGCTTCATAGGTGAGTAACACGTCTCTCTTTCTATATGAGAGCTTCGGAGAATATAAAGCTACCATTAGCAATTGACGTTATCAGAGTGCACCATAGGTAGAGTGTACTGACCTTTTCATCGTCCTCAAAATGTCTGCTGGAAATAAAGGATTGGATAAGTAATCGTTGTACACTAAGATCCACCAAATATGTGAACTGTTTTTTTCACCTCATTTGTAAGGTCTTCATTTCATGGAGTAAAAGGTCAGTACACTCTACCACCGCCATGTGTTAAAAGTCTGCCTCATTCGAATGTATCTTGTGTAAAGGTCGCATCATTTTAGCACATAATTGCACCACTACTGCCATGTGTATGCCGATCTGAAAATTTTCGAGACCCATTTCCTCCCTCAATTTACAACCACACATTATCGATGAAGGGCAAATTGACAAACAAAACATGGCAAACAAAGTAGCAGCAATACAAAGAGCAAGAAGAACCTAACGTTACACCACTTGGTATCACAAACTGAAATTTACATGTCTAAACCCACCAACCTCGTAGAGCCTGCCTGGCATTTTTAATAAGCAATGGAACATTTTGAATTTTACAGTTGCAAGAAGCTTATATCTTATATCCTTTATTTACCACCCTATTCTTTGAAACATTATGGTACCCGAGACTTAAATTCTGCTAATTTTGATAAAATCATTCTAAAAACTTAAAATTGTGAAGAATGGTGATTGGCTGCCAAAAGCACAAAGCCTCCTTGAACAATCATGCAAGCAGGGAACTTTACGCCTGCTTATATCTGAAAGAAACCCCCAAGCAGATGAATTACACAATTTTACAACCTAGCCACACGATCATTGGGGCTTTAAACTGTTTGCAGTCCAGGTGCATCAGCCAAAATCCATACCTTTAGCATAACATCACCACACCCAACTGTATAAGATCACCAAGTGGTGCTCCTCAGGCCACATGATCTTATGCCCTGATGCAACTGTCATTGAAAAGCACTATGAAGCTTAACTAAAAAGCATTCTCATTATTCCATACTCACAGTTTCCCCATGCTAAAATAACAGCAGTTAGCGTTTAAAACTGGATACTAACATCCTAAAACCAAAACAACCTACAACATAATTTGTAAAAGTGGAAACAACGAAAAAACATAATTCAATAAAACGGCTCTTAAAAGCAAAACACAAATAGTACAAGTGCTGAACTTGCAATATCAGCAAAACCAGTTTTATTTAGGAGCCTTATTACCCAAGTACTTCTTCAGAACATCCATTACTGCCCCAAAATCTGCCTTGACTTGCACAGGTGGGTTAGCAAACCTGCAAGCCATATCCGGAATCACTTTGGAGTGATAATCAATCTTAGACTGTGCAAATTTCAACCCATGAGCTGTACTTACCACAACTGTCCTATCCATGGGGCCTATTACCCCACTGTTCCTAAGCTTAATCAAAGCCGTTAATGCAACTCCAGTATGAGGGCATATAAACATCCCAGTAGAATCAGCTTGCGCCATTGCATCCATTAACTCCTCTTCCGTAGCTTCCTCAACAATTCCATTTGAATTCTTTAAAGCATACACAGCTCTATCTATAGAAACAGGGTCCCCAATCTGTATAGCTGAAGCAAATGTTGTATTTGCTTTCACCGGCTTAAATTCATCCCACCCAGACTTATAATACAAGTACAGTGGATTAGCATTAGCAGCCTGAGCACAAACTAATCTCGGTATTCTATCAACAAGCCCCAATTCTTGGCACATTTTAAACCCTTTATAAAAGGCATATATATTCCCTAAATTACCACCAGGAACAATAACCCAATCCGGTACTTCCCAATCAAATTGCTGCAATATCTCAATTGCAGCAGTTTTTTGCCCTTCTAACCTCAGACTATTCAATGAATTCGCTAAATAAATTGGCAATTCAGAAGTTACTTCGCGAATTAATTTCATACAACCATCAAAATCAGTGTCTACACTTAACACAAATGCTCCATTCGCAATTGGCTGCACTAATTGCGCCATTGAGATCTTATTTGATGGTAAAAACACAATCGATGGAATACCTGCCGATGCACAATATGCAGAGAGAGCGGCAGAGGTATCTCCGGTGGAGGCACAACCAACGCCGACTACCGGTTTTTTCATTTTACGCAAACGGTTAACTTGACTAACCAAAACAGTCATACCCAAATCTTTAAAACTACCTGTGTGGCTAATGCCGCAATGTTTAACCCATAAATCATTCATGCCTAGAAATTGTTTGCCAAAACGCTCAGCCCAAAATAAATTAGAGTTGCCTTCGAAAGCGGAGACAATGTCATCAGGATCGATCTCAGGCAACACCCATTCCTTTTTAGACCAAACACCAGAACCGTACGGCCACGATGTTTTGCCCACGCGTGAGTCGAATAAGTCACGCCAATATGCGCCGTCATATTTCTTCAAAGCTTCCATGTCGTGTTGCACGTCAAGAAGACCGCCCGAACGACTTCGATACACGATCTCGTCAAGCGAGTAGAATTCACGCGAATCTGGTGGCGCGTTGAATGGGACATACTTAGCAGAAAACAGGTCTGTGATGGAGGAAGAAGACCGCTGGCGACGTGCCTCGTCGCGGATGTTTTCGTCGGCAGGACGTCGGTGTTTGGTTGTGGTGGCAGCAGTGAGAGGAGGCGTGTTGTTGTGAGAGGAATGCGAAGGATCAAGTGTGGGGGAAGTGCACGATATTATGGTACGGGAGGCGCGACGGGTAGTGACTAGAAATTTAGGGTTTTGATCGAACTCCTTGTGTCTGTATCTGTGTTTGTGTGTCAGAGAGGCTGCCAGTGAAGAGTGGAAGGGCGAAGAGGAAGCCGCCATCGCTTTGCTAATGGAGGAAGCGGCAGGTGATGAGTTTTATTTTTGGTTTTGATTTCGCTGTAGCTTTATAGGATGGCGTGCCAGCGGTGGTTGCTGCTCTCGGTAGATCAAATACATTTCCATCCCTTTACTAAATTAAACTTTGCAATTAGGTATCTACACTTTTTTTTTGTTTTTAATAATTCAAGTTTCATTTATTGGCCAAAGGACCAAGAAAAAGGATTACACAAGTGAAATGGACACTTATTTGACATAGTCACAAATTAAATATAGTAGTAAGTATATAAATAAAAAGGACAGCACAATGCCTAATCAAATACTGAATTTTTCTACTTAATTATGGAGGAAATCAAGTCAAAAAAATGTTGATAACCCAAATTCAAAAAGAAAAAAGTAATCAAAAAATAAATATTTAAAAAGACTTTACAAGCAACACATTTATTTAAACTAACTCTTTTGGTGTTTTGATCAATTGTAAATTTGAACTTCATTAATTTCCATGAAAAATCATATGAATTAAATTGAGGGCTTTACACACTGTGTGTATATATAATGTAATTTTATGTTGTATAGATGGCTTTAATGAACTTAGAAACAACAAATGATATTAATTGAATAAAATAACCATGAGGTACTCAATTACATAGCTTGAGGAAATAGAGGACCTTGCAACAAATTTAGCCTTGTGGATAATGGGCCATGACTAAATGGTACAGAATACAATACCTGTGAGCCCTGTCGGTTCGCCCAACCACGTGCCGCATGTCTAGCTCGTGCTAGTTGGCATCTTTCATTTCTCACATGCTTAAATTCGACTAGTTTTTCCCCATAGTGTAGGTAACAATCTTCCATTAAATCAATCAGCTTGAGCACGATCAGTTTTTAATATTCTCATCTGCCAATAACCATTTGATCGTTTCCCTAATAATTAACTTTATTTAATCGATATGTCAGATTTGAAATGTAATTAATGGAATTATATATTATTAAAAATTTTAATTATTTTTATAATTTTATTAAAATTAAATTAAATTAATTAAAATTTAATAGAAAATAAATCAATATTTAAAAAACTATTTCATGGAATATATGCAAATGATTATTTGTTAATCTATGCATCCTCAGTGTGTAGAGAGTTGGGAATCAACCCTAAGCATATTTGTGGGCTGGTGATTTCTATTATTATCATGAACCACGTGAAAACGAACCCTTTTAGTATATTCCACATTTCCAGCTGTCCATATTCCACGTTGCAATTTTTTTTTTTTTGAATTGTTATTTTTTAAAAAAAATCACTTTATTTTTTTTTTATCAAAATAAACTACATAGAAAAGATCATTTGAAATTTTACAACTTCAGTTCAAGGGAAGGGTCTTAACAAAGCTGCTTCAGCTAGGGTTGTGTAAAATTGGTCCG
The DNA here is from genome assembly GCA_947683625.1 of Mallotus nudiflorus. NCBI lineage: Eukaryota > Viridiplantae > Streptophyta > Magnoliopsida > Malpighiales > Euphorbiaceae > Mallotus > Mallotus nudiflorus. The sequence goes on from CANTUR010000302.1 coordinate 3,121,131, forward strand.
ATCTATAAATCTGCACCGAAACCAAATCAAACCGCATCAATTTGGTTCCTACTTTTAGAAATTTACAAGTTTCTGATGGATTCCAAAATCAACCAAAATTTGAACTTTATTATTATTATTATATATATTTTTTAACTAAAACATAGCCCAAACATTCCTATTGTTGAGATAGTAAAGAAATTACATGCCAAGACCATTACGCCACTTGCAACTTATTGATTTTATGTTTTTTTTAATTTTCTTATTACTTTGTCTATTTTTGGATACCCGCCCAAACCCATGTGAAATTTTTAAATTTCGATTCGGTTTCAACTTTTGAAAAAAATTCAAACCTGAACCCTCTAACTGGACTAGATGTACAACCCTAACTTTAACTACCCAATCAACAATAACATTGTCTCCCCTTTTAACTCATCTAAGCATACTTCTTACAAAAAAGCTTTTCAAGTACAAAATAGACTGAACCAAATTTGTAATAGTCCAATGGGCTTTATAGGCTAAGGATAAAACTTGAAAAACTAGTATAGCCTCTACTTTTGCCACTAGAGCTGATAAAGCCTTATTGCTGCTAGTTGTCTCATGTACCAATTTGCTTTATGAATTTCTAGCAAGAATTGCCAAACCAACAAAGCATGTATAATAATTAAAAGCTACATCGATATTTATTTTAATAAAATGATTTAGGGGAGGGTTAATAGTTAAACAATCATGTTACACTTGATGATTTAGTGAGAAACATGTGGAAACTGATATATACTCATTAGTGTCCATGTGAAGGACATGGTGAATTTGCTCATGCAAATTGTAAGCCTTGTGAAGAGTCAACATAGGTTGAGGATCCATTTTTTTTAAATATAAACATTTATGGCCTTCCATATAAATCAGCCATTGGTAAGGAGTAAAACAAAAAAGTCTTCATGACTATGAAAAAAGTACTAACATGGGACCACTAATTAGACATAGAAGACATGTGATGAATATTAAGTATATAATTTAGTGAAGAGGCAAACCAAGTAGCATGAGCATGAGAACATTTAAATAACATGTGTTGAATAGTTTCAAATATATCTTGCATAAATTAGAGGCCACCATGCTTTGATGATAAAGCACCACTTAAGTAAGAAGAAGATGATTAAGTACTTTCCACCAGTACACCTTAATCTTAAGGATAGTCTTACACTTCCAAAGCTAGTTCCAAAATACATTTAATGCTGGAATAGAGTGATAGAAAATAAGTGGTTCTTGCTCACAAATAAATAAAATAAGCAGACCTTACTAAAATTGAACCTATTTTGTTAAAGTGTCAAATAACTTTATTTTGAAACCTTGGATCCTTTAGGGGAATCCTCTCAATTTTATCCACATTAATGAAATTAAAAAGTTGATGTAAAAGATTGATATTCCATCTTCGTTGTGATGGAATCATTAAGTCAAAAACCAATGAAATCTCACAATTTTTAGGTTTATCATAAGAGTCTTTGAAATTTGGAGAGTTAGGTATCCACTTATCTTCCCAAATGGAAATAGCCCTACCAATGCCAATGTTGAATCTGAAACCAGGCAATAAAAGGTCATGGGTTTTAACCAAGCTTGACCACCCCAAAAAGGTTTAATGCCTAACTTTGCATTAAGAAATGATGAATGCGGCAAATAAACATTTTTCATTTATTGTGCCCACAAAGAGTTAGGGTCATTCAAAATTTCCCATACTCGTTTAGCAAGTAAAGCAGAGTTAAATTTGTTATAATCTTTGAATCCTAAATGTAATATCCCGAGTTTTTAAATATTTTAATACTTCATCGGGATATGCAGTGTTAATAATTTTGTATATGATTATGATATTTTTATGAGTTAATATGTATTTAAAACTTATTTTAATTATTGTATATTATTTTAAGTGTTTTACGTAAAATTTTCCTGAGAATACTATTTTCGGAAAAATTTTCACGTAAATAATTTATTATTAATTATATTAAATAGATTTTCGGACTTGCATGAACTCATATATATTTTGAAGTACTAAATAACGTATATATATGTATTTATTTATTTAATTAGGGTTTAATTAATTACCCTAATATTTTATTATTTATTTTTAGTTTTAATATTATTTAATTATTTTTAAGTGTATTAAATTTTAAAATATTAAATATTTGTGTGTGGTGTATATTTAATATGTGTGTGATTTTATATTATTTTAATATATAGTGTAAAGTATATATATATACATATATACATTTAATATTAAACAAATTATAAAGTTTGAGTTATTTACGGATTTGTCATTCGTCCTCCTTCTTCATCCCCGACCGTTCCCATCGCCGTACCACCACTGCTACTCCCATTTTCTCACCATTGGTGTGCCGTTCGGTGTGCCACCTCCTTCCCCAACCTTCTCCGCCGCCAGCAGCGCCCTTTTCCATCGAGTTTTGGTTGAAATTAGCTCGGGAAGTCGAAACTTTGGCCACCGTCGATCACGACGTTTTCGGCCATCATTTTTGACACCGCCAGTCTCTTTATTCTCCTTGAGCTCTAGTGAGTGTGATTTCAAGCTTTGTTTCACTTAAAATGGTCTTTATTTGCTTAGGTTTTGATTTTGCAATTTCAGCCTATTAGGGTTCTTGATTTTTTTTGAACTTCAATTTGATTGATTCATGAAAAATTCCTTCACAAATGTTGTTCCCCTTAGCTTAATCTACATGTATGAATTTTTTTGAATTTTTTGAGATTATTTTGATTTTTGGGTATTTTTGAATATTTTAATATTATTTTCTAATTTTCGAAAATTAATTAAATAAATTATGAAATTGTGTTTTATGATAAATATAGGTGTTAAAATGAATTATAGGAATTTATTTGGAATTTTTATGAATTTCTATGTATTTATTTTGAATTTATTTAGGTTTATGTAATTTTGGAAAATTAGGTTAATTGTGTTTTTAATTGAAATTAATTATTTAATTGAGTTTAATTATTGATATTATTGATAAATATGTTGATAAAATTAATTTTATGCAATTATATTATTTTTGGTGAATTTTTGGAGTAATTTTAGTATATTTATATATATAGGGGTATTTTGGTAATTTTATCATAAATTGACTAAAAATGTAATTAAATTGGTTTTAATAGTTATTTAAGGTATAAAAATTATTTCTACAAATTATTTAGTATTTTTAACTGATTAAAACTATTTTTCATGAATTATTTTCAAATTATATATATAATATACGATTTTACTAATAAAATGAATTTTTATCGGTTTTTAATGTGTTTTAGGGTTAATTATGTAATTTCTACTTATAAAATGTATTTATGTGATATAAGGGTATTTTTGATATTTTCATAAATATTCTGTGATTGTGGACCCCGATCGGTACACTGTAGTTTGGAGTCTGACCGAGGGGTTGTGATTGTAATTCTGCGTTTATTTTCGAAGTGTGTTTCTTTGCAGGGCCGACTCTACTCTTTGAGTAGAGAGATGTCTATTTAACAGGGGAGGTTCTGTCGAATTTTTGATAGAATTCTCGTAAAACGTGATGTCCGGTCGAACCCTAATTTTGTTTCTGTGTCTAATATTCTAGATCGAGTTTCTAGGATTTTCCATTAGGTTTATTCTGATGTCTGTTATTTTTGTTTGTTTAGTTGCGCCGAGACCGAGGCCTAGTGGACCAGGCCCGTCGGACCCATCTCGAGGAGCGCACTAAGTGTGAGTTACTATTTTATATATATATGCTTTAGGATGCATGATTTTAGAAACATATGGTTTATTTTGATAAATATGCATAAATGATCTAATTAGCACTTAGGTTTATTTTTGGTTTATCTCTGGTATATTTAGATATATTTTGAATTATATGCATGTTTTATCTAACATTTATACTTAAAATGTTTTTAAACATATTTCTAATTTATTTTGCAAATATATTGGGTTTATTTGACGTATATATACTCGAAATATACCTGGTTTACTTTTGGTATATTTCCAGTATATATATGGTTTATGCTGCTATTTTATTTAAATTCATGCATCATTTACTTTTATGAATGTATGCTTTATATTTCAATGCAGGATATCAATAGAACGTGCTACCTAGTGGGCAGCACTAGGACCGAGCATGTACCGGTACGCTTATAGCATTTAGGCTATATTACTAACCAGTTTGTGGATATCAATTTGATTGATTATTTGATGTGAGATATGGTTTGGAGGTGTGATTGCTGGAGCTCGATTGGCTAAGTGTCTCGGGGCCAATCGCACTGACAGTCAGACTGCTGGAGCTCGGTTGACTTAGTGTCTCAGGGTCAGTCTACTGTCTAAATGGAATAAGTGAATATTTTGGAATAAGTGAGCCTGTATGGCTAAAGTGTTGTCTAACACTGTTTTGAGGTTGCGATATTCTAGGGTTCTATTTGATCCTTCATAAACTGTGATTTTTAATAAATATATATAAAATGATTTTATTACATCTGCGTGTATTTGCTTGTATATATATACATATTATATATATACTTTTGATTGTGTGCATTGACATTTAGTATGCATGTATATATATTATAGTAATTTACTCAGTGAGGTCTGACTCCCCTCTGTTAACCATTTTTCAGGAGAGTCATCTTCCTCAGACCTCGGTAACAGGCCTGTACGCCGGATTTCTTCCGCCTCGGCTTCATTATGTAAATTGTTTATCTGAGTCTTGAGTTTTACTTTAAGATCTAGACACTGCAGTAGTTATGGTCATTTTGGAGATTGGTGTATTGTATTTATATGAGATATGTAATTTTAAATATTTAAACTGAAACTTATACCAAAGGATTTATATATATGAGATGAGGATTTGATATAAATTCATTTGGTGTAAATGTTATTTTTGATGTTTATGATCTTATTTCCGCTGCATTAAATACTGTTATTATTATTATTGTATATTTTATTTTATTTTTAGGCTTGCTATGGGTTTCGGATTCGAAAGAATTCCCATTCTCTAGCGCCGATCATGGCCCCTGTTTTAGGTCGTGACACTAAACCACCTTTAAACTTTGGTCTTAAAACAAAAGTCCACTTTGCTAAATGAAGGCTCTTCCTAGTTGAGCTACTGATCCACCAAAAATTTGAAACCAAAGAAAAAAATCTCTTTATTGAACGTTCTTATTTTGAGTGTTAATTTTTTTTAATGTGTAAATAATGACAAACATATTGAAATATTATATGTCAAACTCTCACATTTTTTTAATATATAATTTTATTAAATAGAGCAGAAATACAAAGTCTTGCACAAGTTTAGAGGTAGAAAAAACTAGCTATAAGGGATAATAGCTAAGAATAGGTAAAAGTTTAATACCAAAACTATTGTCTAAGAGGCAAGGTTGATAAAAGAACAAAACTAAGAAAAATTTCAGAACTAACACTCAGTTAAATTACACTATCAATGGCTTGGGCGTCCATGGACAAAGTACTACTTCCAACTCAATCCGCTTACCTTTAGGATTCATTCCATAGTTTGGTTCAATGACATGATTTATTCTATGCAAGCAGGAGAATAGCCTAAGTTGCCACCATTGAAATATTTAAGCTTCGACTGTTAGGACATAAAAGGGCAGTCAAGGCATCCAAGAATCATCGTGTAGTTCAGCACCACCATCATTACCAGAAATTGATTAAAATTTATAGTGAATGTTAGTTTCCATTATCCTAGAATTAGTTATTTCCCTAGAGCCACTGAATTATATCAGCTGAAGGAGAAGTCCTTTCTAAAAACTGTATTAGGGAAAACTCGATTAAGATCATCAGGCATCAAACAATGGTTACCAATGCCATCGAGAGGGGAAAACTAAACTCCATTAAGAGATAAAAAAAGGCCTTAACATAAGTAGCCAAAAAGGATGTAAACCTTAGGGTAGAAAAGTTTCAAACCAAGGAATGGCCAGAAAATGGTTGGACCGACCTTCAAAATGAATAAGAAAAATAGTAAAAACCATAGTGCTTTGGAAACCATTGCTTCTTCTTTTTCATCTTTATAGTGAGTTAAAGACTTGTTTAATTACAAACTCTTACATTCATTTAGTAAAAAAAAAAAAATCTCACATTCACATGCAATAATATTGATAAGGGAAAATTACAATTACTACATTCATATTTATTTTAATTCACTCTTTCATTTATACTGTCACAACCCGAACCCGAGGGCACGTGACCGGCACTAGGGAATGGGTAGGCATAAAGCCCCCGAAACCCATAGTAAGCCTAAAGGAAAAGAAAATAAAACCATTCATATTTTAAACTTTAATTAACAACAGAACATATTATCAAACTGCTTAATAAAAATATGTTTCAACATCTCATATTATAAATTGAATTCAAATCTTATACATAAACGTAGTTTACACAAATAAATTACACAATCATATTTAAACCATACAAATCCTTAGTATATATACTACTGCAGCAACCTAGATTAACACACAGTACAACTTACAATGACTTACATAAAATAGCCGATGAAGAAGAAACCCGGCGTGGAGGTAGTCTGAGGTCAAACTCCCAAACTCCTAAAAAAAATAAATTGAGGGGAATCAGACCTCACTGAGTAAGTCAATAAAAAGAGTTGTATGGTTTGAAAACCTTTGAAAACTATATATGTTTATAGTGAAAATAGTTTATAATATATAAGTATAGCTTTTGAAAAATCTCGGTAGAACCCTAAACCCAAAATCTACTTGGCCGACTGGGCCCACTTATTCCAAATAGACTACCGATCCCCGAGAGCAAAGGCATCAACCGAGGCACCAAGCCATAGTCATTCACGTAATCCAAATATATGGCACTGGCGGTTCCCGAGAGCAAGGCATCGATCGAGGCACCCATCCCAGTCCATTATTAACCTTACAATCACTGGCGGTCCCCGAGAGCAAAGGCTTCTACCGAGGCACCCGTCCCAGCTAGCATTCACCAATCATATATATTACGGATCCATCTCTCAATCTCTACCATGTGCACATAGTCCTGGTGAAGCCCACTAGGTAGTCCGTTCTACCAAAATTTCTCAAATCAATTTTAAATAAATAAAATGCATTTAAATCTTAAATAATAGCATTAAATAAAATAACTCATATAATCAATGTAATAAAATACGAGCGCATGCATTCTTTACATAAACACACGCACATATCGTTCTATTGACTTACAGGATGAATGTGAAGGCTGACGACCACGCGTTTGCCTTGGTCTCACAGCTTCTGCTCCGATATGCTCTAAAAGAAAAAATAATAATCGACTTTTAAAATATGACTATGGAATCGAAATCAGAAATCAACAAAATAATGAAATTCCAGACTGACTCGAGGAAAATCGGACATGACTCGACAGACAAGATAACCTAACTGACGATAGAAATGTTACGAATATTACGTTTTACGAGAAAATCTATCGAAATTTCGACAGAGTCTCCTCTGTAAAACGGACATCTCTCTACCTAAGGTAGAGTCAGATCTGCATAGAAAATACACTTCTAATAACCACAAACACCCACACTCGAGTCGGGCTCCCAAAACTACAATTCGCCTCGACTGAGATCACAACTCAATAAAATACCGAGAAATAAAAACATTTATTTCTCAAACACATATTTCCCATACACATATACTAAAAATAAATAAAATTATATAAAATCTCAATTATTCAAAATTAAACAATTAAATTTGCATTCCATCATCAAAATATTAATATAATTATAACCCAAATTAAAACCATTGTAATGTATTATATGTATATATATATATATATTATATTATTTGAAATTTAATATTTAAAATTTACACTACTTAAGTAAAAATATCAATTAATTTATAAAAATTGTCTAAACCCTTTTTAAATATTAATAAAACTAATTAAAAAATATATTTTACCATATTTAGTGAAAAATTATATTTTTACCCCTATAATATATAAATTACATAATGTGCTATTTATACTAAAAAAAATTCCTTAAAATTATTTGATCATCCAAAACTTATTTTCTCAATGATAAATTCTTAATATAATTAAAAAATATTAATGGCTTTTAATTTCTTCTAAAAAAATATATATAATTAACCTAATAATTAAATTTTGACGTAAAGTATAAAAATTCCTAAAAATTGTATAATATTCAAAAAATTTATTTTCTTTACCCTAAAATTAATATCAACTCATAATAACACCAAAATACCAAATATTATTATTATTTATTATTTTTATAATTAATTTACGAAAATTCCTAAAATAATATTAAAATATTCAAAAATTCACCAAAAATCAAAATAAATTCCAAAAATTATACAAAAATTCCTAGAGGTAGATTGAGCTACTAGGAATCACATTTGAAAAGGAAATTTACATGAATCAAGCTAGATCAAGTAAAAAAAAAATCAAAACCCTAGAGTTCAAAAACTAATAATCCACAAAACTCAACCAAAAACAAGATTAAAGCTTAAACTAAGCTTGGAATGTGTCTCACCGGTGCAAGGGGAGGATATTGACACCAGAATGGAGGGAAATGGTGGCCGGATGGAGCTTGGCCGAACCTAGGAGCTATTCTCGGCTTCTTCCCGTTCCAGCGGTTCCGACGGCTTTGCAGGCGACTGGAGGTGAGGGAGAAGGAGGAGGAGGTAGCAGATGGTGGTCGAAGATGGGGGAGGCGCAGTGACGGTGGCGGTCGAGGGCGTCGCGCGGTGAGGGAGGGGGGTGAGCTTCGGTTCCTTCTTCCTCTTCCTTAATATCTTATATGTATAATTATATATATATATATACTATATTATAAACTACTAATATATGTATATATATAATAAATATATTATACATACATGTGTCTAAGTGCATATTTATGTATGTATATATATACATATATATTTATATATACATAAACATACACTACATGAATTTATATATATATATACATATTAATAACCATTAATATAATAATATATATAACTATACACTAATATATATTTATGCATGTATGTATATAGATAAATATTAGTACATATGTATATATATATATACATATACTACATATACATACATATGTACACAAATTACCTTAATATACACATTTAAATCAATATTTAACCCTAAATATAATGTTAACATAAATATAATATAATATAATGCAAAAGTAACTATTACTAATACTATTTGAGAAAAATATATCCCTTTTTTTTTTTAAATAATTATATATATATATATATATATAGGGTATTACACATACATTTTCAAAAGTCAACTAAATGCCACTTAAATTTGATTTTATTAACTATTTCTTCATTCCACTAACTAAATGCCCACTAAGATTTACAATAAAGATATCAAATTTGAGGAAGTATTCAATTAGTATAAAAAAAAAATAGTTAATAAAATTAAACATGAGCAGTAATTAATTGACTTTTAAAAATACAAAAATGAATTAATAAATTTAATCGATGATTGTAATTTTCCCTACTCATAAACCACACTAAAAAAACCTCAAAAACAAATGCTACTACCAATGTCACATTGTTTTTCTTCTTTAAATGGTTCTACCAAAATAGCTTCTTGCATCTTTTTTTTTTTGGATAATGTTATGGTGATGATCTCAATTCTTAGAAATCTATTAGATTATAATTAAAAAAAAAAAAAAATCAACAATGGTGTGTGTCCCAATTATCATATATCAAGCTGATGTGAATAAACAGGAAGTGCCAAAGCAATGGGCGATTCTATATATGCCAAAGCCAAACTCTAGCATTTTTTTGTACATTTCCTTTGTATGGGTTAATAGGGATTTTAATATGGCTGTAGATTGGTGGCTAATTCAATTATATATATATATATATATATATATACATATATTAAAATTTTTTATCAATTTATTTATTAATTAACTGTTAAAATTAATTTCTTATTAATTTATGGGATTTAACTGTACTTAAAAAAAGTTACAAAACTTCATTTTACTTATCAAAGGTTCAATATAGTTTAATTTTACAAATGACAAGTTTCAATTTGGCTTAAAAAATAAAAAAATCTAATTTAAAATTATAGTAAAACGTGAGGGTCATTTTGCACTTTTGGCCTATCATTTTATCATTAGCATGTACAAAAAGTTAAAACTCGAATTTTACTTATAACTGGTTTGATAATGAGTTGACTCGTTTATGAACTCAAATAGAGGTGTATATTCCATTGGTTTGATTGATTTTAGGTCATTTTTTGACCAAACTCAACTGAATTAATCTAAAAAATTGAACCAAACCGAATTAACTTCAAAAAACTGAATTGAACAGATTGAACAAACTGAATTTTTATAAATTTATAATTTTTTTATTTTTTATTATATATTATAATATCTAAATATAGTAAATAAATAAAAATTTAACTGATTTTTAATTATAAAAAATAAAATAAATCAAAAATTCAGTTCAATTCAAAAAATTAAAAAATTAACCAACTAGTTCGGTTTGGTTAGAAGAGTTGCACACCCCTAAATTCAAACATCAACTTATAATTTTTTTTTTAATATGTTCATTAAGAGGCTCATGATGTTTTTATTAAATTAATTAATTAAGTAAAACGAACCGAAATATTTAGGAAACTTATTGGAAGACTCATTGATATATATATGTATTTAAAAAATTATTTTCACATCATTTTAGTTGCAAACTTGCAATATGAATTTGAGTTCTAATTTTTTTTTTTTAAAATTTTTCGCGTTTGAGTTCATTTAGTTTTTGACAAATTGAGCCAAATCTAAATTATCAAAAATTCAACTCATCGAATATATGAAGTTTTAGAAATTCATAAAAAATTATTTAAAAAAAAAAGAAACTCATAAAAATTTTAAAATTACATGTAAAATCTAAAATACCATTCAAAAAAACCAAATTATTAAGATTGGCACATCTGTCACTGTACGCATATCCAAGAAAATGAAAGATTCGTGCAACTGCTACATATACTAAAAAAGTATCAGGGATGATTTTGGAATTTTATTAACAGTATTTGAAGACTTTAAGTTAGCCACCTTAAAACTCATGTCTATTTTCGGAATTTCAACAACCTCTATATTTCGGTGTTTCCTGTCTTCCAATTCTGTCCTCGTCCCCTCTCTTGTTTGTTCCTTGACAATCGCAGGCAGGTAAAGTTGTGTACAGTTATTATTAGTCGCTGCTACTTCTCTTACTTTTTTTTTTTACTGTGAATAATATTTTTACTGTCATTAAAAAATTTGGCGAATGCTAATTATGTTTTTAAAACAAGAAAAAAGAAAAAATTACTGCGGAATCTATTCACGGTTACACGTGTAGGAAGTCGGAGACGTAAGGACACAGTAATGGTGTCCGTGTCTTCACACGAGAAAATTTCTCAAAACCAAAATATTTAGCTAAAATATTACACGCCAGCAAATGGTGTGCGGACATGGTACTGTAATGTCTTACCTTTCCGTTTCCTTTTTTATTTAGAAAAAAAAAATTGTCTTTTAATTCCATTCCATAAACTACATGTACAAATTTACCCCTCTGCCTAGGTCATTCAAAATCCTCCATTTCTGAATTTTGAGAAATTTTACAATTTCAATTACATTAAATTTTCTTTTTTTGTGATTGATTTAGATTAAACCGAATTAAGTAGAATTTAATAAATTTTAAATTTATGTGGTTCAGTCCAAATTTATTAAAAAAATTTAATAAATATAAATTAAACAATAAAAATTAGTTATTTTTTAGTATTCATTAAAAATAATAAATTTTCATTAATTTTATTATTATATTAATAAAATAAGGATACCAATTAAATTACTTATAATTAAAAAAATTTATATTATTTTATATAAATAAATTTTAGTAGGAAGTTTATGTAAGAAAAGAAGAATTTGGAAAAAATAGACAAAGAAAGGAATAAAGTAATGAAATTTTCTTAAATTGAGCGATACACTAGTTGAAAGTCGGTTAATTTGTGGTTGAATTAGACAAAATTTGGTCGGTTGAGTGACGTGCCACGCCATGCCAACTTTGCTTCTCGCAACACAACACTTCCATGTGTACAAAATCAAAAATCCCTTCCACTAAACAAACAATGGCTAATTCAGTAAATAAGCACCAACCCCATGTCCCAAAACAAATGAAAAATATACACTGTAATCTCGGGTCTTAGTAATAAAACACGCCGTCTCGCTGTTTGTGGCAACCACGAAGGCACAATTAGCAATAAAAAATAATAAAAAATAAAAGCCCGGCCTCTTGCTTCGCCTGCTAGTTGGACCCCACTTGACCAGTAAGAGAAGAAAAGAGCTTTTTTATAAGCTTTGCTTTTTAGTATTTAAGCTTCTTCTTAATCTCATTTTCAATTTTTCTTCTTCTTTTTTTTGCTTCGGTGAAAAAAATTAATAATAATAAGAAAAAAAAAAGGCAAAGAATTTTTGTTTGGTTGTGGTTTATCATCTTCTTCTCCAGCTCAAAAATTCAATTCCGAAGCTCAACCGCCGTTTTGCTTTTCGAAGCTCTGCTTTTGCTTTGGAAGTTACAGAGAAGAAGATCGTTTGGTGTTTTATTATTATTATTATTATTATTATTATTATTGTGATTATTGTTCATCATCATCATCGTCATCATCCGCCGATCCGATTCACTGAGGCTCATTTCTGTTTCGCGCTCTCTTTTTTTCTTCTAATGAGTTGATACAGAAGGAAGATCCAAGTGTAGAATCGCCATGGTAACTTCAAGAACTGAATCGATATTGGATTTGCTTATTTTGTTTACTTGAGTCGACTAGATTGCTATGAGTTTTGTTTAGATGTGTTTTGTTTTATTTTATTTTATTTTTATTTTTTTTAGGAAATATCAACTTCGTGCTTCAAGTTTAAGTTATGTATCAACTTTGAATTTTGCTGGTGTTCTTATTTTTAATTGAATTTTAACGGTTCAAAAAGTATATAATTAGAGCTTATTTAGGATGATAGAATACAATAGCATATGAAATGCCAGAATTGTAGATTTTGAATAGCTATTCAGTTACATAGTAGCAAATACGGGGTTATGCAGAATATACTAATGTTATAGGAATCTGTATTGAATGCATTAATTTGAAAACTTGAAGGGATTTTCTACTTTTATTGCCCGTCATGGCTTGATTTTTTCATTTAGTAATAGCCATTTGAGTTGAAAAATACTTAGGGATTTTTTTTCCTTGTTTAAAAAGGACAAATGTATTTTTGGCTAGAAACTTAGGTGGCGTCATCCTAATCTGGCCTTTTGATCTATGGGGACTGCTGGTTATGATATTAAGTAGCACAAATGAGGGAAAATTAGCATCTTGTTCTCGCTGTATGGCGTTAGTAATTTACTTTGTCTGACTTTGACCTTAGGGAGATTTTGTTACACCATTGTGGACTATGGATTTGACTTCACAGTGAGCTGCTCAGCTATTAGCCAGTTGTAGCAATGCTGCAAAAAATTGTGCTAATTGTTGTGGCAATGCTGCCATAGCCAAAATTTGAAATTTCTAACATTCCATTTCATTTTAATGCCCTATAATCTTTTTTTGTCTCTCTCTCTTTTTTTTTCTTCCCTCATGTTGGAGTGCTTGGTTAGCTGATAATGTCAGTAGTAAACAACTCTGGTATACAGACAAAATAACTTACATTATAACCACTGGGATTCTATTTCTTATCTAACATATCTTGCCATGATTATGTTATGATTCTCATGGATGTGTATTATGTTATTTGCATTTGAGCATGCTGGTACTCTGTCCTGCTTAAGATAACAACTGCCATCAAGTTTATTCTTCGATTATTTTCGTGAAATTGTATAACCATCATGCTTTTCAACTATTTCTATAAAACAGAATGAATTGCAGTGTCAGCATTAGTGAATTTTTACTGGCCATATAATTTCAGTTTGTTGATTATTTGACTCATAATGTATCAAGTCAAATCCTAGTCTTGTTCAAGGAATACCTTCCTTTTCTTTTATATCTATAACATGGTTCTCCATTTGCAGGCGACAGCAGTAAACATTATAGTAGGTTCTCATGTCTGGGTTGAAGATCCCAAGTTGGCATGGATAGATGGAGAAGTTTTTAAAATAAATGGTGAAGAAGTTCATGTTCACACCACATATGGGAAAACAGTGAGTTTATGTTTACTTTTTTTTTTTTTTTTTTGGGCATTATGCATATCATGTACCAAAGAAATTCCTAGAATTTGCTAGTTATGAAATGCACAATTATTAGCAATTAACGACTTAAGATTTTCTTGGTAACTTCAGTTTTAATCTAGGTTAAGGTTGGTTTCTTTTAGCCACTTTCTGACAGAATGTTCATTCAATTTGCACGTATATCATTGTTTCTGCTCCCCTCTCTTTATCCTCGCTCCTGCAAACTCATTTCTAGCTGTGGTGTTATTTTCAAACTGGAAAACCTTCTGCAGGTTGTTGCAAATCTATCAAAAGTGTTCCCAAAGGATACTGAAGCTCCTCCAGGAGGTGTAGATGACATGACAAAGCTGTCATACTTGCACGAACCAGGAGTTCTGCATAACTTGGCTACCAGATATGAGCTTAATGAAATCTATGTAAACTACCTTCTTAGTTCTCTCTCTCAGTTGATGTAGTGAAGTAAATTTTGCACCATGAAAGTTCCCTTCTGAGTAGTTTACCTTTTATTAATTGACATGTTGAAAAATGTTCCTTCTTTTTTTTCAGACATACACTGGAAACATATTGATCGCGATAAACCCATTTCAAAGATTACCACATCTGTATGATACTCACATGATGGAACAATATAAAGGTGCTGCATTTGGAGAGCTAAGCCCTCATGTTTTTGCTGTTGCAGATGTTGCATACAGGTATTTACGTAGTTCTATTAGATATGTAATTTTCATTTCATGCTTGCGCTAAATTCTGTTATGCATACGCAGGGCAATGATAAATGATGGTAAGAGCAACTCTATTCTAGTTAGTGGAGAAAGTGGTGCTGGTAAGACTGAGACAACAAAAATGCTTATGCGATATCTTGCATACCTTGGTGGTCGATCTGGGGTAGAAGGGCGAACTGTTGAACAGCAAGTTCTAGAAGTAAGATGAAGAGCTTTGTTGCTTTGCTTATGACCTATAGATCTAATAACTTTGTACATTCATTAAGTTTAATAAGTTGGAAAGTTCTCTTATATGGTTTTTATGATCCACTGAAATTTGCAGTCCAATCCAGTTCTTGAAGCATTTGGGAATGCCAAAACTGTCAGGAATAATAACTCAAGGTGACTACGCTTTGATTAATGTAACAAATATAATATTGTGTCACACTGGAGGTTGAACTGCACAAGGTTGAACAAGTAAATTAACTGAGAATCTGAGACAATGTAAAGAAATTAGATTCATTTTCCTTAAGGCTGAAGCTTTGTGGGAAACACAAATTGAGTGGAATACTCTTTGATTGATTGGCTGTAATGTTCAGAAAGTTGACTAAAAAGTGCATATAGAACACAAATATGAGTAATGTGTGGGTGTTATATGTTTCTCCCGTAATTTATTTTTCTGCTTGACTTGTATGAATCCAAGTGTCAATTCATGATTCCGCCATTTTAATTTGGCTGTTCTTTTCCCTGTTTCTTAACCATTGTTTTTATTCATTTTTCTGTTCTGAATACTATCTCCTTGAACTTATTGGATATGTTTATGAGAATGTTGTGTGAAAAGCTTATTCGTTGCAAGTATCATATCTGATTTTTCTTTATATTCATATTGGTATCAAAATGCAGTCGTTTTGGTAAATTTGTTGAAATTCAATTTGACAAGAATGGACGGATATCTGGAGCAGCTATACGGACTTACTTGCTTGAAAGGTCTCGGGTTTGCCAAATTTCGGATCCTGAAAGAAATTATCATTGTTTCTACCTTCTCTGTGCAGCCCCTCCTGAGGTATTGATTCTTTGCCTTTATATCCAAACATGTCCTCCTTTGCATTTGGTACCGCTTAAGCTTTTATCCACAAGTATGCTCATAATTATACCTTGAATTTTTAGGAAAGGGAGAAGTATAAGTTAGAAAACCCTAGATCTTTCCATTATTTGAACCAATCCAACTGCTATGAGTTGGATGGAGTAAATGATGCCGACGAATACCTTGCAACTAGAAGGGCTATGGATGTAGTTGGCATCAGTGAAGAAGAGCAGGTTAGTCTTCTATTAGATCTAAAAAAGTGTTGCATTCTCACTGCTATGTTCACAACTTTTATATTATCCCTTTTCAGGAGGGAATCTTTAGGGTCGTAGCTGCAATTCTACATCTTGGTAACATTGAATTTGCAAAGGGAGTGGAAATAGACTCTTCTGTTATCAAGAATGAGAAGTCTCGATTCCATCTTAATACAACAGCAGAGCTGCTCAAGTATAGCATAATTTATACCTTTTCATGTTTTTATGTGTCCTGTGGTCTTTAGTCTGTATGATTATTTGAGCCACTAACTTGTTTTGTACTGTAGGTGTGATGCAAAGAACTTAGAAGATGCACTCATAAAGCGTGTTATGGTAACTCCAGAAGAGGTTATCACAAGGACTCTGGACCCTGATGGTGCATTGAGTAGCAGGGATGCCCTGGCAAAAACCATTTATTCCCGTCTATTTGACTGGTAAAGGAACTTACTTTATGCTAAACTGTATGTTGCTTTTGCATTTTGCAAGATGATAGCCAACGAAAGTAAAAATTATCTTCTGGCCTACTGAATCTGTACATATTCCAAATAAAGTTTGCTTACACTTCGGTTTATAATGAATTCTTGTTCAAAATTTTTGCAGGCTTGTGGATAAAATTAACAGTTCGATTGGGCAAGATCCAAACTCAAAACAGTTAATTGGAGTTCTTGATATATATGGTTTTGAAAGTTTTAAGTTCAATAGGTAAACCTTGGACCTTTAGAAAATATTTGGTACATGTATGTTGCGTTCCTAACTATTTGCCTATTATGTAGTTTTGAGCAATTTTGCATCAACTTTACAAATGAAAAACTGCAACAGCATTTCAATCAGGTTTGGTGCTTTTTGTCATTGTTGTTGCCCAACAAGTCTGTGGTATGATTGGCTTTGCTAATTTTGACTTCATGGTGATTGTACATGTACAGCATGTCTTTAAAATGGAACAGGAAGAATATACAAAAGAAGAAATAAACTGGAGCTACATAGAATTTGTGGATAACCAAGATGTATTGGATTTGATTGAAAAGGTCTTGTACGCTTTACCTGAAGCCTCTTATTTAAGTTGTTTTTAGTTGTTTGGGAATTATATATGCATGACAAAGTAGTGTGGCAATCATTTACAAAATGTTCTTTTGTCTATATGTCTGCTTTTCTGTCTAAGAAATTTCCAATTCTTTTCTTCAATATATTGCAGAAACCTGGGGGAATTATAGCACTTCTAGATGAAGCCTGGTATGTAGATATTGATTTATTTTTCTTGATCTATTGACTTTGTTTTTAACATTCTATAGGGTATTAATTTGGAGATCACAGATTCCACTTGAAAAATAAACTCAGATATGTTTGATTGCTTCATACAGCATGTTTCCTAAATCGACGCATGAAACTTTTGCTCAGAAGTTGTATCAGACATTTAAAAACAACAAGCGCTTCATCAAACCTAAGCTTTCTCGTACTAGTTTTACAATATCACATTATGCTGGGGAGGTAAACATATATTTCTTGTATAATTGTTTTCAGTTTATTTCAATTTTAATAGACGCTGAAAAATTGATCGTCTTTTTCCAGGTAACTTATCTGGCTGATCTGTTTCTTGACAAAAACAAAGACTATGTAGTGGCAGAACATCAGGATCTCCTGACAGCCTCAAAGTGCTTGTTTGTAGCTGGTCTTTTTCCTCCACTGCCTGAGGAATCATCAAAATCCTCCAAGTTTTCTTCCATTGGATCACGCTTTAAGGTTCTACAGATTTACCTTCTCTCCAGCCTTCCTGAAACTGGATTTATTGTTGTCAAACTAATATATTGGTGAATATAAGTGCTCAGTTGTGTCTGTTGCTGATGGATCAACATATAGTAAAATGTTTTGGACCAGAATGTTAGCAAATGCCTTCTGATTGTAAATTGGGTTGAGCAATTCCTTTAGGTTGTTAACATTAAATAGATCTGCCTGATAAGCCTGCAACTGTAAGTGTATACAGAAGTTGCATTAACCTCAAGCTAGTGACAATAGGTTGTACATAACAGATGTTACCTCTCAATAATTACATAGATAAATTAAAAATCTCTTCCAAATAAGGAACTATGCAACACTTCTACAAAGTTTATAGCATATAAGTTTTTAGTGAAAGCGTCCACAGGATGTGCCTTAAGAGTGCAAATGAAATGATGGCTTGTTGAGGTGTTGATGGTGTAACAATAGGACCACTATCTGGTCCTAACATTTGAGGCTGGTGGCCTGACATGGGTAACAATGGAATCCATCATTTCCTTGCAGCTTTTCATTTGAAAAGGCAACAACAGTTTTGAGTTGAACAATGCTAAAAAGCCATTACATTACATCTCAGTAGATAGATCTCACATCTACGCATAAATGTGAAGGCCATAAACTTGTTAAGAACCTTCTTTTCTTGGGCAAGTTATGAGTTATTTATGTTGCAGGAATGCATTTTAATTCGGTTGACATGTCAAAGCGTGGACATGAAAAATAGAATAACTTCAAAATTAATTTAAGGAACTCTGAAGTATATATAGAAGGATGAGTACCATTTTTGAGGTACAGTGCTGTTTTTCTCTAGGTGTAGTTGTAGGGTGGATTGGTGATACATCAATAATACAGATGCTAGATGTTAACTGGATTTTACTTTTTTGGCTGTTTACACTTTTGCTCATATCCTTGAAGATATTTTCTATTGACAATGGGAGATGTGTCTGAAAACTGCAGCTACAACTCCAATCTTTGATGGAGACCTTGAACTCAACTGAACCTCACTATATTAGATGTGTGAAGCCAAATAATGTTCTCAAGCCAATGATTTTTGAGAATGCAAACATTATCCAGCAACTACGTTGTGGTGTAAGTATAATGAGGCTGTAGCTTCTGATGTGCTTCTTTCATTTTGCTTACTTATAAGATTGAAAATTTGTTTTTTTGGTTCCTGGTCATTTTGATTTTGTGATCTTTTCTAAAGAAAAATATATTATCTCTATTTAGGGTGTTCTTGAGGCAATCAGAATCAGCTGTGCTGGATATCCAACTAGGAGAACCTTCTATGAGTTTCTTCTTCGTTTTGGTGTTCTTGCTCCAGAAGTTTTGGAAGGAAAGTAAGTCATGATTTCCAGGCGAAAAAATAAATTGCTGTATACCTTCTCTCCCTACAGCATTTTATTTCTGTCTGTTGAACTGTTATTCTTCTGTGCAGCCATGATGACAAGGTCGCTTGCCAGATGATTCTGGATAAAAGGGGATTGAAAGGTTATCAGGTAATGATTTTTCCCTTTCTACCTCATTCTCCTAATTATGCTACTTGATATGTGTAATAATGAGCAGAGAAGAGGGGTGTTAGATTTGTTTCAAGTTTCTTTCACTTCATTGGCTATGCGACATGTTGAAAACCTGAAATTTATTACTGGCGTTTGAGCCTCTACCTGCAGCCACCAAAAGTAAAACTTCACTCACCAATCAGATAGGCCCCTTGGTGGTTTTATTGGAACTGTAACTGGTGTCAAATTCTGTGTGTGTGTGTTTTTGTGACACTTGTTACAGTTTCATAACTGTTGGACTATTACAAAGGTAATTGGTTTCGCACTACATACAGGGGCTAGCCTGCTCACTCCCTGATTTCCTACACCACGCTTTTTATCTTTCTAATTTCAGTTTCTACATGTTGTCCAATGGCAAGTTCACATCTGTGTTCTGTTTCTTGCCAATGCAATATCTAAGTGTTCACTACCAAATTTTGTGCAAAATTGCTTGTTTCACAGATAGGTAAGACAAAAGTCTTCCTCAGAGCTGGTCAGATGGCTGAACTTGATGCAAGAAGGGCAGAGGTTCTTGGAAATGCTGCTAGAACTATTCAAAGACAAAGCCGCACATATCTTGCACGCAAGGAATTCATTGCATTAAGGCAATCAGCTATTCATTTGCAATCTCATTGCCGAGGTATTTCTTGACCTTTCAGTAACCATTGTTTTCTGCATCTTGTTGCTTTTCATTATACACTTGTTCACCTTGCCGTCATGAAGTAGTTGAGGAGAAAGAGATAGAGACAGATGATGGGGTGGGGACATACTGAAAATGAATAACTTTCCGATTCTCATCAAAAGGAAATATTTGTGAAGCTTGTTTTTGCAAATATTTATATTGTTTACTGCAATTGCATGCTCAAGTGGGGACACAATGAAAACGAATGGCTTTCTGATTGTCATCAAAAGGAAATATTTGTGAAGCCTGTTTTTGCAAATAGTTATACTGTTTACTACACTTGCATGCTTAAGTTCATTCTCTTTTATTGTTTTATCCATCAGAATTCTGATTTAGATTATAACTTTTTTGCTATCTGCACATTATTTAGGTGTACTGGCTCGTAAACAATTTGAGCAGTTGCGACGGGAAGCAGCAGCTTTGAAGATCCAAAAGAATTTCAGACGGTATACTGCCAGGAAATCTTACTTGAATCTGTATTTGTCTGCAGTCACCTTGCAGACAGGTTTAAGAGCTATGACTGCTCGTGACGAATTCAGATTCAGAAAGCAAACTAAAGCTGCAATTGCTATCCAGGTTCAATTTCCTTATCTTTTCTTGTTATCTTCACTTATCAATGAAAATATTATAAAAATTAGTTTTTGGAAATTTCAGTTGCTACAAGTGGAATCAAGTTTATTTCATTTCTTGTCCCTTTCTCTCAAACTTAACAGACAATTGATTAATTTAATTAATTCCATTGGTGAATTTCAGGCACAAGTGCGTCACCACATAGCATATTCTTATTATAAGAGGCTTCAAAAGGCTGCATTAGTTTCTCAATGTGGCTGGAGGCAAAGAGTTGCCCGGAGAGAGCTTAGAAAGCTTAAGATGGTTCGGTCATATTCCTTAATTTTTTCTTACATTGGCTTTAGGATGAATTCAGATGGTAATGATTAGTGTAATTTTTCAGGCTGCAAGGGAAACAGGTGCCCTCAAAGAAGCAAAAGACAAATTAGAAAAGCGTGTGGAAGAGCTGACATGGCGATTACAGTTAGAGAAGAGATTGAGGGTATGTAAAATTACTTTACACCGTTCTAATAAGATGGATTTATCTGGACAACCATTTCATTTATATTGATTTGAGCCACAGACTGATTTGGAAGAGGAAAAAGCCCAAGAAATTTCGAAGTTACAGGAGGCTTTGCATGCAATGCAAATGCAAGTAGAAGAAGCAAATGCCAGAGTAATTAAAGAACGAGAGGCAGCTCGAAAAGCTATTGAAGAGGCACCTCCAGTCATCAAGGAGACCCCTGTTATCGTTCAAGACACAGAGAGAGTGGAAAAATTAACAGCTGAGGTGGAGAGTTTGAAGGTATGATCTCAAACATGGATGATCAAATTTCATAGTACGTTTGACACCTTGCATCATTTTTTGCCATTTCTGTGAAAATGTGTAGTGCTTTTCTTACCAAAATCATATGGATTCAAGTGCGTGTTATCAGAAGCTTTATTAAGTGGCTGTTACTGCTAACACTGAGTGGAATTTTGATCAATCAGAAGCTTTATTAAGTAGCTGTATTTGATTCACATCTCCTGAAACTTAGTGGTTGGCTTGCCATGGCATCTTAGAATTTTACATCATTAAATTATGTGTTTGCTTATTTTGTGTAGATCAGGCTACGGATTAACCAGATTGCCAGAATTATGAACAATATCTGTGATAAGAAAAATTTGATAAAATGTTAATGATAAGTGACCTAGACTTTATTGTTGCTGTCTCTACTGGGACCTGATGAATTTCTATTGTTTTCAGGCTTTGCTGCTATCAGAAAAACAGGCAGCAGAAGAGGCAAGGAAAGCTTGTGCAGATGCTGAGGCCAGAAACTCTGAATTGGGCAAGAAGCTTGAAGATGCAATACAGAAGGTGGATCAACTTCAGGAATCAGTTCAGAGGTCTGTTAATGCTTGTTGAAATGGAACTGCTTAAGTGCTAAAACAAACTCCTGTCATGGAATTGTATTGTGTGCATATACACCTCATTAACTTGATGCAATCTTTCTGCTCTCTTGAAGCTTTCATGTCACAATTCAAAACTTCATTCTTGTCATGGAAGCTAGCATGTTTGCTAGTACAGATTTTCCTCATCATATATAGTCCTGCATTTTTGTTTATTCTGATTAGGTCCTAAACTAATGGTCTCTGCATGTTTTTTTTTTTCCATTATACTTGAAAATTTCTAAAAGGTCAGTTTATTTGTATTTCAGGCTAGAGGAGAAACTTTCCAACTCAGAGTCTGAGAACCAAGTTCTTCGTCAGCAGGCATTAACCATGTCACCAACAGGGAAATCCTTGTCTGCACGGCCAAAAACAATTATTATACAGGTACGAATAGAATCTTTGGTTTTTAGTTGTCCTTGCAGTGTGATGTGATAGTTTCTAAAGATTCACATTTCTTTTTTAAATAACAGAGGACTCCAGATAATGGAAATGTTGCAAATGGAGAAAAAACAAGGGTGTCATCAGTAAGAGGACCCATCCTTTACCTATAATGCAAAAATGCAGTGCCATTAGTGTAATGTGTTTATTTTCAGTTCTTACTGTCTATTATTGGTCTCAGGATATGATACTTTCTACGCCAAATTCACGTGAACCTGAATCCGAGGAAAAGCCTCAGAAATCTCTCAATGAAAAACAGCAGGTAAGTAGCGACAATGCTCATTTGGTTGATCAATCAATTAAATAATTAGTGTAAAGTTAACAATCTCTTTTTGCTTGCTAATTCTCTCTTTTTTTCTGCTTTCTGGTTCAGGAAAACCAGGATTTACTGGTCAATTGTATATCACAAAACTTGGGATTTTCGGGGGGCAAACCTGTTGCTGCTTGCATTATATATAAATGCCTTCTCCACTGGAGGTCATTTGAAGTTGAAAGGACCAGTGTATTTGATCGTATTATTCAAACAATAGCTTCAGCCATAGAGGTAATGTATTACTGTTTGCAAGTTCCTTTCTCTGTAACCACATGCAGCCAAACTCCATTTTGCCTTTGTATTTTGGTGTCAGCTGTAACAAGTTACACATATATGATTGATGTTGGCAACCTTGAATTTTTATTGAAGGTCCCGGATAACAACGATGTCTTAGCCTATTGGTTATCTAATTCATCTGCACTGTTGCTGCTGCTCCAACATACACTGAAAGCAAGTGGAGCTGCAAGCTTAACACCACAGCGGCGGAGAACGACGTCAGCTTCTCTTTTTGGGAGAATGTCTCAAGTGAGAATTGAGATTTTCTTATACCAGCTCTGCATTCCACAATTTATAGCTTGTTCTTTTTTTTATCTTCTTATTGTTTTTGTGGATTTTAGGGTCTTCGGGCATCTCCTCAAAGTGCTGGTCTTTCATTTCTTAATGGTCGAGCACTTAGTAGACTGGATGATTTGAGACAGGTGGAGGCAAAATATCCAGCTTTACTGTTTAAGCAACAGCTTACTGCCTTCCTTGAGAAGATATATGGAATGATAAGGGACAATTTGAAGAAAGAGATCTCTCCATTGCTTGGATTATGTATTCAGGTTGTACTTAGAATATACACTCTAACTGCTACTGCTTTTCCTAGAAGTTTCCAACAAGGGGGGGAAATTTGAAAATGCAAAAAATAAGACCAAAAAAAAAAAAAAAAAAAAATCAACTTGAACATGCATGCATGCACGTGTATGTAGGGTCTCACATTTGTTGCTATTCTTTTGAACATGAATGCAGGCACCAAGGACCTCCCGGGCAAGTTTAGTAAAAGGACGCTCTCAGGCCAATGCTGTTGCTCAGCAAGCTTTAATTGCTCATTGGCAAAGCATTGTGAAAAGCTTGAACAACTATTTGAAGATCATGAAGGCAAATTATGTGAGTTATAACTCTTTCATATAATGTACACTTTCTTTGTAGAGAATGTCAGTAACCATGGTCCTCCATTTTGGAGAAATATCATTTTTTGATTTTCTGTTCTTCAGGTACCCCCCTTCTTGGTTTGTAAAGTCTTCACTCAAATATTCTCATTCATCAACGTTCAGTTATTCAATAGGTGAATGCATCGAAGCCTCACCCTTCCTCTGTCTATTCATTCTTTTATTTAGTGACAAAAGAAAGCTCATCTTCTTACATGAAATTTACAGTCTCCTTCTCTATCTGCAGTCTTCTTTTGCGACGGGAGTGTTGCTCATTCAGTAACGGAGAATATGTGAAAGCAGGATTGGCTGAACTAGAGCAGTGGTGCTATGAGGCAACAGAGGAAGTGAGCACTCAGCATTTTTTTCTGACCATTATTTGTTATTTTACACATATCTACCTAACATCTCTTCATTGGTGCAGTTCGCTGGCTCGGCTTGGGATGAATTGAGGCATATAAGACAGGCTGTAGGATTCCTTGTAAGACCTGTGCCTACTGATTTTTCTCCTTTTGTTTGTAAACCTCATTTGCATATTGTACTGAATTGCTTCTTTCAATATCACAATCAGGTCATACATCAAAAGCCTAAGAAGACCCTGAATGAAATTACAAAAGAACTTTGCCCAGTCAGTACCTATTATCTTTCTAAGCTTATTTTTCAATGCTGGATTTTTTATTTTCTTTTGATCATTATTACTTGTCATATTAACATATAAAATTCTGCTGTTTTTCAGGTACTGAGCATACAGCAACTATATAGAATCAGCACAATGTATTGGGATGACAAATATGGCACACATAGTGTGTCTTCAGATGTAAGTCAACTTTCAATTTGCAATGCTTGTGCTTATGTTGATTCAACTGGTCTGAGGAACGGTGCTTAGCCTTTATCCATGTATTTTTGGGGTAAAGTTCCTCCATATCTTTGCTTTTTTCATTCTAAACAATTTGGTTTTTACAGGTTATAAGTAACATGAGAGTTTTGATGACCGAAGATTCAAACAATGCTGTTAGCAGTTCTTTTCTGTTAGATGATGACTCGAGGTAGTTACTCTCTATTCTTTGGATGAGGGAAGACCCCTCCCTTGGGGATTCCTTTACCTTGCATATTAACAACAGCTATTTTTCATTTGTCTTCACAATCAGCCATAAGCAACACCTGATGGTAAAACAATTTGAATGCTTTTGCAGCATTCCATTCACTGTCGATGACATCTCCAAGTCCATGAAACAAGTAGACATAGCTGAGATTGATCCTCCACCATTAATTCGCGATAACTCTGGCTTTGGGTTCTTACTTACACGCTCCGAATGATATTCACCATTCTTTACTTTATCAGAACCCTGTCCTTGTGGGTGTCCACTGGTTCCCTATGCAAGGACTGATAAGACCTGTGCATATAGCCTCCATTGTTCATCACCATCCATGTGTATAATATTTTTTGCATTAGTCTCAGGCTGCCATATTTGGCGCCCAAGTCGATCACTTGCACCTCGCGTTACGTAAACAAGAGGTGTATTTTTAAGGTGCTGTATCACAATTGAATGTGATAGTATGCAATCATTTGAGGCAACGGTGCCTCATATATTCTCATGCCTCCAATAGGCTCCAATCATATTTTTTAATTTATTTTTTATTTTTTGTTAGCCGACCTTTTTCCATATATTTGTTGGGTTTTGGGGTTGCTGTAGTGGTTTTTGGATGTAAATGACATCTGCCGCATTTTATAGGCAATTGTTTGTATGAGAAAAAACAATTTGTATGTAGTCGATTTATTTTTTCTTTGGTTCCATATGATTGATGCAATTTTTTCTCTTTTGATTGCTTGAAATATTTGAAGCAATTATGCTACCAACTTTTTTTGTATACAGTAATCCCAGCATTGAGGTAGTTGAATTCTGAGTGTGAACTTGGAACAGGTAACTGGTTTCCTATTCATTAAAGACGCTAACAATAAACATGTTAAATATTACAGTTTAAGTGTGGTTTTGATCTAGTAGTTTAACTGGGGCAGCAAACGGGATCAACCAGTTTATAATCCAATGGCATCAGCCAGTGTTTGGCGCAAAATTTGTTCAAACAAGACCAAAGATTTGAGCAGATTGATGGCGCAGCAAAGAAAAAATGAACAGTCTTTTATAATTTTCTAAATTAAGAATCATGTTCAGAGCTAATAAAATTCAACTATTTCCAGCTACGGCGGCTAATTTTTAACACGGAAATGACTTCAAATCTTACAGAAGTAATGTTACACGACTGTTATTGACTATTGCAGCTCATCAGAATGGATTGTTTCCATTGCAGTTTCACCTGCATTAGGGGAATGGTCTTGTTGCAATACTTGGGAATGGTCTTGCTCTATTTGTACAGGCTGCATCTCTGATTTCTTCTTTGCTTTAAGAATCACCTGTCTCGGCATTACATCTAGCAGAAAACTTCCTCCATTCCATACGGCTGCAGAAACCTTGAGTATTTGGAAAATTGCATGCAGTTCGTAGGACAGGAAGATAGGGACTGTCAATGCCATGGTTGCGACAGTAAACAAAGCTTGCAATAGAATGTACATAAGCATGCGATTCTGATCCCCTAGCAAACCACTTAAACGCCACCAGACATTGTTTGCTTTTTGCGCTTTCTTTGAGAGCTCTCTAATCAAAGTCAAATGATAAATAGAAGAGGTTAACAAGTTACAACTCCTCATCAAATGAAAATATAGTACCATCCATATGCATGTGAAAAAGATAGAGTCTATATCTCAAAGTGAGGAAAGGTAAAAAAGTTAAGAACCTGTATGAAGTCATGACTTCAGGATCTCTTAATAGCCTCTGCCGACGTAGGACATTGACAATGAGAAAATAAAGAATTTGCCATAGGGTATAAGCCACTAAGGGCACCAAGAAAAGCCAAGTAAACAGGAAGGATTTATCTTCTACATATGGCCATGATGCTCTGCTTGATTGTCCTTCAGGATGCATGGCTTCAAAGGTCGTTGGATTCCACCAGCGTATAGTGAAGAAAACTAAACCTGAAAAGACAAACATTCTATCAGAAATTGACAGGACAAGTTAATGGGAATTGATGGAATGATATCTACTATAAAATAGTCTCGAACTTTGTATCTAGGAAAACTAACACCACCTGACAGAGAATAAATTTCTTATATTCACTGGAATCTTCATTAGACAAGGACTATGAACTAGGCTATTTCAGAAATTGGATTTTAGGTTGCCCTCAAACCTCATGGAAATGTTCCTTTCCCAAACTGCTTTACCATAGTCTAAGATACTAAGTTACAGAATTTTTTCCCTCTTCGTTTATGGGGGATGCAACAAGGTTTTGGAAATCTTCTTTAGAAATGAATCTTGCCCTTCCAAAAGGATTTCTCAAAAAAGGATACTCATGTTGTTTTAACAAGTTCTTTAAGTGATTAAGGGGGTAACAACCATCGACTCACCAGGCAAGAGATGTATAAGAACACTGACAAGTTTGTCAAGAGAACTAAAAACCAAGCTGCAACGCCAAACAATCAGCGCCCATGCTAACGGCCCCTACAACATCGTTTAGATAACATGAGCAAAAAGAGGCTAAATAACCCATCCATAAATCAAAAGATACAAGCTACTCAGGAAAATTTCTTACTTCTGCAAATGAGAAGCAAACCATGAAAAGCTTTTCATCCTTCGGATACAGAAGAAGATCGACCAAGAATATTGTATTGGCATAATAACAGAAGTCCTGAAAGAAAAGTAAATACTTTCGTCACTTCTCTCATTTCTCAATTTTATATGATTAAAAAAGTAGATATTACAAGCAAAAGTTTTCAGTTATAGATATCTTATTGATCTGAAAAATCTATATTGCTTTCAAATGCATGCTCAAAATAGAGAGTGTAAAATTGTTAAAAATCCTCCCATCATAGCTTGAATTGGACTTAGAAGTAGTATCACAATCAAATTTTCTCTTTATGCCATGAGTACTTTCATCTTTTGAAGCTTAATTAGCAATGTGTCTGCCTCACCCATACAGTAACACATATTGTAATGCATTACCACTAAGACATCGGCCCGGAACAAAAACAATGATTCCCCATTCAGAACTCTTAAATAAAGATGTGCATGTGTCCAAAAGGCAACTAGGTATGCTAGAGCTTACCAGAAGATAATAGTGCCATTTCTTGAACCGATAGTATATCCATCTAAGAGGAACAAATATGAAATAGAACAAACAGTATACATACGGAATATCCTGCGGTCCTGCACAAAAAAATCGGAAGGCAAGCAAAAGAATCACTAACATCATTCACTACACTCGCAGTAATAAACCATATAGTAAACTCACGTACGTGCTCCAAGGAGAAAGCAAAATCCCCCAAACCCAAGAACACCAAGAAGATGAGTCACCTAAACACAAGAATAAAATGAAATGGAAAAAAAAAAAAAAACTTCAAATTCTGTATTTTAACAGGTTCGTATAGATAAACACAAACGATATAAACATAAAAGCCAATGTTTATAATTGATGTCAAGTCCATAAAAGATCCCATATGAATTAATCATACGAGACAAACAAAGGGACGAACCTTACTAATAAAGCTTTCATGTTCCTCGGCCTGTTTAGCGATCTTAACTGCTTGTTTAGATAAAATCTGCTTCGTTTGATTGGCTTGTTTTGACAATATTTCTTTTGTTTGAGCCACTTTCTGAACAGAAACAAGAGATATCCAGATCAAGAAACCAATCAAACACTTTCTGTACAGAAATAATAGGTACCCAGATCAAGAAACCAATAAAATAGAGCCAATTGCAGCAGAAAAAAAAACAGAGATACCCAAATCAAGAAATCAAACAAAGATAATAAAGAAACAATCTTTACAGGTCAAAACGATAACAAAAGCAAAGATGAGTGCACCTTAGATCGTTCTTTGAGTGTTTGCCTCACTTTTTCAAATGAATCCCCGTTGGAAACATACTCATCAACAGGGTCTTCGTTGTTAGACATTTCTTCTTCCTTTTTTCCCCCCCCCCCCCCCCTGTTTCGCTATGGGAAGAAACCGAGAAGAAAACAGAGGGACAAGGGAGCGGCGAAAGGAAAATCGTAGAGATATATACGGAGGACGTGAAAGCTCTGTCGAAAGGTGATCACCACCATCGCTCTTTAATGCATTGGATTTCTTTAATTATGATTAAAGACAAGAATTATTGTACTAATTAATTATTTTATGTATCTTAATCTTACTATTCTTATTTGATTGATGGCATAATCCGCACTAATAGTCTTCCAAAAGCCTTGTCAACATTATTTATGGTATTATATCATATTCTAATGTGGTGAACCTTATTTTAGAATTAACTCTTTATCTTTCTTGCCCATCTTCATGTGTCTGGAATTTTCATACAAATTTATATATTACTCAAATGTAACAATCGGTTGTGACTTTTTAAAATAGTATATATTCTGCAAAAAATACATTTTCTCATTTATTATATGTTCTAATATTTTTGAAATTATTAATATTTAAAATTTATTAAATTTTAATTAATTTAATTGAATTTAAATAGAATGATTTAAACATAATTATAAGAATAATATTATAATTTTTAGGGGTGAGCAAAGCTTTCAAATAAATCGAACTAAACTTGTTTCGATTTGATTTTTATATTTTTAAATTTTATAAATTTAACTGAACTAAACTGCAATTGTAGTATAATTTATTTCGAATTTATACTAAAAAGTTCAATTAATTGAAATAACTAATTAATCTAAATTATATATATTTTTATTTTTTAAATATTATAATAATTTAATATTAAAATAACTAATATTTATAAAAATTTAGTTTCATTCGATCAGTTTAATTTTTAATTTAATTTATTTTAGTTATTTTGTTTTGATTTAATTTTTAATTTAATTTTAGTTTTTATAAAATTCAGTTTGATTAATTTAATTCAATTAGAAAAATAGTTAAAAATCAACTAGTAGAATACTCGCCCAAATAACTATAATCTAAAATTCAATAAAGGATTAATAATGTTTATTAGCTATTGCAACGATTGTTGATTACAAATGTATTTTTTATTTTTAAAGAAAAAATATATAATTAAAAAGTTATTGGAAAGTAGTGGCATTAAAT
The DNA here is from genome assembly GCA_947683625.1 of Mallotus nudiflorus. Classification (NCBI taxonomy): domain Eukaryota; kingdom Viridiplantae; phylum Streptophyta; class Magnoliopsida; order Malpighiales; family Euphorbiaceae; genus Mallotus; species Mallotus nudiflorus. The sequence continues at coordinate 3,151,374 of CANTUR010000302.1, forward strand.
TGTTGCTTTTTGAAATATCATCACACGCTTGTAATATGTAGAAAGCGATAAAAAATAATACAGCTTGATGACAAATGTACAATATGAATAAATTAAAATATTCAATTATTATTTGAAAGGTTCTATTTGATGTAAAAATATTTAAAAGACATCCATCTAAATTTATACATTCAAAAATTAAATTTTACGACATTCACTATCAAAAAAAAAAAAAATTATGTAAATAAAGATGCATGTGTGAAAGAGTTTTTTTTTTTTAAAAAAAAAAATTAATGTTTTCAATATTATATAACTATAAGAGGTCCGATAAAATTTTTAATTACTCAACGAGATAAAATTTGAAAAATAACAGCAGAAAATTATTCACCACGCAAATAAACTCTAATGCCATGCATGATTTTCTTTGGTCTCCATTTATGCTCTTGAGCTCTTCAAGGCGAGGGAGATAAAATGGGGGGGGGGGGGAATGGTTTCGGACTCTCCCTCTATCAATCCATTGTTAAGTTCAAAGCTCACATTTTACAATCTCTCGATGAAAATGTCCCCCACAGTGAACCATTCAATGCCCACTTCAATTCTGTGTTTCACTTGCTCTCCATTTCCATATATATATATATATTTCAGGAAACAACATGTAGCATTTGTTATTTTTCCTTTTTGCTTTTCATCTAATAATTAAAATCTTATCAGTGACAATTACATAAAATGTGAACGACAGAATACGTAAAGAGGGCAAGTCATTTCCATTTTTTTGAGCTGGAGCTGGCTTATTATAATAAACTTCAGGTGGCCCACCTTCAATGTTTACCAATTTTTTCAACATGCATGTGCAAAGCCTCGTTTCCAGTTGCAGTCAAGAAAACAGTGTCTTTTTTTAATAATTAAAAAAATCCAGTTTTGGACTATGAGGTTCTTTCTCTAAAATATAATTTTCAAAAATCATTTTATAAAAAAATATTGCAAACGCAGGCTTGAAACCCCAAATTGGTTTTAAATAGTTGGAAAAAAAAAATCTTTTGCACCTAAAACACATAAATAAAAAGCATTTTGTTTTTCCATTGTTGAGAACAATTTTTTTTCTTATAAAAATTATGGGATAATTGAACAATTTTATGTTTCGTGTATATATATAGTATTTGTTAGTTTGTTAGTAGTAAGAAGAAAGGAGGAAAGTGGTAGTCGAAGTTTACTCTTTAAGTGGAATATTGAAAATTTTTATCACTACCTCAAATTAGATAAAATTGTTTGTATATGAATATTAGTACTGTTGGTTTTCAAAAGATTTGAATATTTTAAATTTCAAAAAATTATTTTTTGACATATTTTTTGTAAATTAAAAAAATATCTTGAATGGGAATTAACATATATAGACAAAAGGGTGAATTCATATATATGGTGCCATGGAAGCAGGATGGATACAATTTCTATCAATTAGATTGGCGCCTTAAATTTGAATATATTTTTTGAAGTGGTCCATCAAATTTGGTTTACACTTGCATGCAAAATTAAGCGAGCCCACAAAATGGGACTCCATAGAAGCTTTTTTTTTATAACAACTAATTTGAATGATTAAGTCTAATAATTTGAAATCAACAAGTAAAGAGTTGGGAGGTCAAAGTTTACTCTTAACTAAATATTTTAATTTTTTAATAATATATTTTATCATCTGTTTTAAGTGGGTTATGGTATATAAACTTTGATTGCTATAATATTATTTGAAGAAAAAAATAAAATATGTTTTCCTTTGAAACAACAAAAATGGTAAAAAAAAAAAAAAAAGAAAAATGTTAGTGACATTTGTAAAGGGCAAAACCTATTTTGAAAGCTCTAAGTTTATCGGTTTTTTTAATTTTAAACTCCTAAAATTTCGTTTTGTATGTTTAGATCTTTCAACTTCAGAGATTTGAAGTTTTATAAATTTTTTAATATAAATTATTTCTTTTTTATACCTAAAATTTTGTATTTTTAACATTTATATCATTTTTTACTTTTTAATATTTATATCACTTTTAAAATTTTTTCACTAGTAGAAAATAAATTTATTTATTTTAATTTCTAATATTTTAAATTATTATATACATATTTAGATAATTTTAAATTTTAAAATTAAACAAACAAATTAATGGTAAAATAAAAAAATAATACTACTATTTTTCACAATATTTTAACTTATAGTTAATAAATTTTTATTATATAATTTTTTTTCATTAACCCAAAAAGTATGATAAAAAAATGAAAGTTAAGATAACAGTTATAAAAAACATGAGTTGATTAGAAAATCTATCACCGTTTTTGGTAATATACAGACATGCATTGCTATTCACTATTTATAAAAGTTATATTATAAAAAATTATTCACAATAATTTAATTGAAATTTTGTAAAAAAAAACTAAAAAATATATTAAAAATATAAAATTTAAATTTTGAAGAATTATAAAATATTTTTTTTATCATAATCTCTTTTAGTTATGGTTTTCTTTTTTATCATAATATTTTATTTTGACAAACAGTAGTTTTATTATAATTTTTTATCTTAAGATTAACTTGTTTATTTATTTTTAAAATTTAAAACTATTTAAAAATGTATATAAATTTATGTTTTTAATTTAAAATATTAGAAATTAAAATAAGTAAATTTATTTTTTACCGGTGAAAAATTTTAAAAGTGATAAGCGTTAAAAAATAAAAAATGATATAAATGTTAAAAATATAAAACTTTAAAGACTAAAAGAAATTTTTATTAAAAAATTAATAAAAAAATTTAAAATTTAAAATATATAAAATTTGAAAGTTTAAATATACATAATAAAATTTTAAAAATTTAAAATTAAAAAATCGATAAATTTAAGGGCTCATAGGGTTTTGCCTTTATAAAAAGCATTATGAGCTCATTTTGTGAAGTATCTGCCTCACCTGTCCACATGCCACAATACAACGCACATAACTTAAAAATAATGGAATTTTTAGGTTCATAAATAGCCTATTGAATGAGTACAAATTTTGGCTAGGCAGCTAACAATTGAATTGCTCCCTATAGAATTTCAAAATATCTCTCATGTGATACGTGAGAGCTTTTCTTTCCAACGAAGTTTCAAAATGGAACTTAAGCAACAATAAGAATCATTTCATAAGCTTTTGCTTTAGTAATATATATATATATATAAGGGATAAGGTTCATTTAAACCCCCATATTTACCATAAAGTTCAAATAAGTCCCTCAAATTTTTTTTTTGGCTCAAATAACTTAAGATTTGATTAAAAATGATTAAATGAGTCCCTCTAGATAAACAGAGTTGAACTCTGTTAAATCAACAGGTGACATGGCAAACTTTCTTTTTTTGAACAATATGACATGGCAAACTTTCAAGGTAAATTAAAACTTTACAAAATTTATTGTTGATCTAAACCAAATCAAAAAGTCCAAACCCTTCATTTCATTCTTCCAATTCCCTATCTGCTCTTCACAAAAGCTGCTACCCACCTAGCAGTCTCACCTGTCACCAACCTCGCACCATCATCACCGATAAGATCTTCTCGCCACTTAGTCTTCTTCGTACAAAGCCCATTGCAGGACTCTCACGATGGAGAGAAGACAATGACGTCATTTCATTCAACACCGGTGCTTAGCCTCGGATCGCGAGCGAAACCCAGATCGCCAAAGAATGTGCAATTATTGAAGAGGAACGATCATAAGAAGAGGGCAAAACACTCCTTTTCTCATCATGAAGAGAAGCTACTTCAAGACTAGTAGCGTGTGAATTCAATGCATGCAAGGTTTTCCAAAAACTCCAGCGATAAGTTTAAAGAGATGAAGACTAATTTTCTATGTTTAGTCTGGTATCGCAATTAGCACAGACAACTATCTTGTTATGGTAGCTCTTACAAGAATGTTTCTTGTTCTTCGTCATCTTGGTTTCTTTGTTCTCTATGTAATATGACTGGACAATCGTTAAAATTTTCAGTCGCCTCTAGTGAGTTTTACTGCTAGGGATTTGATTAGAGGTTTACTGGTGAAATAACCATAACATTGTCTTGCCTATAGCCATTGAAATCGCCCAAATATACCAAAACAAACTGTCGAAAAGCACCCCCAATAACTAGGAATGTGACAAGTGTAGATTTAAAGACTTCAAGTAATTATCTAAAGATTGATTTTTGTACTTAGTTTCCTTATTCAAACCAAATTCAATGGTTAATCATCCATTGTAAAGGGATACAAATTCATTAATCTCCTAGTAGCCACATGCAACATCTTCTAAACACGCTTGATAACATAACATTGAGGAAGTTCAAATGCAATTTAATTGAGGAATGAATTTGCTTCTCTTTCATTTATGACAGAACTATTACTTTCGTATATTTTTTGTCAATTTATTATTTATCATAAGGAGATCTTGTGGGTGATGCAAAAATGAACTGATATACAAAAATGCAACTCTTTTTCTTTACTGTAAATGTAAATCATTTTAATTTATTTGGATGATTAATATTAGAGAATTCTATTCTTATTCTATTTCTCTGTAAATTTTTTTTTTTTTGTTTTGGGATTTTTGGTGTTTTTATTTCCCAATTATTTTCTTTGTTTCACCAAAGAGACACCTCATCCCTTTACACAACGTATTTGTATATAAAACAAGCAAAGGAGAGTCACCTCTCTCTTAAAAAAAATTATTCCCTTTATTTTCTCTTCAAACTTCCAATTTTTTTTAACAGAAAATAGAGCAATTTTTAATCATCTTTAACAACAATTTATTTTGTGGGTGATGATGGTACTATTAGGAATCGAATATGTAACTTAGACATCAAATGCTAAGTAAGAAAATTTTAAAAATTTGCTTAACATAACCTTTGATCTCATCAAGAATTCCAATCCCTAGGATCCAATTTGCAATTTAACACATAACTAATATACAAAACAACACAATATACAATAATCAACAACCTAGGAATTCTAAGTTTTAAGAAAACTTACAATCTCCCAAGTTTGATGAAGACCACAAGTATTCTACTACAATGGTTTGACTCCTTGATTAAACTCTTGAATCAACTCTTCAAGTCTCTTAAGTGTGAGACCTTTAGCTTGAAACACCAAGCTCTACCACATCTCCATTCTTACTTTAATAAAGTGAAGTAACAAGTCCTCTCTTTATTGACCTCATAAGCTTGCACCAACTTTGATCCTTAGCAAGAACTCTTGGGCTTTGTATATATATTTCTTTTATTTTTATTTTTCTTACCTTTTTTTCCTCATGTTTTTCTCTACTCAACCACCTCTTCATAATATCTTCTTTTCCTTTTAGATATATGTGGTAAGAGATAAGAGTAAAGATTGATGATATGACCATATGCCACTTATCATCCTTATCCTTAAAACACTTCTTAGGATATATATATATTTGTGTAGAGAAAAGGAGGTTCCTTGTCACATGACCCATTAGATCACATACATCCACTTGACACACATATATGCACTAATGTAGGATAATGACAAATTGTATTAAGAAATATGTAAAAAATATATCCTATATAATTCTCTACATCCATTCTCACAATGTCCATGTGATCTTATCTCTAAAGTAGTCAAAGTCAATAATGTCAAATAAGACAAATTTGACTACATCCTTTTTAATAGACTTGGGCTTGGTGATTGGGCCAACTCTTAGTCCTAGCCTAATCCATTAATCAAATGGGTCTAGACAAGATGCTTGGGCTTTGGATTAATCTTAGGTCCAAAACTCTTTTGGACCTAGGTCCATACAACTTGGGCCATTAATCTAAATCAAATAGAAATAACATATACTAATTATTAATTTAATACCTTAATTAATATCTCATATAAATTAAGCACAAATTAATAATTAAACCCTTCTTTAAAATTAGATTTCATGATATGCTAGAATCATTGCTTTAAGCATAATCCAATTTTATTAATGTTAATTAATTGATTAAATTTTTTAATCAATAATTAGATTAATATAGATGGAGATTTAGTAAAACCTTTTAGGTGTGTCTTAATAGGTTCATGTCTAATTGACAATGAGAAGATAATATCAACACTTGATATTATTTGAAACTCTTTCAAGTCTAAATGTGAAAATCCCAATTATTCATATTTAGTTCTCATAAGTTGTGAGTGACCCCCAACATCGATATCATAACTACCCAATTAGAAATAAATGTATATCTTAATTCACACGAAACCTTTGGTCATAATTATCGTGTACTAAAATCCCTTAATTAAAAGATCCCGACATAACCTAGAGTCAAAGTTTAATCAAACTCTAATAGCTATATCATATGACCTAATCTCAAGTTTTATTCTTGATAAAATATAAAAAATACTAGAAACACTTTCTAGCACTGAAACTCTTTCAGCTTGTGTTATATTTTTCTTGGTCAAGAACTTATTCATTAAGAAAAAACTCAGATAGGATATGATCTTATCCCGGTTCACTCCAGGCAATGAATCCCATCTTGGTCGAACACTCATCCCTACATTTAATTGATTAAAGCCACCACACGCCATATACCCATATGTAATTAACACAAGTATGTAAGTAGTAACAAACTCTAACAACTCAAATATGGATGACTGTGTCACCTCAGGTCAAAGGACTATATGCACTATTATGACCTAGACTGTGATTGTTGATTATAAGTGAATATCCTTGCAATAAAAAATCTAACATCACAGTTCGATCCACCTATCACATGAGTATTTACATGTCTATTCTAATATCTCATATAAAGTAGTATGAGACTCACTACCTATCACTATTAGTATCACATACTAATCAAAGAAAATAGACAGAGGTGATAGTTTAATTAATATTACCCAAACATATACCAAATAAATTTGTAAGTCATATTATCAACTCTTGATAATAAATTTATTTAGCGTAATGCTAAAGGGTAAATACTCAAATAAACAAACACTTTATTTAAATGAATATTTTATTACCATTTGGGATAAATTACAATGTCATTATTTATTACAAGAATGGCTCTAGGGCACATCTACACTAACAATCTCTCATTTGCATTAGAGTCATTCATTATAATATCTAAGACCTATCTTTTCAAAATGATGGTTAAGTTGTAGCTAAGTGAGTGCCTTAGTTAGTGGATCAGCCACATGGTTTTTGAAAGAGTCCAGGAGGGGGGGGGGGGTGAATAGGATTATCAAACAATAATTGGAAATTAAAAGAATTCTTTGCAAAAATTAAAAGAATGTTAAGAAGGAAGAATGAAGAACACAAAGATTTAAGGAGTTCAGATTTAACAATAATCCTACGTCTCCACCTAACTTATCCCTAAATTAGGATTTTCAATAACCCACAATCTTATTCACAAGATTAAGATTACACAAGATTTTTATGGCTCACTCTTACAACCTTACAACTTGAGTTTTCTAGGCTTACTCAAAAACTAATATACAAGTGTTTTCAAGGCTCACACTAAAACCAAAATCCCAAGTGTTTTAATAGCTAAACACTTAAAATAAATCCTTTTAAATAGAATCTCACTTTCTGTTTTCTAAACTTAGAAAATAGAAGAACAAAAATATCTATTCTAATACTCACCAACTCTTACAAGAGTTTATAATAGCAAAAGTAAATTTGAGAGAAGTTTAGAGAGCTTAATTGATTGCTTGAATGTGTAAAATGAATGAATAATTTTCTTAACCTCAAAACAATATTCAGAAGTCATATTTATACTTGAGCAATTTAATTATAGTTATTGGAAGCAATGATTTCATTCCTAACATAATCCAAGTTCATTTGAATGAAAATTTAAAATTTTGAGCTGAATTTAGTCAGGTCTTGATCGGGATATCATCAGTCCCGATCGGGACTATCACCATATAGCCGTTACTAGCCATTGCCTTTGAAATCCTACCTTGATCTCGATCGGGATATGCATTGTCCCGATTAGGATATTCAATCCCGAGCAATGTCCTGATCGGGACATGAGATCGAGATGGGTTTTGCCCCTTTTGCCAAATTTAGCTCATTTTAGTCCCGCTTGGGATTACTTTGGTCTTGATAGGGACTTCAACCAAAATTGCAAATTTTTATGCAATTTAGACCCTGTGATGAGTCCGATCGAGCTAGTACTTGCAATAGCTTTCCGGAATCATTTTTCTTCAATATTTCATTATTATTTTGACTTTCAAAATGTCCTTAACTTATACACACTTGAAACAAATACATTAGTTGCTCAAAATTAAATTTGTTAAGATCAAAATCAAGATTGCTTAACTTGCTAAGGTCAACAATATCCCCTTTTCGATTTTGAGAAATTTATTTTGAGTTTAATAAAAAAATGTAATGTGAAGTGTGTGAACAATTTATAATAATGAATATATGAAATGAGAAAAAACATATTTCTTTATTTCTCTCCTTATGTTTATGGACATGATAAGAAATATAAATATTATTTCTAAATGACATATAATATATCATGACAAGAGTTATTGTGATGACCCAATATTTTAAATTATTAAAATTTATATTGAGATATGTAGTGTTAATAATATTTTAAATTTTTATATATTATAATTATTTGCGAGTAGTATTTATTTATTTATTCTAAATATTTTATTACGTAAAGGAAATTATTTGGAAGTTAGTATTCTTCTTCTTCTTCTTCTTCTTCTTCTTCTTATTATTATTATTATTATTATTATTATTATTATTATTTATTATTATTATTATTATTATTATCATTTTTATTATTATCATAACTACTGTTATTGTTATTATTATTTGTGTTATTATTATATTATGCTTGTGTTAGTGTGTGGTATATTATATATATAAATATAAATATATATATATATATATATATATATATATATATATATTAAATAAATATATATAGTAGAAAGTCAGGACATTTTCGGGTATTCTCTTCTGAAGTTGCAGGAAGCGATGGGCACTAGGTTGGAATTCAGTACTGCTTTTCATCCTCAGACAGATGGTCAGTCTGAGAGGACGATCCAGACACTGGAAGATATGTTGAGGATGTGTGTCCTGGATTTGGGAGGTAGCTGGGATGATCATTTGCTACTCGTAGAGTTTGCATATAATAACAGCTACCATAGCAGTATTGATGTGACACCATACGAGGCGTTGTATGGAAGGAAATATAGATCCCCTTTGAGTTGGGATGAGATTGGTGAGAGAGCTTTGACTGGACCTGAGATGGTTCAGGATGCTGCAGAGAAAGTTGTTGTGATTAAGCGCAGATTAGAGACCGCAGTTAGCAGGCAGAAGAGCTATGCGAATCCTAGGCGCAGAGATGTGGAGTTTCAGGTTGGAGATTTCATTTTTCTGAAGGTATCTCCGATGAAGGGTGTGATGAGATTTGGTAAGAAGGGTAAGTTAGCACCGAGATATATCAGACCGTTTGAGATTCTGGAGAGAGTTGGCACTATTGCATATCGGTTGGATTTGCCTCCGAGTATATCACAAGTGCATCTAGTGTTTCATATCTCGATGCTGAGGAAGTATATCTCAGACCCTTCACACGTGTTGCAGCCTGACAGTGTAGAAGTGAGTGAAGATTTAACATTTGTGGAAGAACCTGTGGCGATCGTTGACTATCAAGTCCGACAGTTGCGTTCGAAGCAGATTCCAATGGTCAAGGTTCTGTGGCGTAGCAACAGAGTTGAGGAGCATACGTGGGAGACTGAAGCTGAGATGCGAGCTTCTTACCCGTATCTCTTTCCTTCCTGATCTTGTGATCATTTTCTTTCTGGAATTTGGGGATGAATTCTTGTAAGGGGGGAAGACTGTAATATCCCGTGTTTTTAAATATTTTAATACTGCATCGGGATATGCACTGTTAATAATTTTGTATATAATTATGATATTTTTACGAGTTGATATGTATTTAAAGCTTATTTTAATTATTGTATATTATTTTAAGTGCTTTACGTAAAATTTTTCCGAGAATTCTATTTTCGGGAAAATTTTCACGTAAATAATTTACTATAAATTATTTTAAATAGATTTATGGACTTGCATGAACTCGTATATATTTTTGAAGTACTAAATAAAATATATATGTGTATTTATTTAATTAGGGTTTAAATAATTACCCTAATATTATATTATTTATTTATTAGTTTATTGTTATTTAATTATTTTTTATTTAGTATTAAATTATTAAATTATATGTGTGTGGTGTATATTTAATGTGTGTGATTTTAGATTATTTTAATATAGAGTGTAAAGTATATATATATACATATATACATTTAATATTAAACAAATTATAAGTTGGAAATATTTACAAATGTGTCATTCGTCCTTCTTCTTCCTCCCGACCGTTCCCATCGCCGTTCCATCGCTGCTACCACCGTTTTCTTGCCGTCGGTGTGCCTCCTGGCATGCCACCTCCTTCCTCCAGCCGTTCCGCCGCCTGCAGAGCTGTTTCCGACGTCGGGAAGCCAATGTTTGACCAGAAGCCGAGAGTTTGCATTTTCTTCTTCCCTCGCGATTCCGGCCATCGTTTTTGATATCGCCTGTCTCTTTCTTCTCCTTAAGCTCCGGTGAGTGTGATTCCAAGCTTTGTTTCACTTAAAATGGTCTTGATTTGCTTAGGTTTCGATTTTGGGAATTCGGCCATCTTAGGGTTTTTGAATTTTTTTGAGCTTCAAATGATTGATTCATGAAAAGTCCCTTAACAAATGTTGATCCTAGTAGCTTAATCTATATTTTTGAATTTTTATAGAATTTTTGGGAATTATTTTGATTTTTGGGTATTTTTGAATACTTTAATATTATTTTCTAATTTTAGAAAATTAATTAATTAAATTATGAAATTGTGTTTTATGATAAATATAGGTGTTGAAATGAATTATAGAAATTTATTTGGAATTTTTATGAATTTCTATGTATTTATTTTGAATTTAATTAGTTTATGTAATTTTTGGAAAATTAGGTTAATTGTGTTTTTAATTGAAATTAATTAGTTAATTGAGTTTAATTATTGATATTATTGATAAATATGTGGAGAAAATTAATTTTGGATAATTATACTATTTTTGGTGAATTTTTGAATGAATTTTAGTATATTTATATATATAGGGGTATTTTGGTAATTTTACCCTAAATTGACTAAAAATGTAATTAAATTGGTTTTAATAGTTATTTAAGGTATAAAAATGATTTCTACAAATTATTTAGTATTTTTAACTAATTAAAACTATTTTTCGTGAATTATTTTCAATTATATATATAATATATGATTTTTCTAATAAAATGAGTTTTATCAGTTTTTAATGTGTTTTAAGGTTAATTATGTAATTTCTACTTATAAAATGTATTTCTGTGATATAAGGGCATTTTTGGTATTTTTACAATTACTTTGTGAATTGTGGACCCCGGTCGGTAGACTATAGTTTGGAGTTCGACCGAGGGGTTGTTGATGTGTTTTTGTGCTTGTTTTTCGAAGTGTGTTTCTTTACAGGACTGGCTCTACTATTTGAGTAGAGAGACGTCTGTTTTACAGGGGAGGTTCTGTCGAATTTTTGATAGAATTCTCGTAAAACGTGATGTCTGGTCAAACCCTAATTTTGATTATGTGTCTAATATTCTAGATCGAGTTTCTAGGAATTTCTGTTAGATTTATTCTGATGTCTGTTATTATTGTTTGTTTAGTTGCACCGAGACCGAGGCCTAATGGACCAGGCCCGTCGGACCTATCTCGAGGAGCGCACTAAGGGTGAGTTACTATTTTATATATATATGTTTAGGGTGCATGATTTAGAAATGTATGTTATTTTGATTAATTATGCATAAATAATTCATTTGGTATTTAAGTTTATCTTTAGTTTATATTTGGTATATTTTGGTATATCTTAAATTATATGCATGCTTTATTAAACATTTATATCTAAAATGTTTTTAAATATATATTTAGTTTATTTTAAGATTATATTGGATTTATTTGACGTATATATACTCAAAATATACCTGGTTTATTTTTGGTATATTTCTAGTATATATATGATTTATGTTGCTATTTACTTCAAATTCATGCATCATTTATTTGTGAATGAATGTTTTATATTTATTAATGAAGGATATCAATAGAACGTGCTACTTAGTGGGCAGCACTAGGACCGAATACGTACCGGTACGCTTATAGCATTTAGGCTATATTACTAACCAGTTTGAGGATATTGATTGGAATTGATTTATCTGATGTGTGATGTGTTTTGGGTGTGATTGCTGAAGCTCGATTGACCTAGTGTCTCGAGGCCAATCACACTGACAGTCAGATTGCTGGAGCTCGGTTGACTTAGTGTCTCGGGGCCAGTCTACTGTCTAAATGGAATAAGTGAATATATTTAGAATAAGTGAGCCTGTATGGCTAGAGTGTTGTCTAACACTATTTTGAGGTTGCGATTTTCTAGGGTTCTATTTAGTCCTTCATAAACGATGATTTTCAATGAAATATATATAAAATGATTTTATTGCATCTGTGTGTATTTGCCTGTATATATACATATTAGATATATACTGTTGATTGTATGCATTGTCATTTAGTATGCATGTATATATATTATAGTAATTCACTCAGTGAGGTCTGACTCCCCTCCGTTGACTATTTTTCAGGAGAGTCATCGTCTTCAGACCTCAGTAGCAGGCTTGTACGTCGGATTTCTTCCGCCCCGCCTTCTTTATGTAAACTGCTTATCTGAGTCTTGAGTTTTATTTTTATAATCTAGACACTGCAGTAGTTGTAAATTAATTATGGGTTTTATGTATTATATTTGTGTGAATTATGTATTTTAAGAATTTGAACTGGATCTATATTAAAAGATTTATATATATGAGATGGGGATTTGATTTAAATCCCGTGGTGGATTATTATTTTTATATTTATGATTTTATTCCGCTGCACAGTATTTAATTTAATTGTGTTGTTATTATTACTATTACATGTTTTATTTATTTTTTGGCTTGCTACGGGTTCCGGATTCGAAAGAATTCCCGTTCCTTAGCGCCGGTCATGGCCCCTATTTTGGGTCGTGACATCTTCTCTCTTCTTTTCTTTCTTTTTGCTTTTCTTTTTCATTTTTTTCCTGCTTCCTGTGAGTTTCAGAACCACCCAGCCTAGTCGGAGCCACCAATTGCCACCACCACTTACCACCATCACCTCCCCTTCTTCTCCTCTCTCTTTCGCAATTGTCATAGTGCCAAACTGATGTCGAAAAACACGCAGAAATAGAAGCAGCAACAGCGGTGGTCCATTGTCGTTGGTGTTGATTCCGGTGGCCAAAGCTCACGTTTCTGGATTCTTTGGAATCCTGTAGCTCTGGGCAAGCCTATTCCAAGCTCATTTTGAGCTTTAATCCTCCTATTTGTAAGTTTTCTTTAAGTTTTCATTTAGGTTAATTTTAGTTTTTATTTTTTTTAAGCTTGATTTCTTGTGTTTTAGGTTAAGTGCCTTTAGAATTATTGTTGTGGGTAGCTTGAGCTTTACAAATATAATTTTTGTTGATTTTTTTAATTATTTGAATTTTTGGGTTTGAATTTTCTGGGAGTCAGTGTTCCGGTGACCCTCGCTGGAAAATATTTTTATTTTTAATAAATTTTTTAGATTATTTAAAATATAGTTTGTGAAGGAAGTTTATGAAAATTATGTCCTGATTATTTACTACAAATTTTCGAAGGTTTATGTGAAAAGTTAATTTTTGAAAAAATTAATATAAATTAGTAAATTTGGTGTTTTAATTGAAATTATTGTTAATTAGTATGTTTTAAGTGATTTTGGAATAATAAATGGCATCAAAATAATTTTTACAAATTATTTACTATCTTTAACTAATTAATAATAATTTTCGAAAATATATTCAAATATTATTTTTATTTACTATTTTTATGAATAAATGAGTTTTTAACTATTTTTATTACATATTTAAATAATTTAGATAATTTATTTATAAATTTTACTATTTGACTTTAAAGATTTGAAAAATGGATTTTTTTATTAATATTATATAATTTATTGAGATTTTATTAACTAATTTCAAAAATAATTAGCTTTAATGTTTTTGTTATTTAAATAAATTATATTGTGGTCTATTATTGAAGTTTATGGATTTTAATCATTTTTATTATATTATTATTATTAAATATTGATTATTGTGAATTATGAACCTCAGTTGAGAAATTGTATAGTTCGAAGTCCTAACCCGAGGTGTTGAGTATTTGTGATTGTAGAAGTGTATTTGCTTGCAGGATTGGCTCTAATTTCAGTAGAGAGATGTTCATTTTATAAAGGAGGCTTTGCTAAATTTTCGGCAGAATTCTCATAAAACGTGACGTTGGGTCGATCCTGAGTTTTTGAATTTTGATCGAGTCGTGTCTTAGATCGAGTCATCCTTTAGAATTCATAGCAGTGTAAAATTAGGAATTTGATTATGATACTATTATTATTATTTATTTTCTATAGTTGCACCGAGATTGAGGCTTATCGGACTAGGCCAGTCAGGTCTGTTTAGAAGAGCACAAACCTATGAGTTATTATTCAATATATGCATTGCATATAGGATACATGATTTTGAGTATCCTTGTTTTCATTATGTTTATAAACATGAATTGCATTATTAAATGATTTAGTATATTTTTGATATACTTTTAGTATATTTCGATATAGATGCAATATATATGCTTGATATATTTTTAATATATACTTGGTATATTTTTGGTATATTCATTGTTTATTTTGGTATATATGTGGCATATATATTTGGAATATTTTTAGTATATGTTCGGTATATTTTTGGTATATAATTGGTATATTTTCAGTACATGGTATATATTTGGGATATAAGTCGTATATTCTTCTATAATGGATGCCATTATATTTTAATTGTGCATTTTATTATTTTCCAATACTTATTCGATTTATATGAAGGATATCAATAGAACGTGCTACTTAGTGGGCTGCACTAGAATTGTGTACATACCAGTTCGTTAGATTTTAGGATCGATATTATGAAATTATTTGAGGTAAAATTTGATTATTTGATTTTGAGAATTACAGTGAGTGAGTAGTGTGATTGCAGGAGTTCGGTTGACCTAGTGTCTCGGGGCCAATCACACTAACAGTGAGACTGCGGGAGCTCAGCTGACTTAGTGTCTTGGGGCTAGTTTACTATCAAAAAATGGAATAAGAGAATTACTTTGGAATTATGTAAGCCTGCATGGATAGTGAGTTTTATGATTGAGGTTGTGAATATTTATTTAGGGTTCTATTTGATCCTTCACTTAAATAAACTTTTTCTGCATTTATTATATTTAAAAGCGGATTTTAGCATATGTATAAAATGCGTATATATATTTATTATATTATACTGATGCTTGATTGTATATGACTTTAGGTTGCATGTATATATATTATAATAATTCACTCAGTGAGGTCTGACCCCCTCAATATTTTTTTTACAGGATCTTTTTCTTCCTCAGACCTTCCTAGTAGTTCTTTATGTTAGTCTTCTTCAGCCTCGGCTAGACTATGTAAACTTTATATCTGAACTCTCGTTGTACTCTAGAAACTGTAGTAGTAATGTTATTATGATAGAAGTGTGTTGTATTTGGTTTGAGATTTTGTATTAGAATATTGTATGAAATATTTTTATTATGTATGAAATAAAGATTTGCTATTATATTAAATAAAGTTTTAATTCTGGCATATTTTTATATTATATATTTCATGTGTTTTTATTTTTAAGGCTTGATATGGGTTCCAGATTCGAAAAAATTCTCATTCCCTAACGTCGGTCATGACTCCCGGTTTGGGTTGTGATAAAGTTGGAATTAGAGCCCTAGGTTATTAATGTTATAGACCTAGGTTTTTAGAGTCGTGTTTTATTTGAAACTACTATAGTAAATTAGGTTCAAGTATGTCTTCGATAAGTTTTCCTTGATTTAGTTTTTTGTATAATTGTTAAGTTGTCTGTTTATTGTCTGTTTGTCTAAATTTTATTGCTTTTGTCTTTTCAGAATGAGGAGATGAGCGCGTGTCACTCCACCGGTCGTTGAGGCCAAGGATGATGAGTCCTTTCAGGATGAGCTTTTACCTTATGAGCTACCAATTAGGCATAGAGGTAGAGGTAGAGGTAGACCTCGAGGAGCAGTAGGTCGCCATAGACAGAGAGAGCTACAAGATGAGGAATCTGTGGAGCCAGAGTATGAGGAAGCTACTATACCTTTAGTTGCACTGCAAATGCAACATGTCTATCAGTAGGGTATGTCTGACCCTAAGACAGCGTTGTTTTATGCCAAAGTCAGCAGGATTTCTTTTGACAGGATGTTAGACCCTCTAAATTTTCTACACGTTATTAAGACAAAGACTCAGACTGCTCACACCGAGTATCAAAGGATTATGATTATCGAGCTATCAGTAGGGGGACTAGCCTTGGATTGGTTTGTCTAGGTGATTCAGCCATTGATGACAACGATGACCTAGGCACAGTTTTGAGAGAGGTTTATAAGGCGTTTCTACCCAAAGCCATTATAGATGAGCTAGAGACTCAGATTGACCAGTATCACCAAAGGTGATAGACTAGTTAAGGACTCAGATTGACCAGTATCACCAAAGGTGATAGACTAGTTAAGGACTACACTATAGAGTTCCTCAGATTGGGTAGATATACAGAGGATTTGATGCAAGATCAGTATTTTGCCATTACGATGTTTGTCACTAGACTGGGTTCTGCTTTTGTTAGGATGCCTACTGCAGGCCTTACTCTTAAGTTGGTGATAAAGTTGGCTAAAGAGATAGAGCTTGGATTGGTCAGGTAGGGAGTTATGCCTGATTATTATTAGTTGAGAGGTGTTTAGTCAGGAGGATTTCAGAGCACACCATTTTAGACTTTTCAAGTTAGCTCTAGCAGTCGTCAAAGAGGATCTTATCAAAAGAGCTAGAGACCTCAACAGAGAGTCTACAGGAGTAGTAGACATGGCCATGGACGATTGCGTAGACCCGTTAGATTTGGTTCTGGTGCTTCTAGTAGTAGCAGCGGTCAGAGTTTAGGTTAAGACAACACAAGATCAGCAACCAATGCTTGTCAGATGTGTGGGAGAGTCCATTAGGGACCATGCTATATGACTGATGAAGCTTATTTTTGATGCAGACAAATAGGACATTTTGCTAGAGTGTGTCCATATTCTGGCTATAAGTAGCCATTTTCGCAGTAGTCAATCGCTAGTTCAGCTCTAACTTCTTATCAGTTGCCTCCAGCTTAGTATCCGAGTACGACGTAGATTATTGTCCAATAGGGGCGTGGCAAAGGTAGTAGAGGGGGTGCTAGGGGTTTTGGTCAGGCTTCCACCAGTCAGTAGGGAGGTTGAGGTTAGGCCAGAGTTTTCACCCTCACCCAGTAGGATGCTTAGGTATCCAATGTCATTGTTGCAAGTATACTTCTAGTCTATTACTTAGATGCTAGAGTTTTGATTGATCCGGGTGCCACACATTCTTTTGTGTCCCCTGTTTTTGCTTCAAAGTTGTGTTGGCAAGCTTCGAGGATGGCTTTTCCTTTATCTATTACCACTCCTTTAAGCAATTCGTTAGACACTGACATTATTTTTTCTGGTTGTCCGGTGTTAGTGGGAGGCAGAGAATTGCCAGTGGAATTAGTGTTATTGGATGTGATGGAGTTTGATGTGGTCCTTGGTATGGATTGGATATCTTAACACTATGTTGTTGTGGATTATCGGAGTAAAGAGGTGATTTTCAGAATTCTAGATGAAGAAGAATTTAAGTTTATGGGTGATAAGAGTTCTGTACCTCAGAATCTTATTTCCATTATCACGGCTAGGAAGATACTAAAGAAAGGTTGTCTGGGATACTTGACATTAGTCAGGGATACTTAAGTGGAGATTCACAGATGTTCCAATTGCCTGTGAGTTTCTTGATATTTCTCTTAAGGAGTTACCAAGCTTACCACCTCATAGAGAGATCGAATTATGTATGGATGTGGTTCCAGGCACAACTCCTATTTCGATGTCGCCCTATAAAATGGCTCCTGTAGAGTTGAAGAAGTTAAAGGAGCAGTTGTAAGACTTGTTAGATAAGGGTTTTATTAGACCTAGTGTTTCTCCTTGGGGTGCACCAGTCTTATTTATGAAGAAGAAGGATGGTACACTGAGACTGTGCATTAATTACAGAGAGCTGAATAAGGTGACAATGAAGAATAAATATCCTTTCCCGAGGATAGATGATTTGTTTGATCAACTTTAGGGTGCACAGTTCTTTTCCAAGGTTGACTTGAGGTTGGGTTATCATCAGTTACGGATCAGTGAAGCCGATGTTCCTAAAATGGCATTTCACACTCAATATGGCCATTATGAGTTTTTGGCGATGTCATTCGGGTTAACTAATGCACCAGCTGCTTTTATGGATTTGATGAATAAGGTATTCAGACCATTTATGGATTAGTTTGTAGTAGTCTTCATTAATAGTATACTGGTGTATTTAACGAGTATGGAGGAGCACATATATCATTTGAGGACAGTACTGCAGACACTGAGAGAACATCAGTTTTATGCTAAATTTGCTAAATGTGATTTCTAGTTGGAGAGTGTTACATTCCTTAGACACGTAGTGTTTAAAGATGGTATTTAGGTTGATCCATAAAAGATTGAGGCAGTGACTGAGTGGCCCAAACCGACGACAGTCATGGAGATTCAAAGTTTTCTGGTTTTGGTTGGGTATTATAGGAGGTTTGTGTATGATTTCTCTAGAATTATAGCTCCTATAACTTGCCTAACTCAGAAGAATGTGAAGTTTGTGTGGTCAGATGCTTATGAGAATAGTTTTCAGTTATTGAAGGAGAAGTTGGCCACAACTCCAGTTCTGGCTTTGCCTAATGGAGAAGATAAGTTCATTGTGTATTGTGATGCCTCCAGAGTTGGCCTAGGTTGTGTGTTGATGCAGAATGCTAGGGTGGTAGCTTATGCTTCTAGGCAGTTAAAGAAGTATGAACAAAATTATCCTACTCATGACCTAGAGATGACTGCAGTGATCTTTGCTCTTAAGATTTGGAGACATTATTTGTACGAGGTGACTTGTGAGATTTTCATAGATCACAAGAGCCTGAAGTACATTTTCCAGTAGAGAGATATAAACTTGAGGCAGAGGAGATGGTTAGAACTCCTGAAGGATTATGACTACGATATTCTTTATCATCCAGGCAAGGCTAATGTGGTAGCAGATGCTTTGAGTAGAAATTTCTCGGGTAGTCTTGCTTACATTAGTGTGAAGAGGAGACCTTTAATCCAAGAGTTGTATGAGTTAGTGGACCAAGGTTTGAAGATGAAGATTAGCATATCAAGTGGATTACTACCTCAGTTCAGAGTCCTATCAGTGTTGAGAGATAGGATTAAGGCAGCTCAGGGCCAAGATCTTATTCTAGCAGAGCTTGAGAAGAATGTTTGTGAAGAGAAGTTCACTGATTTTACACTTAATGATGAAGCTGTTTTATAAATTAGTGGTAGATTGTGCATTCCTATGTGGATAATTTAAGAGAAGAGATCTTTTAGGAAGCGCATTCTACAGTTTACAACGTACATCTAGGTGTTACTAAGATGTACCACAGTATTAAAGATTTGTACTGGTGGGATGGATTGATGAAGGATGTAGTTGATTATATTTCTAAGTGCTTGACATGTTAGCAGGTGAAAGCTGAGCATCAAAAGCCTTCTAGAAAGCTTCAGTCTCTTCCTATTCCTGAGTGGAAATAGGAGAGAATTGCTATGGATTTTATGGTAGGGTTACCTCATTCTAAGGATGGATACGATTCCATCTAGGTGATTGTGGATAGGTTAACCAAATTAGCTCACTTCTTGCCAGTTAAAGCCACTTATTCTGTGGCTAAGTTGGCTAAACTGTATATTAAGCATATTATGTGCCTTTATGGAGTACCTGTGTCCATCGTATCTGATAGAGATTCAGTGTTTACCTCTCGATTTTGGTAGAAGTTTCAAGAAAAAATGGGCACAAGCTTGATTTCAGTACTGCTTTCACCCTTAGATAGATGGTCAATATGAGAGGATGATCCAAACATTTGAGGATATATTGAGGATGTGCGTATTGGATCTTGGAGGTAGTTGGGATGATTATTTGCTGCTTGTAGAGTTTGCATATAATAATAGCTACCATAGCAGTATTGAGATGACGCTGTATGGGGCTTTGTGCGGAAGGAAGTGTAGATCTCCTTTATGTTGGGATGAGATTGGAGAGAGAGCATTGACTGGACTTGATATGGTTCAGGATGCAGTTGAGAATGTTAATGTGATTAGAAGGAGATTAGAGACTGCAACTAGCAGATAGAAGAGCTATGCAGATTCAAGGCATAGAGATGTGGAGCTTCAGGTTGGAGACTATATGTTTTTGAAGGTGTCTCTGATGAAGGGTGGTAAGAAGGGGAAATTAGCGCTGAGATATATTGGACCATTCGAGATTCTGGAGAGAGTGGGCATGGTTGCATATCGGTTGGCTTTGCCTCTGAATTTGTCTTAAGTGCATCTAATGTTCTATATCTCGATGCTGAGGAAATATATTTTAGACCCTTCGCACATGTTGCAGCCTGAGAGTGTGGAAGTGAATGAAGACCTGACGTATGAGGAAGAACCAGTTGTGATAGTGGACTATCAAGTTTGTTAGTTGCGTTCGAAGTAAATTCTGAAGGTCAAGGTGTTGTGGCAGTGCAATAATGTGGAGGAGCATGTTAGTGATATGCACTAGGTTAATCATGTATGACTATATTTTGACTTTATCATTTTATTTAATAAAGAGGCATTTTTCATTATCATTTTATGTTATGATAATTACTTGAATAGTCAATTCTTACTAAGGTCATCAAGTATGTGACTTGATAATAAAACCCTTAGATTAAATATGAGTTCTATTCATATTATCCCTAGTCATAACAATGTATTATGGCTAGTATGGTGTTGATTGATGATTTTGCTTTACTAATCATGAATATGAGATATTAAGTCAACTCATAGGTACTTATTTGAGAAATAAAGTGTTGGATTGACCCATTATGAGAATAACACATAGATAATTGTCATAAGTAATTCTCATCACAATAATATTGGCTTAGTCCTCTGACCTTGAAATCACTATGAATTTCTACATAACTATTTTCTATTTTGACACAATGTTACATTATCTTTAACTGGATGATAAAATAGGTTGTTGTTGGGTATAAAATGAGTTGTGTGAGGAATGTGAGTGATTGAGAAGGAATTTGTCCCTCATTTAATATGAGTAAGATATCTATGGGCCCCTTGAGAAGATGGACTAAGGAAAATGCATGGCCATGCTAAAGTAAATTGATAAAGAGTTATCATTCTCAGTCTACTTGGAATTAAGAATTATATGATTGAATTCTATAAGGATGACATAATCTATGCCTTATATTCAATCAAGATATCATGTGACAAAGAGACTAGTATATTCACTATATATTAGGTTATGTCGGATTATTGACTTCACATGACTTGGGTAGTCATAATGTCTTGCTAGAGGCCACTTATGACTTGTAGGCCTAAATAGAGATTTAAGGCCCATTGCCAACGTCATGTGAACCTATAAGGTCACACACTTTGAATAAGCACAAAATGAATATGGGTTTAAAAAGCCCAATTAAGCTCTGTGGAAATAAATAAATAAAATATTTATTTATTTAAGGTAAAGGTTATCTTAAATAAATAGAACATTATTTCTAATTTAATTTTAAATAAAATCATAATAAGAGTAAGTGAGAAATTACTAAAAGGTTATTTTGATAAGTGAAACCCTAATTTAAATGTCTATAAATGTGTTATATTCTTAAGGGTTTTTGACACTCTCATTATTCTTCCATTAAATTCATTTTCTCTTCTTTTAGAAAGCAAAACATATAGTTCTTTTATTCTTGATTTATGAGAAATCAAGAGAAGGTGCTAGCACACAAATATTCATTTTCCAAAATTAAGGGCTATTCGTGTGGACACTTGTGGAGGACAAATTCTTTTAGAGACATCTTAAATCTGAACTGCTAAATTAAAAGCTCGAGGTAGGGTGTCACCGGAGTGAACGTCGTCTCTTCCTTCCAGATTTCTTCCCTCTTTTGTGTTTGTGGTAAGAAAATGAAAACCTTAGATTTAATCAATTAATCGAATTACTTGGATCTAGGTTTGGGTTTGTGATTCAAATTTTATTTTTCCGCTGCGTATGGAATCTTAAAATCCAATAAAGCACACTTAGGAGACTAAAGCCGAGATGTGGGTGGCTTACCCTTACCTATTTCCTCGATGAATTCGTATTTTTTGTACTTTTATTTGAAAATTCGAGATGAATTTTTGTAAGGAGGGAAGATTGTGGTGACCTAATATTTTAAATTATTAAAATTTATATTGAGATATGCAGTGTTAATAATATTTTAAATTTTTATATATTATAATTATTTGCAAGTAATATTTATTTATTAATTGAAATATTTTATTACGTAAAGGAAATTATTTGGAAGTTAGTATTATTATCATAACTATTGTTATTGTTCGTTATTGTTATTATGCTTGTGTTAGTGTGTGGTATTTTATATATATGTTAATGTTGTTAAGTTAATATATATATATATTAAAAAAAATATAGTAGAAAGTTAGGACATTTTTGGGTATTCTCTTCTCCCTTATTTTCTTTCTTTTTCCTTTTCTTTTTCATTTTTTTCCTTGCTTCCCGTGAGTTTCAGAACCACCCAGCCTCACCAGAGCCACCAACAGCCACTACCACCTACCACCATCACCTCCCCTCCTCCTCTCCCTTCCGCTACTGTTAGAGTGCCAGACCGACGCTGGAAACACGTAAAAACAGAAGCAGCAACAGCGATGGTCCATTGTTGCCGGTGTTGATTCCGGTGGCCAAAGCTCATGTTTTTGGATTCTTTGGAATCCTCTAGCTTCGGGCAAGCCTATTCCAAACTCGGGTTGAGCTTTAATCCACCTATTTGTAAGTTTTCTTCAAGTTTTCATTTAGGTTAATTTTATTTTTTATGTTTTTTAAGCTTGATTTCTTGTGTTTTAGGTTAAGTGTCTTTAAAATTATTGTTGTGGGTAGCTTGAGCTTTGCAAATATAATTTTTGTTGATTTTTTTTGAATTATTTGAATTTTTGGGTTTGAATTTTCAGGTGACTCACTATTCCGGTGACCCTCACCAGAAAATATTTTATTTTTAATAAATTTTTTAGATTATTTAAATATAGTTTGTGAAGGAAGTTTATAAAAATTATATCCTGATTATTTACTACAAATTTTTCAAGGTTTATGTGAAAAATTAATTTTTGAAAAAATTAATATAAATTAGTGAATTTGGTGTTTTAATTGAAATTATTGTTAATTAGTATGTTTTAAGTGATTTTGGAATAATAAATGGCATTAAAATAATTTTTATAAATAATTTACTATTTTTAACTAATTAATAATAATTTTCGGAAATATATTCAAATAATAATTTTATTTACTATTTTTGTGAATAAATGAGTTTTTAACTATTTTTATTACATATTTAAACAATTTAGATAATTTATTTATAAATTTTACTATTTGACTTTAAATATTTGAAAATTGGATTTTTTATTAATATTATATAATTTATTGAGATTTTATTAACTAATTTGAAAAATAATTAGCTTTAATATTTTTGTTATTTAAATAAATTATATTGTGGTTTGTTATTGAAGTTTATGGATTTTAATGATTTTTATTATATTATTATTATTAAATATTGATTATTGTGAATTGTGAACTTCAGTTGAGAAATTATATAGTTTGAGGTTCCAACCCGAGGTGTTGAGTATTTGTGATTGTAGAAGTGTGTTTGCTTGCAGAATAGGCCCTATTTTCAGTAGAGAGATGTCCGTTTTATAGAGGAGGCTTTGCCAAATTTTTGGTAAAATTCTCGTAAAACATGAAGTTGGGTCAATCCTGAGTTTTTGAATTTCGGTTAAGTCGTGTCTTAGATCGGGTCGTCCTTTAGAATTCTTAGCAATGTAAAATTAGGAATTTAATTCTTATACTGTTATTATTATTTATTTTCTATATTTGCGTCGAGACTGAGACTTATCGAATCAGGCCAGTAGGGTTTGTTTAGAGGAGCGCAAACCTATGAGTTATTATTCTTCATATGCATTGCATATAAGATACATGATTATGAGTATCCATGTTTTCATTATGTATTTAAACATGAATTGCATTATTAAATTGTTTAGTATATTTTTTTATATACTTTTAGTATAATTTTAGTATATTTCGATATATATGCAACATATATGCTTGATGTATTTTTAATATATACTTGGTATATTCATGGTTTATTTTGGTATAGATGTGACATATATATTTGGAATATTTTTAGTATATGTTTGGTATATTTCTGGTATATAATTGGTATATTTCCAGTATATGCTTGGTATATATTTGGGATATATATGGTATATTCTTCTATAATGGATGCCATTATAATTTAATTGTGCATTTTATTACTTTCCAATACTTATTCGATTTATATAAAGGATATCAGTAGACCGTGCTACTTAGTGGGCTGCACTAGAATTATGTACATACCAGTTTGTTAGATTTTAGGATCGATACTATGAAATTATTTGAGGTGAAATTTGATTATTTGATTTTGAGAATTGCAGTGAGTGAGTAGTGTGATTGCAGGAATTCGATTGATCTAATGTCTCGGGGCCAATCACACTAACAGTGAGACTGTGGGAGCTCAGCGGACTTAGTGTCTTGGGGCTAGTTTACTGTCCAAAAATGGAATGTGAGAATTACTTTGGAATTAAGTAAGCCTGCATGGCTAGTGAGTTTTATGATTGAGGTTGCGAATATTTATTTAGGGTTCTATTTGATCATTGACTTAAAGAAAATTTTTCTGCATTTATTATATATAAAAGTGTATTTTAGCATCTGTGTGAAATGTGTGTATATGTATATTATTATATTGATGCTTGATTGTATATGACTTTAGGTTGCATGTATATATATTATAATAATTCAATCAATGAGGTCTGACCCCCCTTAATATTTTTTTTACAGGATCTTCTTCTTTCTTATACCTCCCCAGTAGTTCTTTACGTCGATCTTTTTCAGCCCTGACTAGACTAGGTAAACTTTATATCTGAACTCTTGTTGTACTCTAGAAACTGCAATAGTAGTGTTATTGTGATAGAAGTGTGTTGTATTTGGTTTGAGACTTTGTATCAGAATATTGTATGAAATATTTTTGTTATGTATGAAATAGAGATTTGCTTTTATATTAAATAAAATTTTAATTATGGCGTATTTTTATATTATATATTGCATGTATTTTTATTTTTAAGGCTTGCTATGGGTTCTGAATTTGAAAGAATTTCCATTCCCTAGCACCAGTCATGATTCCCGGTTTGGGTAGTGACAGTTATGGTCTTTCAAGGCATAAAAGGAATGCTTGAGAATGTGAAGGAAATAATTTCAAACACATGCAATGCATCACAAAATAGTTCAAACATGAATGATCATATAAAGCTTAGATAGTCCAATAGATCTTATGGCATTTAGCATATTAAAATCATAAGTATTAAGCATAAATATCAGAAAGCTTTGTATCCCCATTTAAATAATTAAAGAAAATAAAAGACCATGAACCAAAATAATGGAATAGCAAAGATACATAAAATCTTTATGAAATAGATGTGTCATTTAAAAAATTGATAAGGATACACTAATACAAACACATCTTTTAAACAAGGTTAATTTAAAAGAAATTAACTAAGTATACATGCAAACTTAATTAAAGATTAAATAATTCCTAAGAAAATAGATGTTAATATTAGGAATTTTATTTTATAAAAGATTTTATACAACTCAAATATTTTTATTTTTCTGCTCCTTTGTCAAAATAAAAAAGAATAAATGTAAATAAACACATCCAATTTTAAAAGGAAAATGCATTAAAGGAATGCAGGTACAAAGATAAAATACTAAAAATAAACTAAACATAAACTAGGATAAAATGAGCCTAAAAAGAAAACTAACAGCTATAGGCTCATATACCCAAAATAAACCAAACATAAACTAAAAGTAAAAACAAACAAAAAAACTACAAAAGTGGTATACTCCTGAGGAGGGAAAGGAAGAGGAGGATAGGTGCATTTGTATTTTTTTTGTTCATAGATGTGATGAACATCATGTTGAAGATGAGTGATGTTTGCATCAACTTGATTGAAGTGCAAATTGAAGTTAGTTTTAACTTCATCAAAATGAGCATTGAAGTTGTTGCTATAAGGGATATGCGCTCAAAATTTGGCCAACCCATTATGGTTCATCCTCTTGAGCTTGAGCACTTGAGGTTCCTTCACTCCTTGTTCTCTTTCTTGGAGGAGCAACTTGAGGTTGAGGAGCTTGTTCTTTTTCCTCTTGACACTCTTGATCTTCTAACTCTTGAAACATGGCTTCAATGTTCTCACTAACACCAAGGTCATGTTTCCAAACCTAAATTTCATTGATAAAAGTAAACTGGTTGGAGTTTCAAATAAAAGTAGTATCAAGAAAAAGGGGTTTGGTAGAAGGAAGAGAATCAAGATTAATATTGAAGAATTGACCTTATTTTGTTACAATCCCACCAATGCGAATAACATCGGTTTGACTATCGCTAATTAGTCAAATTCTCCATTGTAAAAATCTTCCTAAAGTAAATATTCTCATTATTTTAAAGACAATAAAGTATAAAGAGGTCATCAAGAGAAATTGCTTCATTGGAAAGAGTTCTACTATTAATTGAATAAGTGAGGAAACGATCCATTGGGAGCCTTGATGTGATTCCAATATGAAGAAGTAATCCAAAAGGGATCCACTTGAATATGTCCCTCTTATAAGAACCTAAAAAGAGTATCAAAACCCTTGATAAGTCATAAAGCAATCTTCCCTCCCTTCCCACCCCCCCCCCCCCCCCCCCCCCCCCCAATTTAAATCTCATTGAAAAATTGGGGTTTTCATCATTAAATTTTGTGAAGTGAAGAGTAAAAGATGATAAAAATTCAATGTATGAGAAATACCATTTTCATTACAATATTTTTTGAAAGATTCATTTTCAAATTCAGTTCCATGATCACTTCTAATGGAAGAGATACAAAAACCTTTTTCTTTTTGAACTCTTTTAGTAAAATTTTCAAAAGCTTTAAAACCATCATTCTTATGAGCAAGAAAACATACCCAAGTAAATCTAGAGTAATCATCAACCAATACATATGCATAGGGCATTCCACCAAGACTAGTAACTTTAGTTGGTCCAAACAAACCCATATATATAATTTCAAGTGGTTTAGAGGTGGACACTACATTTTAAAACTTAAATGAGGACTTAGGATTGTTTTCCCTTTTAACAAGCATCACAAGGTTTATCATTAGTGAATTTAAGCTTAGGTAAACCAATCATAAGTTCATGTTTACAAAAATCA
This sequence comes from Mallotus nudiflorus, assembly GCA_947683625.1. Taxonomy (NCBI): domain Eukaryota; kingdom Viridiplantae; phylum Streptophyta; class Magnoliopsida; order Malpighiales; family Euphorbiaceae; genus Mallotus; species Mallotus nudiflorus. The sequence goes on from CANTUR010000302.1 coordinate 3,178,890, forward strand.
TTTAAAAGCTCAAAATTTGCGTGTCTTAACCTTCTATGCCATGTCCATACGTCATAGGAAATAGACATTGAGCATTTGATGTCTTTGTTATTAATTTTATTCAAATCAATGACATAAATGTTACCTACTCTTTCACCACTAAAAATAACTTTGTTTTCATCAAGACTACTAACAAAGAAATTTCTAGGATAGAAAGTTACCTTATTTCCCATGTCACATAATTGACTTATACTAAGTAAATTATGTTTGAGACCATCAACAAACAACACATGATGTATATATAAGGATTAAGGATTGCCTATTTCTCCAATGCCAATAATTTTTCCTTTTGCATTGTCTCCAAATATAACATGTCCTCCATCCTTAGCATCAAGTTTGTTAAATTGCTCTTTATCTCTTGTCATATGCCTTGAACATCCACTATCAAGATACCATTTACTTTTTATTCTTGTGGATTTCAAGCACACCTACACAAAATGAATTAAGTGTTCTTTCGGACCTAAACCTTTCTTCGTCTAGGTTGATTAGTTTTGAGATAGTTCAAAGGAAGTAAATTCACGTGTAGTCTTCTATAGAAACATACATCATTAGTATGCTCTTTAATCATACAATATGAACATACAACATTTTCAAATTTGTTTCTCCTAGGATAAAGTACTTTCCTAGTGTGTGCAACATGCCTTTGGTGTTGTGTGTATCTCCTATTATTTTATGTTATTATGTAGTTAAACATTCATAATGACAATGTGTATTTTGATAAGTTTGTGCAACATGTTTATGTGCATTGTGTGTGTAGCATGCCTACCATAATTGTGTTTAGTGTACATATAAGTATGCTTGGATTGAGGTGCTCTAGTTTGAGCCATACCTCTTTGTGTTGATAAAGGGTGACTCTTATGAGACTTTCCCTTATTATTTTTAACACATGAGATCTTTTAGCTTTGAAAGCTTGAGTCTCATTTGATTTGGAGGTTGAAGGAGAGGAATCATGTAAAGCTTTTACAAAATTAATATGTGATGAAGATGATGAAGACATTCCATTCTTATATCCAATTCCATGGGTATCTCCATGAAATTTTTGAGAGTCAAAAAGACTATCCAAAGTTTATTTTCCTCTCTTAAATTTATATATGGAATTTTTTAAGACCTCCTTAGAAAGCTTATGATTTTCATTATTTGCTTTCTTAAGTTGATCTTTTAAAAAATTAGAAGATTTTACATCATTAACAAGTTTTTCATTTGATTCAACAAGTTTAGAAAATTAATTTTTAAATTTTCTAATTCTTTTTTCAAGCTACCTAACTATGCTTATAATTTTTCTTCTTAAATAATAAACTTTTGCATGTAACAAGTAATTTGCTCATAATAGAGCTTGCATCATCATCATCATTACAATAATCATCATAATCCTCAAAGGAAGAATAAGAAGTGGATGATATCTCATTTTCATTTTCAAGAGCCATGAAGCAAATATTGGCCACTTCTTGTTGTTCCTCTTCCTCTTCAGATTCGAAGGAATCATCTCAAGTTGCTTTGAAGGCCTTCTTCTTGTCTTTTGCTCCTTTATTTTGAATTTGAGTTTGGGACACTCACTTTTAATGTGTCTTGATTTCTTACATTTATAGCAAGTAACCTCTTTTGTTTTCTTTTTCCCATCTCTTTCGAACTTCTTATTGAAGTCCCTTGTTCTTGAGAATTTTTTCTTTCTCAAGAACTTCTTAAAGTTCCTAATGAGCATGGCAGTGTCACCATCTTCATCACTATAATCTTTTATACTTTCCTCTTTACTATTTTCTTAAAGAGCTTTTAGAGCAATGCTCTTTTTCTTTTCTTATTTCTCTTTTTGTTCTTCACCTTTTTACTTGATAGTGAGCTCATGTGTTAAGAGCTTACCAATGAGCACACTGGTTGATAGAGTGGAGAGGTATTAAGCTTCCTCAATTAAAGTAACACGAGATTCCCAATCCTTCTTAGGTAGGATTCTTAGAATCTTGTTGTTTACCTCTTCCTTATGAGAAGAGCATTGAGATGGTTAGTCATCTCCGTGATTGATTCTTGAGGCTTCATTTTGAAGAGTTCATATTTATACATATAAAGTTAAAATTTCTTGCTTCTCACTTGTATGTTTCCCTCATAGTGTTTTTCCAAGGTCTCCTATATTTCCTTGGACAACATATAATGTTGTAGCTTGCCTCTTTCATCTTTTGTCATAGAGGAGACTAGAGTAATCATAGCCTTTTTATTTTTATGATTTTCTTCCTTTTGATCAATACTCCATTGGCTTCTTGCAAGAGTAGTTACCACACCATTAATGATAGTTGTAGGTGGTTCTAAACCTCTTAGGACAATGTCCTAAATTTTGATGGAATTATAATCAAGACATAATTCCATTTTGAACTTCTAATGCGGATAGTCACTACCATCGAAGAATGGTCTAAGAGAAGAAATATTTTGTGATTCACTCCCCATGATCTTATATTCTAGCAATGAAGTACTTAGAATTCAAGCTCTTATACCAATTGAAAGAGTCTTAGAAGGGGGGGTGAATAGGACTATCGAACAATAATTGGAAATTAAAAGAATTCTTTGCAAAAATTGAAAGAATGTTGAGAAGGAAGAACATAAAGATTTAAGAAGTTCAGATTCAACAATAATCCTACATCTCCACCTAACTTATCCCCAAGTTAGGATTTTTAATCACCCACAATCTTATTCACAAGATTGAGATTACACAAGAGTTTTATAGCTCACTCTTCCAACTTACAACTTGAGTTTTCTAGGCTTACTCAAAAACCAATATGCAAGTGTTTTCAAGGCTCACACTAAAACCAAAATCCCAAGTGTTTTAATGGCTAAACACTTAAACTAAATCCTTTAGAATAGAGTCTTACTTCCCATTTTCTAAACCTATAAAATAGAAGAACAAGAATGTCTACTCTAACACTCACAAACTCTCACAAGAGTTTATAATAGCAAAAGTAAATTTGATAGAAGTTTATAGAGCTTAATTGATTGCTTGAATATGTAAAATGAATGAATAATTTTATTAACCTTAAAACAATCTTCAAAGGTCATATTTATACTTGAAAAATCCAATTATAGTTGTTAGAAGCAATGATTTCGTTCCCAATATAATCCAAGTTCATTTGAAGGAAAATTTGGATTTTTGAGATGAATTTAGTGAGGTCCAAATCAAAATATCGTACGTTCTGATCGGGACTATCACCATATAGCCATTACTAGTCATTGCCTTTAAAATCCTACCTTGATCTTGATCGAGATATGTAATGTCCCGATCAGGAGATTTAGTCTGGAGTAATGTTCCAATCGAGACATGAGGTCGGGGTGGGTTTTGCCCCTTTTGCTAAATTTAGCTCATTTTAGTCTCGCTCGGGACTACTTTGGTCCTAATTGGGAATTCAACTAAAATTGTAACTTTTTGTGCAATTTAGTCCTTATGATGAGTCCGGTCGAGATAGTACTTCTAAGAGCTTTCCGAAATCATTTTTCTTTAATATTTCATTATTATTTTGACTTCCAAAATGTCCCTAACTTATACACACTTGAAACAAATACATTAGTTACTCAAAATTAAATTTGTTAAGATTAAAATCAAGATTGCTTAACTTGCTAAGGTCAACACTTTGCATGAGCGCATCACTTTTTCTAATAAGTTCTCTGATAATATGAAAGTGCCTTTCTATGTGTTTGGATTTTTGTTGAGACCTATGTTCCTTTGCCAAAGTAATGGCTCCATTGTAGTTGCAATAGAGAGGAATTGATGACTCAATGGAAGGAACAACTGTTAGTTTAGAAATGAACTTCTTAATCCAAATAACTTCTTTAACAGCATCTGATGCAGCTATATACTTAGCTTATGTAATGGAATTAATAGTGATACTTTTCTTGGAACTCTTCTAGCTCATAGTACCTCAATTATAGATGAAAATAAACCCAGAGATAGACCTTCTATCATCCTCATCTGATTAAAAATTAGAATTTGTGAAACCATCGATCTGTAAATCATCTTCTCCATAAGTTAAGGTTAAATCTTTGGTGCTTCTCAAGTACTAAAAGGTTCCCTTAACTACTCTTAGAATTAAGCATGTTGAACCTCTTCAACACCTTTTCCAAGTAAAGACTTTAGGATAAACCTATCATTCTCTTCGATCTATCTTTATTGATTCGAATCTTGAGAATATGGGTTACCACCCTTAAGTCCTTTATCGAGAAGGTTTTAGATAGCCATATTTTCTCAGAAGTCATTATTTTGACATCATTTCTAATTAATAAAATGTTGTCCATATACAAGATTAGGAAAGTGAGTTGGCTCCCACTATCCTTATTGTAAACTCATGGCTCATCATCATTCTTAATGAAATCATAAGAATGGATAACCTTATCGAAATGATGATTTCAACTCCTTGAATCCTGATTGAGAGCATAAATGGATCTATTAAGCTTGCACACTTTTGAGCTATCCTCGGATTCAAAAACCTTGTGTTACTCCATGAAAAATTTCTTCCTCAATTTAACCATTAAGGAAAGTAGTTTTGACATCCATATGCCAAACCTCATAATCATAGTGTGTAGCTATAGCTAAAAGAATTTGAATGGTTTTAAGCATGGTTACTAGCGAGAAGGTCTCCTTATAATCAACCTCTTGCCTTTGGCGAAACCCTTTCACTACAAGCCTAGCTTTATAGGTCTGTACCTTTCCATCTGCACCAATCTTTCTCTTAAAAATCCATTCGCACCCAATGGGTACAATACCCTCAGGAGGATCAACAAGTATCCAGACTTGGTTGGCATACATGGAATCTATTTCAGTTCTTATAGACTTAATCCATCTTATAGCCTCAATCCATCTTAAGAATCTTTATCACATAAAGCTTCTTCATATGTAGTAGGATCACCAACATGAATGTTTCCTTTATGAATGTGCAACTCTTGAATATCATGAAGAAAATCATATCTCTTCGAAGGATGAGATACCCTACTAGATTTCCTAGAAGTCTGTAAAAACCTAAATTTTTATGAATTAAATTTCGAGATATGCAGTGTTAATAATTATTTTTTATTTTATATTATTATTATATTAAATTGTGATATTTAATTTTAGTGGAATTTAATTTAACTTTTAGGGTTAAATATTAATTTAATATTAGTATTTATTTGAGTATTTGAGTACGATTTATTATATTTTATGGTTAAGAATAATTGGAAATAATTTTGTTGTTTAATAAATTATATTATTATGTCTTTTATACTTTTTATTAAAAAAAATATATACATAAAATATATTTTTTTCTTTTTTTCTTTCTTTTTCCCTCCGTGCGCAATAAGTAGCACCGCCTCTGTCGCTGTACGCTGCCATTCGCTGTCGCTCTAGCCTTTGGTGCCACCTTCGCCATCAGCTGCATCAACCACCGGGAACCGCCACATCTCCTCCTTTCTTCGTTTCTTTTTAGTGCCAGAATTGGGAGGGTGAACCGGTAACTTTTTCAGTGAGCTTTTCGGCCGTTCTTAAGCTTGAATCGAAGTTCTTGACCCAGACTTCGATAATTCTCGATCAATTTCGAGAAATTTAACCGATAACAACTTCAATTTCATAAAATTTAAATTTTGGTATTTTTATTAAATTACGAAATTAAAGCTTAATTTGATTTTATTTGATGTTGGTTGTTTAGGACTGATTATTGTATGTATAGTAAGGATTCCAAAAATTATTTTTGTGAATTTTTAGGAATTTTTAAAATTTTCAGGATCTCGGGTTGCTGTTCATGACACTATTCCAAGCTGGAAAATTTTATTATTTTGAATAAGTTTTACTAATTATTTTAAGTAAGTTTCATTAAGGAAGTTTATTAAAATTATGTACCGAATTTTATTACAAATTTTTGAATATTTATGTCAAAAATGAATTTTTGAGAAAATTAGTATAAATTGGTAAATTTTATGTTTTAATTGAAGTTATGGTGGATTATTATGTTTTTGATAATTTTTGAGTAATAAATAATATTGAAATAGTTTTTATGAATTTATTTCTATTTTAGCTTATTATTAGTAATTATTGGAGTAATATCTGAATAAAATAGTATTTATGATTATTATGATTTAAATGAGTTTTTGGTTGCTTAATTATATAATTGAATAATTTAATTAATTTTCGGTAACTGAATGCTATTTAATTTCAAAAAAATTTGAATAAGGACCTTTATAGCAAAAATTGATTTTTATGTGAATTTTGTTAATTATTTTATAAATAAATAAAATTTTATTGATTTATATGGTGATTTGTGAAATTAGTTCTCGGTTGAGCATTAAGCGTTGTTCAGGGGCCCAACCCGAGATTTGGAGTTATTTCGGTTATTTGAAGTGTTTTTCTATGCAGGGTTGGCTCTACTTTTGTAGAGAGATGTCCATTTTACAGAGGAGATTCTATCGAATTTTCGATAGATTTCTTGTAAAACGTGACATTGAGTCTATTTTAGTAGAGTCGTATTTTAATTGAGTCTTTTCTTAGAAATCTAGAATTTTTTAGAAATTATGTTTTTAATTTCCTATTATTTATTTCTTTTCTTTAGCCACGCCTCTAATCGAGTCGACAGGTCGAGGTCGAGCACGATTACACAGAGGAGCACATTCCACCTATAAGTTAATAATTAAACTGTGTATAGGATATATATATATATATATATATATATATATATATATATATATATATATATATATATATATATTGATTGATTTTGATAAATAGGAGAATTTATTAAAGAATTATATTATTATAAGAATATCTATTTAAATTAAATTCTCTGATTATTGCTATGGTTATATTAGCATGTTTATATTACATTTTCACATGATTAGTAAATTTTATTTTATTGTAATCTTCCTTATTTTATTTATATTTATTTATTTTAAAATAAACTACGATAGAATGAGCTACTTAATGGGTTTCATTAGGATCGTGTGCGCACCGGTAGAATTGAGAGTGAGTGGTGAATGTATGTGGCTCGGTGATGCTTTACTCTCGGGCGTGGTTTATATATATTACTGGGGCTGATAGCTCGGTGATGTTTTGCTCTCGGGAACCGCCAGTAAATATCGGTTTAAGTAAATTGACTGTGGCTGGTAGCTCAGTTGATACTTTGCTCTTGGGAACTGGCAGTCTTTGGATTTTAAGAGAGTCGTAAGGCTATTAGATTTGTGGACTAAGGTTCTACCTAGTTTTCTTATAAAAATGATTTAAGGAAGCTTATTGTAATTATAAAGTATTTTATGATTTTAAAATACTTTATTTCGATAAAAGAGGATTTCGATAAAATTAAATAGTTTAAATGATAAATTATAAATTCCTTATTTTCATAAATATATTTTAAAGGAGATTTTTATACTATATACATTTCTTTTATTAACTTAATTAGTGAGGCCTGACTCCCCTCAATTAATTTTTTTTAGGATCTTGGGAGTCACCTGTTAGTCAGCCTACTATACGTCGGGTTTCTTTTTCTCTGACTATTTTATGTAGGTTTATCTGATATATATTATTATCATGTATGTATTGTAAATCAAGAACATTGTAATAGTAGTGGAATGATTAACTATTATATTGTATTTTTGGATTGTCGTATGTATGAAGAACTTGTATGATTATTATATATATTATTGAAATTTTTTTTGGATTTTATTTCATTTATGTTTTTTTATCTTTATTTAAATTATGTCATTTTATTATCATCTTTATTTTATTAAATTTTCCTTAAGGGTTACTATGGGTTTTGGGTACTTTATGTATTTCCATTCCTTAGTGCCGGTCACGTGCCTCTTTGGGGTTCGAGTTATGACAAAGTCGATGTGATGACATTCTTAATTGGAATAGGCTCATTGGATTGATTAATATCCATTTGATCAGTTTGTTGCACTTCTTTAGATGAATCCTCATTTAATATTATCTTCCATTTTTTACCACCTTCCTTTAGAAACTCTTTTTTAAGGAAAATAACATCTTTGCTTACAACAACTTGTTTAGTAGGACCCTAAATTGTCTTTAGGATATCCAACAAACCTTCCTTTAATCGGTTTCACATCCAATTTGTCCAATTTTAGTCTTTTGATAAAAGTTGGACATCCCTAAATCTTAACATGTTTAAGACTTGGTTCTTTACCATGCTATACCTTATATGGTGTACTAGAAATGGATTTGGATGGAACACGATAAAGGATGTAGCAGGCCGTTTAGAGTGTATAACTCGAAAGTGAAATGGGAAGATCAGTATAACTCATCATATAACGTACCATATCCAATAAAGTACGATTCCACCTCTTAGACATACCATTTAATTGAGGTGTTTCAGGCAATGTGAGTTGTAATACAATGTCATGTTCCTTTAGGTACTCAATAAACTAGGTACTTAAGTATTCTCCCATTCGATATAATCTTAGAGTTTTAATCCTTTTTCCAGTTTGGTTCTCTACTTAGGCTTTGAATTCCTTGAACCTTTCAAAGGATTCTATTGACCATTTGTATGATCAAACTCCTAATTTTGGACTTTGACAAATAATTTTGATTCTAATAATTTCAACTAAGTGTGTAGGAAGTTGATCTATCATGAAGTTTAATTGTTAAATGATTAGAAACAATGAAATACTCCTTAAAAGAGTATAAATATGCATTTCGATGAAGTATCTCAATCTATGCAAGTCCATAATCTTTGATAAATAATTATATACCAAAAATATACATTTTTGGATATATAGTGGTCTTCTCATGAGCTGCCTCATAACCTGGATTGATAAGTATGCTTATGGGATAATTTGATCTCTGAGATTTTATGAGGCTTTTTGACATCATTAGAGCTCTATAATGAAAAAATGATCTTCTTCATTTTTGAAGTAGACATTTTAAGCTTTTTGAATTGAGCTTACTTGTCAAAATTCAAGCTCATTTAGGTATGAAAATCTTAAGTCAAAGTTAACATATGTAGATTTCATTTTAGGTTGCGTAGCTCTTAGGATTTCAGCATTATCGTGAGCTATAGAGGTTCAATTGAGGTGATTCAAAATGATATAGAATGATAAAACAATTATCTATAACTTTTATTAAGAAAGTTTAGGCTGATTTGATCATCTTTAGTCTCATTCATAAGCACTATTTAGATCGAACTCAATACAGTGACTAAATTACACAAAAAATGCAAATCATGTCATGGTCCCTACTGGGACTAGGGTAGTCCCGACCGAGACCATGGTAGACCAACTTCAAGAAAAAATTCAATTTTTAGAAAAACTGATCCTAATCCAATGTCCTAAATGGGACATTGCCCAGGACATTGATATCCCAACCAGGACCAATGCAAAAATTCAAATACAACGGCTCATAATGGCTATTCAATGCTCGTCTCGATTGGGACCTGACAAGTTGCAACTCAAAAGTCCAAATTACATTTAAATGGACTTTGATTTTATTAGGAATAAAATTATTGCTTCCAACAACTATAATTGAATTGCTCAAGTATAAATATAACCTTTGAAGATTATTTTAAGGTTAAGAAACTTGTTTATCCATTATATACTTTCAAGCATTCAATTAAGCTTTCTAAACTCTTTCAAAATTCATTTTATTATTGTATACTCTTATAAGAGTTGGTGAGTATTACAATAGAAATTCTTATTCTTCTATTTTCTAGGGTTAAGAAAAAAAGAAGTAAGATTCTATTTTAAAGGAGTTGATTTAATTTAAGTGTTTAGCCATTAAAACACTTAGGAATTCAGTTTTAGTGTAAGCCTTAAAAACACTTATGAATTGATTTTTGAGTGAGCCTTGAAAACTCAAGTTGTAAGGTTTGAGTTGAGCCTAAAACTCAACTTGTAAAAATCAATCTAGGGAAATAGATTATGGTGATTCAAAATCCTAACTTTGGGGATAAGTTAGGTAGAGATGTAGGATTGTTGAGAATTTGAACTCCTTAAATTCTTATATTCATCATTCTTCCTTCTCAATAGTCATATTAATTCTTATTTAAATATTTTTAATTTCTTATTATTATTCGATAGTCCTATTCACCCCCCTATAGGACTCTTTAAATTGGTATGAAAGCTTGAATTCTAATAACTTCATTGCTAGAATACAAGATTATGAGGAGTGAATTATAAAACATTTCTTCATTTAGGCCATTCTTCAATGGTAGTGAATATCCTTATTGGAAGTTTAAAATGGAGCTATACCTTGATTATGATTCCATCAAACTTTGGGATATTGTCCTAAAAGGTTGGAAACCACCTACAACTACCATTGATGGTATGATAACTACTCTTACAAGAAGCCAATTGAATAATGAACAAAAGGAGGAAAATTATAAAAATAAAAAGGCTATGATCACTCTAGTCTCTTCTATGATAAGTGAAGAAGGAGGCAAGCTTCAGTATTGCATTTTGGCTAAGGAAATATAGGAGACCTTGGAGAACCATTATAAAGGCAATGTACAAGTAAGAAGCAAAAAGGTTCAACTTTATATGTATGAATATGAACTCTTCAAAATAAAGCCTTAAGAATCAATCATGGAGATGACAAACTGTCTCAATGCTCTCCTCATGACCCTTAAGAAGGATCCTACCTAAGAAGGATTAGGAATCTTGGGTCAATTCAATTGAGGAAGCTTAAGACCTCTCTACTCTCTCAACCGATGTGCTTATTGAAAAGTTCCTAACACATGAGCTTCTATTAAACAAAGAGGTATAGAGCAAGAAGAGAAGGAAGAGAATAAAAAGAGTATAACACTAAAAGCTCTTCAAGAAGATAATGAAGAGGAAAGTATTAAAGATTCTAGTGATGAAGATGGTGATAATGCCATGCTCACTAGGAACTTCAAGAAGGTTTTGAGAAAGAAAAATTTCTCAAGAGCAAAGGACTCCAATAAGAAGTTTAAAGGAGATGGTAAGAAGATAGCCAAAGAAGTTACTTGCTATAAATGTAAGAAATCAAAACAAATCTAAAGTGAGTGCCCCAAACTCAAACTTAAGAATAAAGGAGCAAAAGATATGAAGAAGGCCTTTAAAGCTGCTTAGGATGACTCCTCTGAATCTAAAGAGGAAGAGAAACAACAAGAAGTGACCAATCTTTGCTTAATGGCTCTTGAAGATGAACTTTGTACCATCTACTTCTAAATCTTCTTGTGATGAATATTATGCTTATGATGAAAATGATGATGATGATGTTGAGAGCTCTATTATGAGTAAACTCTTGCTTAAGTGCAAAAACTTACTTTCTAGAAAGAAACATTATAAGTATGAGTTAAATAGCTTAACTAACTAATTTAAGAAGTTAAAAATTGAATTTTCTAGTCTTGTTAAATCAAATGATAAACTTACTAGTGATTTAAAATCTTCTAATTCCTTGGAAGAGCAACTCAATAAAGCAAGTGATGAAAATCATAAACTTTCTAATGAGGTAGTTGAGGTAAAAAATTTCATATCAAACTTCCAAAAAGGAAAAGAGAGTTTAGACAATTTACTTGACTCTCAAAAATTTCATGGAAATACTCATGGAATTGGATATGCTAATGGAATGGCCTCATCTTCATTATCATCACACATTAAATTTGTTAAAGAATCATGCAATTCCACTCATTCTACCTTTAAACTGATTGAGACTCAAGCTTTCAAAGCTAAAAGATCTCATGTGTTAAACAACAAGGGAAAGTCTCATAAGATTCACTCTTCATTGACATAAAGAGATAAGGCTCAAACTAGAGCACCTCAACCCAAACATACTTATATATACACTAGATACAACCATATTAGGCATGCTACAAAACATAATGCACAAATCTATCAAAATACACATTGTCATTGTCAATGTATGTCTCACACTATGACTTAAAAGTGTTATAGGAAGAACACACCAACACAACGTGAAAGACATATTTCTCACACTAGGAAAGCATACCATCCTAAGAGAAATAAATTTGAAAATATCATATGTTCATATTGCATAATCAAAGGACATACCAATAATGTGTGATTCTATAGAAGACTACATATGAATTTACTTCCTTTGGATTATTTTGAGACTAACCAACCTAGACTAAGAAAGGTTTAGGTTCAAAAGAACACTTAAATTATTTTGCGTAGGTGTGCTTGAAATCCATAAGAACAAAAAGTAAGTGGTATCTTGATAGTGGATGTTCAAGGCACGTGACAGGAGATAAAGAGCAATTCAACAAACTTGATGCTAAAGATGAAGGACATGTTACATTCAGAGACAATGTAGCAGGAAAGATTATTGACATTAGAAAAATAGGTAATCCTTAATCCTTATCTATACATCCTATGTTGCTTGTTGATGGACTCAAACATATTTACTTAGTATAAGTTAATTGTATGACATGGAAAATAAAGTGACAAAATAATTTACTTAGTAGTCTTGATGAAGACAAAATAATTTTTAATTGTGAAAGAATAAACAAAGTTTATGTTATTGATTTGAACAAGATTGATAATAAAGATATCAAATCCTTAATGTCTATTTCCCATGACACATGGACATGGCATAGAAGGTTAGGACATGCAAATTTTGAGCTTTTGAATGATCTTTGTAAACATGAACTTGTGATTAGTTTACCTAATCTTGAATTCACTAAGGATAAACCTTATGATGCTTGCCAAAAGGAAAAATAATCCAAGTTCTCATTTAAGCTAAAAAATATAGTGTTCACTTCTAGACCACTTGAACTTATACATATGGATTTGTTTGGACCATCTCGAGTTGCTAGTCTCGGTGGAATGCATTATGCATATGTATTGGTTAATGATTACTCTAGATTTACTTAGGTATGTTTTCTTGCTCATAAGAATGATGTATTTAAAGCTTTTAATATTTTTGCTAAAAGAGACAAAAAAGAAAAAGGATTTTGTATTTCATTTATTGTCACGACCCAAAACAGGGGCCATGACCGGCGCTAGGGAACGGGAATTCTTTCGAATCCGAAACCCGTAGCAAGCCTAAAAATAAAATAAAACATGCAATAGTAATAATAATATCACTATTAATTAAAATATTATGCAGCGGAATAAAATCATAAATATCAAAATAATATCCATATCTCATATATAGATAAATCCTTTAAATACACATCCAGTTCAAATTCTTAAAATACATATCTTGTATAAATATAGTACATCAAACCCATAATTAATTTATAACTACTGCAGTGTCTAGATTATAAAAATAAAACTCAAGACTCAGATAAGCAGTTTACATAAAGAAGCCGGGGGAGGAAGAAATTCGGCGTACAGGCTTGCTACTGAGGTCTGAAGATGATGACTCTCCTGAAAAATAGTCAACGGAGGGGAGTCAGACCTCACTGAGTGAATTACTATAATATATATACATGCATACTAAAAATGCACACAGTCAAAAGTATATATAATATGTATATATACAAGCAAATACACATAGATGCAATAAATTCATTTTATATATTTTTATTGAAAATCACAGTTTATGAAGGATCAAATAGAACCCTAGAATATCGCGACCTCAAACAGTGTTAGACAACACTCTAGTCACACCGGCTCACTTATTTCAAATATATTCACTTATTCCATTTAGACAGTAGACTGGCCCCGAGACACTAAGTCAACCGAGCTCCAGCAGTCTAACTGTCAGTGTGATTGACCCGAAGACACTAGGTCAATCGAGCTCCAGCAATCACACCCAAAACACATCACACATCAGATAACAATATCCTCAAACTGGTTAGTAATATAGCCTAAATGCTATAAGCGTACCGGTATGTACTCGGTCCTAGTGCTGCCCACTAGGTAGCACGTTCTATTGATATCCTTCAATAATAAATATAAAACATTCATTCACAAATAAATGATGCATGAATTTAAATAAAATAACAATATAAACCATATATATACTGGAAATATACCAAAAGTAAATCAGGTATATCTCGAGTATATATACGTCAAACAAATCCAATCAAATTACAAAATAAACTAGAAATGTATTTAAAAATATTTTAAACATAAATGGTTAATAAAGCAAGCCTATAATTTAATATATACCAAAAATAAACCAAAAGTAAACTAAAAATAAACTTAAGTACTAATCAAATTATTTATGCATATTTAATCATAATAAAACATGCATTTCTAAATCATGCACCCTAAAGCATATATATATAGAATAGTAACTCACACTTAGTGCGCTCCTCGAGATGGGTCCCACGGGCCTGGTCCACTAGCCCTCGGTCTCGGCGCAACTAAACAAACAATAAATAACAGACATCAGAATAAACCTAACAAAAAATTCTAGAAACTCAATCTAGAATATTGGACACAGAAACAGAATTAGGGTTTGACCGGACATCATGTTTTACGAGAATTCTATCAAAAATTCGACAGAACCTCCCCTGTAAAATGGACATCTCTCTACTCAAAGAGTAGAGCCGGCCTTGCAACGAAACACACTTCGAAAAATAGGCACAAAAACTCATTCACAACCCCTCGGTCGGACTCCAAACTACAGTCTACCGATCGGGGTCCACAATCATAGAACAATTATAAAAATATCAAAAATACCCTTATATCACATAAATACATTTTATACGTAGAAATTACGTAATTAACCTTAAAACACATTAAAAATCGATAAAACTCATTTTATTAGAAAAATCGTATATTATATATATAATTGAAAATAATTCAGGAAAAATAGTTTTAATTAATTAAAAATACTAAACAATTTGTAAAAATAATTTTTATACCTTAAATAACTATTAAAACCAATTTAATTACATTTTTAGTCAATTTAGGGTAAAATTACCAAAATACCCCTATATATATAAATATACTAAAATTACTCCAAAAATTCACCAAAAATAATATAATTATCCAAAATTAATTTTCTCAACATTTTTATCAATAATATCAATAATTAAACTCAATTAACTAATTAATTTCAATTAAAAACACAATTAACCCTATTTTCCCAAAATTACATAAACTTAAATAATTCAAAATAAATTCATAGAAATTCATAAAAATTACAAATAAATTTCTATAATTCATTTAAACACCTATATTTATCATAAAACATAATTTCATAATTTAATTAATTAATTTTCGAAAATTAGAAAATAATAATAAAATATTCAAAAATACCCAAAATCAAAATAATCTCCAAAAATTCTATAAAAATTCACACATTTATATTAAGCTACTAGGATCAAAATTTGTGAAGGAATTTTTCATGAATCAATCAAATTGAAGTTCAAAAAAATCAAGAACCCTAAAATGGTTGAATTCGAAAAATTAAAACCTAAGCAAATCAAGACCATTTTAAGTGAAACAAAGCTTTGAATCACACTCACCGGAGCTCAAGGAGAATAAAGAGACTGCCGGAATCGTCGTGAATGATGTTAGCTTCTACTTTCGGCTTTCCGGCCAAAAATGGCTTCCAGACGTCGGAAACAGCTGCAGCAGGCGGCGGGGAAGGCTGAGGAAGGAGGTGGCATGCCGGGAGGCACATCGACGGCAAGGAAATGGGATAGTAGGCGGCGAAATGATGATGGGAAACGGTCGGGAGGGAGAAGGAAGAAGAATGGCAATCTTGTAAATAAACCTAACTTTATAATTTTGTTAATATTAAATGTATATATGTATATATATATATATACTTTACACTATATATTAAAATAATATAAAATCACACACATTAAATATACACCACACATATATAATTTAATATTTTAATAATTTAATACACCTAAAAATAATTAAATAATATTAAAACAAATTAATAAATAATAAAATATTAGGGTAATTAATTAAACCCTAATTAATTAAATAAATACACATATATATGTTATTTAGTATTTTAAAAATATATATGAGTTCATGCAAGTCCGGAAATCTATTTAAAATAATTAATAGTAAATTATTTACGTGAAAATTTTTCCGAAAATGAAAGTCCCGGGAAATTTTACGTAAAACACTTAAAATAATAATAAACAATTAAAATTAGCTTTAATTAAATAACAAACTCATAAAAATTTTATAAATATATACAAAAATTATTAACATTGCATATCCCGATGCAGTATAAAAATATTTAAAAATACGGGATATTACATCTATTAGAAGTGATTATGAAACTGAATTTGAAAATGAATTCTTCAAAACCTTTTGTAATAAAAATGGTATTTCATATACATTTTCATCTCCTAGAACTCCTAAACAAAATGGGGTTGTTGGAAGAAAAAATAGAACTCTTGTGGAAATGGCTAAAACAATGCTTCATGAGTATAATTTGCCTCTATACTTTTAGTCGGAAGCCATTAACACATCTTGTTATATTTCAAATAGAGTTTTCAAAAGACCAATTTTAAATAAAACTTCTTATGAGCTATGGAACAAAAGAAAACCCGAAATCTCATATCTAAGAGTATTTGCATTTAAGTGTTTTATATTAAACACCAAGGATAATCTTGGAAAATTTAATTCCAAAGTCGATGAAGGAATTTTCATAGGCTATTCTATTTCTAGTAAAGCATATAGAATTTTTAATAAAAGAAATCTAGTAGTTAAAGAGTCAATGCATATTGTATTCAATGACTAAAACTCACTTGATCCTAGAAAGGATTTTTATAGTGTTGATGATCTTGTAGGTGACAATGAGATTGTGGAAACTCAAGAAGAAAATGCTAGTAAGCCTTTGGAACTTGAAGATCCAAGTAAAGAGGATAATGAGGAGACATCTCAACCTACTTTGAAGGATGAACTTCTAAAGGATTGGCAATTCAAGAATGCTCATCCTCAAGATCTCATCATAGGTGATACTACAAAGAGGGTAACTACTAGATCTAAAATTAAGTCTATTCTAAACTTAGCCTTCATTTCTTATATTGAGCCTAAAAATATTGATGATGCATTGAGTGATGAATTTTGGGTCCTTGCTATGCAAGAAGAGTTAAATCAATTTGAGAGAAATAAGATTTGGACTTTAGTTCCTAGACCAAAACATCATCCTATTATAGGTACCAAATGGGTGTTTAAAAATAAGATGAATGAACAAGGTGTCATAACTAGGAACAAAGCTAGACTAGTAGCTAAAGGTTATAATCAAGAAGAAGGCATTGATTATCACGAAACATTTACCCCCGTTACAAGGTTAGAAGCTATTAGAATGCTACTTGCATTTGCATCATACATGAATTTTAAACTTTATTAAATGGATGTTAAAAGTGCATTTCTAGATGGTTTCATTAAAGAGGAGGTATATGTTGAGTAACCTCTGGGTTTTAAAAATTTTGATTCTCTAAATCATATTTTTAAATTGTCAAAAGCATTGTATGGATTGAAACAAGCTCCAAGAGTTTGGTATGAAAGATTGAGCAACTTCTTACTACATAAAGGGTTCTCTAAAGGAAAAGTTGACACAACTCTTTTCATAAAGAAATCCAAGCATGATTATTAATTGTTCAAATATATGTTGATGATATTATTTTCGGTGGTACTAACCATTACTGTGTGAGAAATTTTCTAAGCTAATGCAAAGAGAATTCGAGATAAGAATGATAGGAGAACTAAAAGTCTTTTTTGGATTACAAATCAAGCAATGCAAAGATGAGATTTTCATAAATCAAACCAAATATGCAAGAGACATTCTCAGGAAGTTTAGCATGGATGGAGCTAAGACAAGCAAAACTCCAATGAGCACCATAACCAAACTCAACAAGGATAAGAATGGCAAACTGGTTGATGAAAAGTGATTTAAAGGTATGGTTGGATCCTTTCTTTATTTAACTGCAAGTAGACTTGATATTATGTTTGTTACTTGCTAATGTGCTAGATTTCAATCAAGTCCTAGAGAGTCTCATTTGAATGCTATCAAAAGAATTTTAAAAATATCTTTATGGTACAATGCATTTAGGACTTTGGTATCCTAAGAGTTCTTCCTTTGACTAATTAGTTATTCGGATGTAGACTTTGTCGATAGCTTACTAGATAGAAAGAGCACTTTCAGAACTTGTCAATTTTAAGGACAATGTTTAGTTTCTTAGTTTAGCAAGAAACAAGTTTCAGTTGCCTTGTCCACTACTAAACCTGAATATATTGCACCAAGTTTTATTGTTCACAAGTTTTATGGCAAAAATAATAATTGTTGGACTATGGTATAAAACTTTATCACATTCCAATCAAATGTGACAATAAAAGTGCTATTAACATTAGCAAGAATCACATTCAACATTCTAGAACTAAGCATATAGACATTAAACATCAGTTCTTGCGAGATCATATTCAAATTGGTGATATCTCACTTGAATTTGTTGATACAAATAATCAACTTGCAGATATCTTCACCAAACCTTTAAATGAATAAAGATTGAATTTCATTAAGCATGAACTTGGCATGATTAATGGTTCTAGTTTGTCATGATTTTATGCTTAATTGATGATTGTACTGTTTTCATATGAAATCATGTTGTGCTTATTAATTGCTTTGATTGTTAAATGTTTTGATTTTGATCTTAACATTTTTTTTAATTGTCATGCATTTATATATGTTTAAATATGCATTTTTTTTAGTTCCTCCTACTTCTCATCAATACTAGTTTCTTTTTATATGTTTTTGTTAATTTTGTCATCAATTTCTATCTGGTTTATTTTCAGTATATTTTTATATCTAAGCATTGAGTTGTTTGTTTATTTTTATAATTATTTTGTGATAGTTTACGTTTGGTTTATTTTCTGGATATAAGCCATGAGTTATTAGTTTTAAGTCTTATTATATTTCTCTTTAGTTTACAATTGGTATCTTAATATCATTGTAACTCTATCCTTTTTAATGCAATTTTATTTTTTAATGATTTTTTTTTGCATTTTGACAAAGGGGGAGAAATATTTGAGTTTGTTTAATTTATTATTTATTGTGTTTATGCATGAATTTTTTTTAATTGTGTCTATACATGTAAAATTCATGTTTAATTTATTCATGTATAAGTTCTTCTTAGAAATTGTTTTGATATTTAATAAAGCATGATATTTTTTTAAGATTTGGTCTATCTTTCCTTTTGACAAAGGGGAAGAAATAATTGAGTTTGTATGAGTATCTAGTTAATTTCTTTAAAGGAAGAGAATTTTTTTCTTTTACAAAGATGTGTTTATGTTAGTGACATAACTATGTGATAGTGTGTCCTTAATATTAATTTTTTTTAATCCAAACCTTATTCTATTTTTTTAATTCAAAATATAAGGAGAAAATTGTTTAAATTTATTTTACATAATTTTATTTATGCATGCATAGTAACATTGTAAGTGCGACTAGTTTTATTATACATCATATGTGATAAAAAACCTTATTTTGCTTACTTTGTTTAAGTATGACATAGATTTTATAAAGATTTTGTGTATCTTTATTTTCATTGTTTTGGTTCTTGATCTTTTATTTCCTCTAGATTTTTTTATCCCTTTAGGTTCATTTCCCTTTATATCTCTATCTTTTCTTTTTATCTTTGGCAAAGGGGGAGAAGAAGCTATGTGATGAATTATGCTTAGTGTTTGTGTAGTGAATTATGCTTAGTGTTTGTGTAGTGAATGCTATATGTATTATTTTTGTGATGCATTTTAGTAGCACTACATGCAGATGCATGCATATAAGTTTAAAATTATATCCTTCATATTGCCTAATAAAATGATAATGGTTCTCATGTTTTTTTAACACATTTATTATGGTAGGCTATGGTTCTTTTTATTCCTCATGTTAAATTTTATGTTTTTTTTTTTTGACAAAAAAAGGGGAATAAATAATTAAATTTATGTTTTTTATCATGTCTACAAAGGGGAAAAATAAAGAAATATATTTTCATATAAAGGAGAAAATTTTTATGACCATATTTCAAATTGGTATCGTTTCTTAAAACCATCTCCTTTATAATTATTTAATATTTTTAAAAAAAATTCAATTTCTTTAAATCTTTATATATGCTTTGTTAATTCTTCCATGTTTTGGTACATGATATTGATTTTATACATATATTAAGAGGGAACAATTTATTGCATCTATTTATTTTGAAAGGGGGAGCTATTTTAATTTAACATGTTTATACATATTATTTATTTTTAACACACATATATATTATTTATTGTCTTTTCAAATTGGTTTTCAATGCCAAGAAGGGCGAGATTGATGACCATTTGCATGATCAAACTCTTAATTTTGAACTTTGACAAACAATTTTGATTCTAATGATTTCAACTAAGTGTGTAGGAAGTTGATTTATCATGAAGTTTAATTATTAAATGATTGAAAATAATGAAATACTCCTTGAAAAAGTATAAATATGCATTTCGATGAAGTATCTCAATCTATGCAAGTCCAAAATCTTTGAGAAACAATTATATACCAAAAAAAATAAATTTTTAGATATATAGTGGTTTGCTCACAAGCTGTCTCACGACTTGGATTGATAAGTATGCTTTTGGGCTAATTTGATCTCTAAGATTCTATGAGGCTTTTTGACATCTTTAGAGCTCTATAATGAGAAAATGATATTCTTCACTTTTGAAGTAAAAATCTTAAGCTTTCTTAATTGAACTTACTTGTTAAAATTCAAGCTCATTTGTGTATGCAAATCTTAAGTCGAAGTCAATATATATAGCTTTCATTTTAGGTTGTGTAATTCTTAGTATTTCAGCAATATCTTGAGCTATAGAGGTTCAATTGAGGTGATTTAAAGTGATATGGAAAGATAGGACGATTATCTACAATTTTTATGAAGAAAGTTTAGACTGATTCAATTATATTTAGTCTCGCTCACAAGCACTATCTAGATCGGACTCAATATAGGGACTAAATTGCACAAAAAGTGCAAATGCTGTCATGGTCCCAACTGGGACCAGGGTAGTCCCGATCAGGACTAAGGTAGACCAAATTCAAGCAAAAACTCAATTTTAGTAGAACTGATTCTGATCTAATGTCTTGAACAAGACATTGCCCTGGACAAGGTAGTCCTGACCGGAACTAATGCAAAAATTCAAATACAACGGCTCGTAATGGCTATTAAATGCTCTTCTCGATCGGGACTTGATAAATTGTAGCTCAAAAGTCCAAATTATGTTCAAATGGACTTTGATTTTATTACGAATGAAATTATTGCTTCCAACAGCTATAATTGAATTGCTCAGGTATAAATATAACCTCTGAAAATTATTTTAAGGTTAAGAAGCTTGTTTATTCATTATATACTTTCAATCATTCAATTAAGCTTTCTAAACTCTTTTAAAATTCATTTTATTATTGTATACTCTTGTAAGAGTTGGTGAGTGTTAGAATAAAAATTCTTATTCTTCTATTTTTTGGGGTTAAGAAAATGAGAAGTGAGATTTTATTCTAAAGGAATTGGTTTAAGTGTTTAGCCATTAAAACACTTGGGAATTCAATTTTAGTGTGAGCCTTGAAAACACCTATGAATTTATTTTTGAGTAAGCCTTAAAAACTCAAGTTATAAGGTTTGAGTTGAGCCTAAAACTCAAGTTGTGAAAATCAATCTAGGGAAATAGATTATGGTGATTCAAAATCCTAACTTGGGGATAAGTTAGGTGGAGACGTAGGATTGTTAAGAATCCAAACTCCTTAAATTCTTGAATTCATCATTCTTCCTTCTTAACATTCCTTTTAATTCTTGATAAATCTTTTTAATTTCTTATTATTATTCGATAGTCCTATTCACCCCCCCTCTAGGACTCTTTTAGATTCACTTTTATTCTTCATAAGAAATAAGTGCCCAAACCTTGATAGATCATCTATAAAGGTTATAAGTAGTAGAAACTATCTCTAGCCATTTCAGAAAATGATCCACATACATCACTATGTATGATTTGCAACATATCCTTAGCTCTTGCCATTTATCGAACAAACGGTGATTTAGTCATTTTACCTTGAAGACAAGCCTCATAAGTCAGATTGGATGTGGATTCAAGATAACTCAAAATTTCCATCCGTTCCAATTTCGTGATCCTATCTTCTGCAATGTGATATAATCTCAAGTACCATAGATATTTGGAATTAGAGACATTTTCAATTAGCGTTGTACTTTCATTACTCACATTAACTTGAGGCTCATTGTCATTGGAAATATTATCATTATAATATTAACCATGTATTAAATAACTCATGCCTATTATTTCACTTTTAAAGTAAATATTACATAAGTCACTATTAAAAGGAAGCTCATAACCTTTTCTAGTCAAATTAGAAATAGAGATTATGTTTTTATAGGCATTAGGTACATATAATACATTATCCAACAATAAAATATAATCATAAATATAAATTGAAGTGAATCCTATAGCCTTGGCTGCAATACTTGCTCCATTGTCAAGCTTTAAGGTTACTTCATTAGGCCTTAATCTCCTCTCATTTGCTAAATCCTCCAAGGATAAACAAATGTGAGAACTAGCATCGGTATCCAATACCCATGCATTATATGAGCTCTTAGAACATTTAGAAGCAAATAGATTAGAGAAAGTCTTACCTTCTCTATGATTGCCTTTTCCTTTTATCTTGAGAGACTCAAGGAACTTATGACAATTCATTTTCCAATGTCCTTTGCCTCGATAATGGAAACACTTTCCCTTGTCTTACTTTTACCTTAAATAGCCTTGCTCTTATTTTTAGCTATATCACCTGTAGGCTTGATAGCACTTGTCTTATCTTTCTTTTTCTTATTGCCTTTCTTCGTAGTCTCACTAGAATATGCAAGAAGAGCAACCTCTTTCCCATTAGTACCTTAGATAGACTTTTAGGTCATCATAAGCATATTTAAAAATGCATAAGAGTGCACTCTATTGTATTCAAATGGAAGTTTGCAATGGATTACCCAAAAGATTCAGGAAGGGATTAAAGGATCAAATCCATTTAAAGATGGAAGTCCATTGTAAAGTCTAAACATTCTAGTCCATATGGACTCCTACATCCTCATCCTCCTTCATTTTAACATGAAATAATTGCTTTGATATCTCATATCTAACGGTTCTACTATATTCACTAAACAACTCTTGAAGGTGAAGTAGGATTAATTTTGCATTTGTGTACTTCTCATGTTGCTAATGGTTTTCGCACTTATGGAAGTGTACATTATGCATTGTGCTTGTAAATCATCATCCATCCATTTATATAGAGTATATTATTCCATTTGGGAAGCATTTATTGGAAAAGGACCTAGTGGACTTTAATTTAATACATATAGAACCTTTTCAAAAGCTAAAAAAACTTTTAGGTTCCTTAGCCAATCAACAAAGTTAGGACCTATGAGCTTATGTAGGTCGAATATGAATAATAGTGGGTTTGTTGGTCTCATATTATCAAATTATGCAAAGGTAATAAGGTTAGTTAGATCTATGACATTGTTATATTACTATTAGATTTGGTTTTTAATCAAAATGGTCTTCCATTAACTTGGCAAATTCTACACTTCCATAGTAGAAAACGAAAATCCCTTATTAGATGGATTTCTAATAGGTGATGGTGTTCTTAATGGGTTACTAATATCCCTTAGGTACACATTGCCATTCTCAGAATATTAGTTCTCATTAAGTGGCAACTCTTGCCGTCACATCTCATGTAAGGTTCCATCAATCTGAATCCTAATGTTATGGACCTCAGGTACATATTGCCATTCTTAGCCCTTGGCATTAGTTAGGTCCATACCATTGGATCAGTGAAATGTATAAACTTGAACACTATATACCTCAGGTATGCTTATTTGCCATTCTTGGCATATAGTGTGTCTATACACCCACAACATCTTATGCTTAACAATAACACTACATGAATCTCTTGGATCTCATGTACACCCCTATGTGTCCATAGCCAATGCACATAGTCCAAAATCATACAAGTTATTGCTCTAATGGAGAGCCTAGACCTAAATTTATTTTGGAAGATTTTTGGGTCTTAATTTTAGAGTTCTCACTTTGCCATTTAATATTGCATATATCACATATATACATAGCATGGAAATTATACACATATCACATATGCATATATTTCATGGCATCTATTTATACATATCACATATGCATATAACATATGTTTCAACATATATATCACATATATACATAGAACATGCATTATGGATGCATAAATATGGAGTGATCATGGGAACTACCTAATCCTATTCTAACTCTTAGAATATATAAAGGGCCTAGACTCTATGGACTTTGTGATCATTTGCTTTATCACCTAGGCTTGTGATCATCTCCAAGGATCTCTAACTTGAACTCTTCAAGCTCCATATCATAACTCTTGTGTATTATTACATTGAATCCTTGGCATTCCAAGGTGAATATTACACCCTAATTCTATGTAATTAACATTTAATTACATACTTAATAATAAAATGAATTATTATTACAAAACTTAGGATGTAATCTTAGAACGTGATCATTCTATGCATGTATAACAAGCATAAAACATATAAAATACAACTATTGCATATTAGAGGTGATATGCCAAGCATACAAGCATGAATTGGGGCATGTCGACTCGTTACCATAGTGTGCCAACTCGTGATAACAAGCAAGTGTGTCGACTCACCATCACCGTGTCGACTCATCACAGAGTTAATAGGTGCCAACACTAGTTCTGCATAAAAATAGGTCCGGCAATGTGCCGACTCGACATGGGTGTACGACTCATTATAGAGAGGAATCGTGCCGACTCACCACTACCATGCCAACTCGTCACTAGGTCTACATAGAACTAGTCACTCGCATTATAACACCCCAATTAAGATGGAACTAAACACTTCAAAATTCTCAATATTACAAGAAGAACATACTCACAAATAACCAACTTTCAATATTCTATTAATAAGGGCCTAGTGTATTAAGCACACAAGCGCTAGTTAAACAACATACTTATCTATTTACAACTAAAATATGTATATATACACATATATGGATATGCCTATATTCATAAAACTGTACATACTGTACTATTCTATAAGTTAAAAATAAGACCAAAAACTAAATTGTTGGCTTGACCTTGGCTTTAACGTAGAAGAGTGCAGAACGATATCCAACCAAGCTAAAGATTCACTCCTAAAAATAGATTCTCTAAAAAAAAAATTTAGCAATAAAAGAATGAGTATGAATACTCAGTGAATAGATTAAGAATTAACAATGGAGATCATGTATTTCTTATAAACAATAATGTAAATATATATCATTTATATCAAATTCAAATAACTTACAACATTTCCATTTCAATTCAAAACTTAATCAAATAAATAAATGGCAAATCATATACTTCTCAAGAATCATCATATTTAAATAAACATTCATTACTAAAATTAAGAGATTTAGAACATTAAAATCATAAATAGCAAATCTCATACTTCTCAACGGACATCATATTTATATAAATATTTGTCATCAAAATCAAGAGATTTAGTAGATCAAATCATACATGAAAAATCTCATACTTCTTAAGGAATAATATATTTATATAAATATTCATCATCAAATTCAAGAGATTTTTAATACACACTCAAGTCATAATTAACATTTTAGCCTTAAACACACTTAGGTGGTAACCCACCCAATATGTTACTCCCCTAAGAGCCTCAAACACACTTAGGTGGTAACCCATCCAATATGTTACTCCCCCTAAGTGGTTATATACATTTAGGTGGTAACTCATCCAATATGTTACTCCCTCTAAATGTTCATATTAAACACACATGTAGATATATCATTAACATTTTAAGCTCTTTAGTGCTAACCCATTCAATATGTTAGTCCCCTAAGAGCATTAAACACACTTAGGTGGTAACCTATCCAATGTGTTACTTCCTTTAAGTGGCCACATAAATTTAGGTGGTAATCCATCCAATATATTACTTCCCTTAAATGTTCATATCATACACGTGTGTAGAGATCTCATATATCAACCATAACATGAGTGTATACAATTATCATTAGGCAATACATTTTCTTTATTAAAATACAATTTCTATTCAGAATTCTTTATCAAAATATAACTTATGATCTCATTATTTAGTATCAAAATAGCATTCATAAAATCTCTCATAAGATAGGATTGAAATTCATTTATAGAAACCATATCATCTTTAACAATAAACCAATATTTAGAGAAAAACATATATTCATATGTGCATATATTTAAAATAGAGTTGTAACATGAAATTGTTAATTAATGATCTACTCACCTTATCAAAGAAAAATTCTAAGCATGTAATGTTTACAAAATATAAAACTCGCTCTAATACTAAAACTGTAACACCCCAATCAAGATGGAACTAAACACTTTAAAATTTTCAATATTACAAGAAGAACATACTCACAAATAACCAACTTTCAACATTCTATTAATAAGGGACTAGTGTATTAAGCATACAAGCACTAGTTAAATAACATACTTATCTATTTGCAACTAAAATGTGTATATATACACATATATGGATATGCCCATATTCATAAAACTGTACATACTATACTATTCTATAAGTTAAAAATAAGACCAAAAACTAAATTATTGGCTCGACCTTGCTTTAACATAGAAGAGTGAAGAACGATATCCAACCAAGCTAAAGATCCTTTAGGGTAAGGGTATATAGATTTTACTCTTTATTTAAAAAAAATCTACTTAATATACATACAGGTCCATAGTTGCATGTATGTTATCCACTTGAACTTCAGGCCCATCAGAGACCCACAATTATCCTTAATTTCAATATGTTTGCATTTGGATATGATCATCATCAATCCATTAACATGCCTTCAAGATTCTATAGCCTAACCCTGCCATTTGCTCAGCCAAAACTCAATTTAACTAGATAAAATGGTTCTGCCAAGGTAGATTTGCAAGGCTAACTTTGAAAAATTCCTAAGAGTTATAGGAAAGGATTTGGAAGCTCAAATTTTATACAGTATTATTTCTCTATGTCTAGTATGTGCAATAAAAATTTTACTTTAATTTGATAGCCACAGAAATTTATTGAGGTTAAATCACAGTCAGCTCAATTATTTTGACAGATTGAGCATTAAAAGTATGAGTTCATTCGACCATCATAAAGGCTAAAACAACTCTAGTTCAAAACTACAATGTTATAGAGGACATTCCCAAGTTTTTATAGAATCAACATTAATCTCATTTAGAGTTATAGAGATAAAGTTATGGTACTTTGAATTTGCTATTCCTATTCAATGGACTGTCAGCTTGACAAAATTTATAGGGTGTAATAAAAAAATTCATCAAATATTATATGGTTTATATTCTTAGATACAATCCTCCACATTCAAATTTATATGTGTCTAGAGTGGTTTTAAATTGGTTTTACACTAATTTGTTATGGTTGATATTTGAGATGCTGAAAATATTATTAATGAATTGACTGTCTTTGGGACAACGCTTGATTACACTAATGCTTTTAGGGTGTGTAATCGGGTGGTTTGCCCTTTGGGGGGTAGCTCTACATGTGTGTATGACATGAACATTTAGGGGGAGTAACATATTGGATGGGTTATCACCTAAATGTATTTGATCACTTAAGGGGAGTAACATATAGGATGGGTTACCACCTAAGTGTGTTCAGTGCTCTTAGGAGACTAACATATTGGATGGGTTACCACCTAAATGTATATGACCACTTAGGGGGAGTAACATATTGGATGGGTTACCACCTAAGTGTGTTTGAGGCTCTTAGGGGACTAATATATTGGATGGGTTAGCACTAAAGAGCCTAAAATGTTAATTATGACTTGAGTGTGTACTAAAAATCTTTTGAATTTGATAATGAATATTTATATAAATATAATGTTCCTTAAGAAGTACGAGATTTGCCATGTATGATTTGATATACTAAATCTCTTGATTTTGATGACGAATATTTATATAAATATGATGTTCGTTGAGAAGTATGAGATTTGCTATTTATGATTTTAATGTTCTAAATCTCTTGATTTTAGTAATGAATGTTTATTTAAATATGATGATTCTTGAGAAGTATATGATTTGCCATTTATTTATTTGATTAAGTTTTGTATTGAAATGGAAATGTTGTAAGTTATTTGAATTTGATATAAATGATATATATTTACATTATTGTTTATAAGAAATACATGATCTCCATTGTTAATTTTTAATTTATTCACTGAGTATTCGTACTTATTCTTTTATTGCTAATTTTTTTTCAGAAAATCTATTTTTAGGAGTGAATCTTTAGGCAATACATTTTCTTTATTAAAATACAATTTCTATTTAGAATTCTTTATCAAAATATAACTCATGATCTCATTATTTAGTAGCAAAATAGCATTCATAAATTCTCTCATAAGACAGGATTGAAATTCATTTATAAAAATCATATCATCTTTAACAATAAAACAAAAATTAGAGAAAAATAT
The DNA here is from genome assembly GCA_947683625.1 of Mallotus nudiflorus. Lineage (NCBI taxonomy): Eukaryota > Viridiplantae > Streptophyta > Magnoliopsida > Malpighiales > Euphorbiaceae > Mallotus > Mallotus nudiflorus. The sequence goes on from CANTUR010000302.1 coordinate 3,207,336, forward strand.
ATATTCATATATGCATATATTTAAAATAGAGTTATAACATGGCATTGTTAAGTAATGATCTACTCACCTTAACAAAGAAAAATCCTAAGATTAAATCCAACACACCAAAATAAGAAGACTCTTGAAGTGCATTATATGCTTGAACCTCCCCAACTCAATCTTTCTGAGGTATCATGCCTTACTCTACAATCTCCTAATACCAAAATCATAACTTTAAAACAACAAAAAAAACCTAAATACAAGAATGATTATGAAGTGATTATGGCATGCTTTATTATGCTTCATTATGCAATTCAAGTAATTAACATAATTTACAGAATTCGGCCTAATGCAACAACCTATATGTTTAAATTGGTTGACTGCCTTAAGGACTAAATTTCGATATGAAAATTTCCAGATATATGGTCAACATATTGAAGTATATGAACACCAAAAATCATATTAAAATACAAATTTTAAGGGCCTCAAATACTCAAATTACAGAAGCATCCTCTACAGATTTTCTTACTAAAGCAACCTTGAAAATCAACTTTATTGCCAAACCAAATGAATGTATTTTGTCATGAATTTTTTAACACGTGATAAAAAAAACATATAAAAGTGTCTTTATACAAAAAATGAGATCATAATGATAAAGTTAATGGTCTGAAACTATTGAAAAATCGAATCAGCCCTGCACATAAAAAACAGAGTTCTGCAGCAACCTAACATCTTTTCATCTTTATTTTTCATGTCTAATTAAAACTTATAAATTCAATTTCCTTAAAACCAGTCATATACATATATATTATCTACTCAAATCATACAACTTATTCAAATCACTTTTGCTAAACTTTAAATTAAGGGTTAACTATGAACACAACTTCACAATCACAAGCGTATGCATAATTAATAAAAAAAATAGAGAAGATTTGCTTCTTACTTACCTTATTTTACATAAAAAAAAAGTTAAATTCATCATTATCTTGAATTTAGCATGCTCAACTTCTCCTACCCTCTAAATTCTAGCTTTAATCAATAAAGGACAAGATAATGAAGGTTTATCAAGGTTGATTTAAGTTGGGTATTGTGTTTTTAGTTGGGATTTTGATTGAAATTGAAGAAAAGAAGGATTTAGGAATTAGGTTTTGTTCTTCCCCCTTTCCCTTTTGTTTTCAATGTGATTTTATTTTTATTTTTGGGTTCCTCTGCGTTTTTTTTATTCCACCACTAGCAACATATGTTAAGGGCAATCTACCACTTTAACCCAATAATTAATGAATATTTCCATATTAACCCTTTTTTATATTTATGTAATATAAATATCCCTTTAGTTTATTTAATCAATAATTATAAACTAAAATACTATACATATGAAAATGCAATGCATGTATGTTATGGGAATGTAAGTCTCACACACATATGCCCAATTTAGTTACAACACTTGCAACTAATACCAAACATAATCACAACACTTGCAATTGTGAATCAATTAGCATATGTTAACTGCAAAAAGGAGCTTTAATATCACTGTTAGGAATCGATTATGTAACTTAGACAATCAAATGCTAGGTAGGCAAATTTGAAAATTTTTCTTAACATAACCCTTAATCTCATAAAGAATTCCAATCCCTAGGATCTAATTTGTAATTTAACACATAAATAATATACAAAACAACAAAATATACAATAATCAACAACCTAGGAATTCTAAGTTTTAAGAAAACTTACAATCTCCCAAGTTTGATAAATACCACAAGTATTCTACAATGGTTTGGCTCTTTGATTCAACTTTTGAATAAACTCTTTAAGTCTCCCAAGTGTGAGACCTCTAGCTTGAAATACTAAGCTCCACCTTCATTCTTGCTTTAATCAAGTGAAGTAGCAAGTCCTCTCTCTATTGACCTCACAAGCTTGTACCAACTTTGATCCTTAGCAAGAACTATTGGGCTTTGTATATATGTTTCTTTTATTTTTCTTTTTCTTGCCTTTTCTTTTCCTCACGTTTTTCTTTACTCACCCACCTCTTCATAATATCTTCTTTTCCTTTTATGTATATGTGGTAAGAGATAAGAGTAGAGATTGATGGCATAACCATATGCTACTTGTCATCCTTATCTTTAGAACACTTCTTAGGATATATATATATATATATTTGTGTAGAGAAAAGGAGGCTCCTTATCACATGACCCATTAGATCACATACATCCACTTGGCACATATATATACACTATTGTAGGATAATGAATAATGTATTAAGAAATATATAGAAAATATATCTCATATAATTCTCTACATCCATTCTTACAATGTCTATGTGATCTTATCTCTAAAGTAATCAAAGTTAATAATGTCAAATAAGAAAAATTTGACTACATCCTTTTTAATAGACTTGGGCTTGGTGATTGGGCCAACTCTTCGTCCTAGTCTAATCCATTAATCAAATGGGTCTAGACAAGATGCTTGGGCTTTGGATTAATCATGGGTTCAAAACTCTTTTGGGCATAGGTCCATACAACTTAGGCCATTAATCTAAATTAAATAGAAATAACATATACTTATTATTAATTTAATACCTTAATTAATATCTCATATAAATTAAGCATAAATTAATAATTAAACCCTTCTTTTAAATTAGATTTCATGATATGCTAGAATTATGGCTTTAAGCATAATCCAATTTCATTAATGTTAATTAATTAATTAAACTCTTTAATCAATAATTAGATTAATATAGATGGAGATTTGGTAAAACCTTTTAAGTGTGACTTAGTAGGTTTATGTCTAATTGGCAATGAGAAGATAATATCAATACTTGATGTTATTTGAAACTCTTTCAAGTCTAAATGTGAGAATCCCAATCATTCATAAATATAATACTCACGATATGTTTCCTATGGTAACTGGGTTCATGAATTATGGGCAACAAACCATACGAGTCACACTGTACATTGGTCAAAGTTTTATGATTACTTTATCCCATGCAAATCGTTTACCTGTAACTATTCAACATCCGTATGAAAAAAGTAGTATAAAATACGTATAACGTGTATAGTGTCAAATTTTTTCACATGTAGTTCTCATAAGTTGTGAGTGACCCCTAACATCGATATCACAACTACCCAATTAGAAATAAATCTATATATTAATTCACACGAACCCTTTGGCTATAATTATTGTACACTAAAATTCCTTCATTATAAGATCTTGACATAGCCTAGAGTTAAGGTTTAATCAAACTCTAATAGTTATATCATATCCCTAATCTCAAGTTCTATTCTTAATAAAATATAATAAATAGTATAAACACTTTCTAGCACTAAAACTCTTTCAGCCTGTGTTATATTTTTCCTGGTCAGGAACTTATTCATAAAAAACAAACTCATATAAGATAGGATTTTGTCCCGGTTCACTCCAGGTAATGAATCCCATCTTGGTCGAACACTTATCCCTACATTTAATTGATTAAAGCCACCACACACCATATACCCATATGTAATTAACACAAGTATGTAAGTAGTAACAAACTCTAACCACTCAAATGTGGATGACCGTGTCACCTCATGTCAAAGGACTATATGCACCATTATAACCTAGACTGTGATTATTGATTATAAGTGAATATCCTTACAATCACAAATCTAACGTCACAGTTTGATCCACCCATCACATGAGTATCCATATGTCTATTCTGATATCTCATATCAAGTAGCATGAGACTCACTACCTCCCATTATTAGTATCACATACTAATCAAGAAAAATAGACAGAGGTGATAGTCTAATTAATATTACCCAAATATTAATTATTCGACTAAGAACTATTTATAGCACATATACCAAGTAAATGTGTAAGTCATATTATCAACTCTTGATAATAAATTTATTTAACATAATGCTAAAGAGTAAATACTCAAATAAACAAACACTTTATTTAAATGAATATTTTATTGCCATTTGGGATAAATTACAATGTCATTATTTATTACAAGAATGGTTCTAGGGCACACCTACACTAACAGGTGCAACGAGAATGGATAGTGAAGCTCAATCACACTTATAAAGAAGCAAATTTTGTTGCAGATTATATGGTGGATTATGCATCCAAGATTAGTCCTGGTTGTCATCGTTATCAACTCCCTCCTCCGGAATGGTTACATGGCTGGAGCATGACGTTTGGGTTGTTTCCCCTTCTCTCAAATTAAAAAACATTTGCCATGTCATCTGTTGATTTAACGGAGTTCAACTCTCTCTATTTAGAGGGGCGTATTTAACCCTGTTTAATAAAAAAACCCTAAGTTATTTAAGCCAAAAAGAAATTAGGGGGCTTATTTGAGCTTCAAGGTAAACATGGGGGGCTTAAATGAATCTTATCCCTATAATCCCTATATATAAAGCAAGTAAATAATGTGAATTTTGTTTTAATGTAAAAATATTTCATTAGTTGGTGTAAATATAAATTTCATTGTTGCATAAATTTTAAGTGTAGAGAATTAAAGTAATATTTACCCACTTTCTATGTATTTATTGTAACTACATAATAAATTTTAATAAATATAAAATATATTACGTGTATTTATATAAATAAAATTAAAAAATATTAAATTTATTTGTATACATATATATTTATATTTATTGATAAATAAATAAATAAATAAATCATAAGTATATTTGCAATAGATTTGGGATTATTGACTTTTAGATGTAACATCGAGAGTGATAATTAGAGTTGCAAAGGCTAATCTTCTTTTCTAGCTACGAATTTAATGTTGGTAAAAATAATTCTATTTAAAAATGTTAAATATTGCTACAAGAGGAGAAAAATAATTAAATTAGAATGAGACTAAGAAATACCTAAAAATTGTAAATCCAATTTATCTTGCTCCCAATATACTTTCTCATGAAAAACAATCACATTTAATATGCGTTAATTAATGACAAATAATAAATAATTTTTTATCAAAAACCATTGAAATTAGCTACTAGAGAGTTATTATCACTTAAGTTAAATTTTAAGTTCGGGTTGTGGTTAAATGAGTTATTGAGAGAATTTTGTCACCTTTATAGCCTTATTCGGATCAAACAAGATTATTCAGAGTTTATCAAACTTTAACGACTGGTGATTTAAAAAAAATAAAAAATATATTTAAAAAACAAATTATTAATAATTTATTATACATAAAAATTGAATAATAAATAATTTAGTACAAAACACGAAAGCAATACTAGTTTTATAAAAAAATTAGTTGTTAATTTGTATAAATAGAGTTTTAATTTTTATTAATTGTTATTATTAGGCATGCATTTCACGTTTTGTGTTGTATAATGCAATTTGGAAAAGAAGGCATCAAAATACCATCATATCATAAGGCATAACTCATAAGCAAAGCATTTTTAAGACAGCAAGCGGGCGGGACAGCTCATCCGTTGCTTCACTCCTCAACGCTCCCAAGTCCGAACAAAAAAACACAACATATCTGATTTTCTCTTAATTATGTCTGATTCCACAGTATTTTGCTATTTTGTACTTTCTTCCCATAAACTTGTTTTTTGAGAAAATTCTCTCACCGCTAATTCAATTTGGAAGATGAAGTATTTAAGTTAATGGAAGCAAAATTAGGCTTCAATTGTGGTTCAAAAAAAAAATTAGGCTTCAATCATTTGTCTATTGCAATCTTATATCAACTAGCAAGGGATTATTATTTTAATAAAAAAATTATTCTATAAAAAATTTTTAAATATCAATATAACACGTCATCAATTTTGATAAATTAAATTCTTTATGTTTGTATAAATTTTGACATGTAATTATTTTATTTCAAGTTAAAAAAATTAGTTTTCATGTTTTATTGTTGAATGTTTATTATATTTCCATTTTGAACATTATAACTAAAATAGAAAAAATATCATATTTCCAATAAGAAAATTTATCACATTAAAGTATCTGATACCAATAAAAAAATTTAGAATTATCTAACAAAAATATAATATAATTTTTATTTTTGAAGTTTTTAAAAAATTTTAGAGTTAAACTCTTTAATTTGATAGCTAAAATAGAAAAATAATTTACACATCATTGAAAAATATAAAATTATTAAATAAATGAGTAACTTTAGCAATTATTGATTATTACAAACTTTCGGATACCCAAGAAAAAAAAAAGTAATATAAGGAAACTTCGTCTAAGGAAGTAGCTTTGCAGCAATTAATCATCAAGAAAACTTTGGGTTAAAAACAAAATAAATCAAAAGTACGACGCACTAAAAAACAATTTACAAAAGAAATGGGACACGGTTGGTAAATACCAAATAAAATCACTAAAATGCAAATCGTCTGGTTGTTGGTTTGAATTTTGGATTGGATTAAAAGAAAAGGGCGCAGCGGCAATTCTGAGGGAGAGAGAGAGGAAGAGAAAGAGCAAAACAGAAGAATAGACGCATAAAAAACTCTTCTTTTGTATAAGATTATCATACCCATTTGTCCAGTTTTAATCTTCTTGTTAATTCCTCTTTTGGGTCAATCGAAAGTTTGAATCTTTGATAGGCAGACGGTGTCTTTGGTGCAGTTGTCATTTAGGGTTCGCATTGAAAAAGAGTTTCTTGATTGCGGGTAAGGTTTCTTTCCGAGCTTTGCATGATTCAATTTTTTTTTTTTTTTTCATTTTGTAGGTTATGGGTTTTTGGTTTAAATTGGTCTTTTTGTTGAAATGGTTGGTTGCTTGAGACTTAGTTTATCAGGTGAATTTTATCAATTTTATTATTTTATAGTTTTTCGTGTGTGTGTGTTCTGATTGATTGATTACTCATTTTAGTTTTATGTTCTGTTTTAAATTTTGGAAGTGTGAAAAAGGTGATGATGTCCAAAGTTGAGGCTAGGAAAAAGATTGGAGAGGATTCAGGGAATGCCAAGTTGTTAAGAGAAATAGAAACAATAAGCAAAGCGCTATACCTTGGCAAAACCAATTCGAGATCCTTAATTTCTGCACCTAGCAATCGATCAAAACCAACTGGGAAATCCCAATTGCCTGATCCTAAGCCCAAGGTAAAGTATGGCAATGAGGAATCGTCCAACAAGGATAAGAAGTCCATCTGGAATTGGAAGCCATTGAAAGCACTTTCAAATGTTAGAAACCGTAAATTTAACTGTTGTTTCTCCCTTCAAGTCCACACCATTGAAGGGCTCCCCTTGAGTTTTGAAAATTTTAGCGTTTGCGTGCACTGGAAGAGGCGGGATGGTGAGCTGGTTACGCATCCTGTGAAGGTCTGTGAGGGTATTGCTAAGTTTGAGGAGAAGTTGACTCATATGTGCATGGTTTATGGAAGTAGAAGTGGACCTCACCACTCAGCTAAGTATGAAGCGAAACATTTTTTGCTCTTTGTATCTGTAATTGGTGTTGGGGAGCTTGATTTGGGAAAGCATAGGGTTGACCTCACAAGGTTGCTTCCTCTTACACTGGAGGAACTGGAGGAGGAGAGGAACTCAGGAAAGTGGACTACGAGCTTTAAATTATCAGGAGAAGCAAAGGGTGCTATGTTGAATGTTAGTTTTGGGTACACAGTGGTTGGGGATAGTCCCACTCCACTTGGAAATAACCAGAATGTCACAGAGCTGTTCAATTTGAAGCGGACTAATTCAAAGACAGCAAAACCAATTCCTAAATTTGATCAGGGTGATGGAAAGAGAACACTCCGTCGCATTGGAAGTCTTCCTGGTGATTTAAACCAGCACCGTCGTGCTTTATCCAGATCTTCAGATGATGTAAAAGATCTTCATGAGGTGTTGCCAACATCAAGGTCGGATCATGCCAGTCAAGCACTTGTACTGTATCAGAAATTTGCTGAAGATAAGTTGGATTCTTCATTGGATTATAAGCCTGAACTTGATGTGTTCACTGAGCTTCTTGATCCCATTAAATCAAATTCCTGTGCTCTTTCGAAATCTGACCATGAAAATCTTGAAAATGAGTGTGAAGGTGCTGAATTTTCTGTGACTGAACAGGGGATGGAAATGCCACAAGAGGAGCAGGAGAAACCTCTAGAAGTTGCTATAGAAGCCATTGATGTCTCTTTAGTTGAAGAGAAAGTTGATGGTGTTTTTCAGATAGGTTCTGAAGATGATGCGAAGCTCCATCACCAGGATGTTGAAGATGGCATAGGTTTTGAAGATGATGCTAAGCTTCATCACCAGGATGTTGGAGATGGCATAGATTCTGAAGATGATGCTAAGCTTCATCACCAGGATGTTGGAGATGGCAGTCACAGAGAGGAGCCTGCGATGTATGGCTACAAATTTAAGGAAGATGAGATATGCTCAAAAGAGTCTGTAATGAAAGAATTGGAAGCTGCATTGAATAATGTGACAAAATTGGAGACAGAAGTATCTAATTCTCCTGAGGAGAAAGAAAATGACATGGAAGTAAATACTGATTATGAACCAAGTAGGAATGAAACATCACTCAGCTTAGATGATGTTGCAGAATCTTTGGCAAATGATTTTCTGGATATGCTAGGAATTGAGGATAGTCCATTTGGCATGAGTTCAGAGAGTGAACCTGAGTCCCCTAGGGAGCGGTTACTAAGAGAGTTTGAGAAGGAGGCATTAGCTGGGGGTTATTCTCTGTTTGATTTTGGTATTGACAGTGAGGACCAAATAGAATGTGACTACAACACATCAACTGTGTCTGGGTGGGGAAACTTGTCTGAGGACTTGGAATTGGCATCAGCTATCCAAGCTGCTGAGGATGAGCATCAGATGAAAACTCAGGCGGAGAGTGGCAAGACAAGGGCCAAAGTGTTGGAAGACCTGGAGACTGAAGCTTTAATGCGTGAATGGGGTTTGAAGGATGAGGCTTTTCAGTGTTCTCTACCCAAGAACTTGGGCAGTTTTGGGAGTCCAATTGATTTGCCTCCTGAAGAGCAATTTAATTTGCCTCCCCTTGGAGAAGGATTGGGCCCATGTCTGCAGACAGCAAATGGTGGATTTTTGCGATCTATGAATCCTTCACTGTTCAAGAATGCCAAAAATGGTGGGAGGTTGATCATGCAAGTTTCTAGTCCAGTTGTGGTACCTGCTGAAATGGGTTCTGGTATAACAGATATACTGCAACAGCTGGCTTCAGTTGGGATTGAAAAGCTCTCTATGCAGGCAAATAAGCTAATGCCTTTGGAAGATATCACTGGGAAAACAATGCAACAAGTGGCATGGGAAGGTGCAGATTTTCTGGAGGGACCTGAGAGGTTTGTGTTTGCTTGTTTCTTTAATTCCTTTGAGGAAATATGTATTATTTATTATATTGTTTCTACTCTTGCACAGGCAAAATCTCCTTCAGCATGAAGTGGACATTGGGCAATATGTATCTGATGGGCAAAAGAATCAGAAGGAGAAATCATCCGTGCCCAGATCTAAGAAGTTCAAGTCAACGACAGTAGAAAATGACATAGGCTCAGAATATGTATCTCTGGAAGATCTTGCTCCTTTGGCTATGGATAAGATCGAAGCCCTCTCGATTGAGGGATTGAGAATACAATCTGGCATGTCAAATGAGAATGCACCTTCAAACATCAGTGCACAATCTATCGGGGAAGTTTCAGCATTCCAGGGAAAGAGTGTCAATGTTAATGGGTCTCTTGATTTGGAGGGAGCTGCTGGATTGCAACTGTTGGACATAAAGGACAATGGTGATGATATAGATGGATTAATGGGTCTGTCGCTGACTCTTGATGAGTGGATGAGACTCGATTCTGGTGACATTGGTGATGAAGATCAAATCAGTGAGCGGACTTCTAAGATACTTGCTGCCCATCATGCTAGCTCCTTGGACGTGATTCGTGGGGGTTCAAAAGGGGAGAGAAGGCGTGGCAAAGGATTTGGCAGAAAATGTGGTTTACTAGGGAACAACTTTACTGTTGCATTAATGGTGCAACTTCGTGATCCTCGGAGAAACTATGAACCTGTTGGCACACCAATGCTTTCACTCATACAAGTGGAGCGGGTGTTTGTCCCACCAAAGCCTAAGATATACTGTAAAGTTTCTGAGGTAAGATTCGAAAATGATACTGATGATGAGTCTGAATCAATGGCAAAGGGAAAGGTGGACGAGAAAATTGAAGAAAAAGCGTCTGAAGATGACAGAATTCCTCAGTTCTGCATCACTGAAGTACAGGTTGCTGGTCTCAAGACTGAGCCTGGAAAGAAGCTTTGGGGCACTGCAGCTCAACAACAGTCTGGTTCTCGTTGGCTGATTGCTAATGGAATGGGAAAGAGCAATAAGCAATCCTTTATGAAGTCAAAAACAGCTTCTAATAAATCTGCAACCTCTTTGACAACAAAACAGCGTGGTGATACGTTATGGGGCATTTCATCTCGTATCCTTGGTAATCGGGCCAAATGAGAAGAAATATACTGCATTCAATCCAGATATCCACAGAATCCTGATTAAAGGAGTTTCCCTCACTATGTTGTTGGGCAATGGAGGAACTCTCTCATTTTGATTCTTCATATAACTCAAGGAACTTGTTTGAGATGTGATTTGAAGAGTCTAACTTGGCAAGGAGTTGCAGATTGAGGGCACACAGCATACGGGATGGTCCTTAGACCTTGCATGAGGTTTATGAGTTCTGCTGGAGTAGGTCTTGTATTTACTTCTGGTACAGCCTGCCGATTTTTGGTTCACGCGGTACAAATAAGACTATATTGATTTGTATCAGGATTTTTTTTTTCTTTGTAAATTATCAAGTTTGTAATTATGCTTTTGCATTAGAATATGTATTAGTGCTACACATTGGCTAGTAAGAATGAATATATAGCAGTCTGGCATTTGTTGAAAAGAGGGAGAAAAGAGAGGGAAAAAAAAAAAAACTAAACTCAAGCGTTACTATCGATAATCATCAAGTAATTTACATACTAATATAGGAGCTTACTGAAACCAATAAGACATACGAAGTTAACCTTGAGGCAGATCTCAAGCCATAAGCTAATAATGACATCTTTATGCTCAACATTCAGCTCTAGACCCTGAAACTGCAAGAGATATCAGACATCGACCCGACTTTGATCCTGTGCTTCACTTGCCTGCATCGAAAGCTTTTTCTTTTTAATTCTTCGAGCCTTCCTTACAAGTTTCCTGATAAACCGGACAAAGTTAACTACCAAAGCAACAACGATCAAGCACAGCCACGCACACAAGGAATAGGAAATGACTTCAATGATGAGAGATAATGACTGGAGGCTTCTAGAGAAGGTGCCTAATAAAACCAGGTAGGATACTACCATGGATGAAATTGTTATCCACATAGTAGCCATTAGGATATACATGAAGATCCTTTTCTTCATCGGCAACCCACTTACTAGCAAGAAAAGAATACTTAAAGAAGAGAGAAAAGAAATTGTGTTGCTTATCCAGAACGTGGAGTATTGTGCACTATGCGTCACAGCCATTACAGATGTTCCAGCAGTGAAAGGCACTGGATCGTCCTTACCTGAATCATGATCCCAGACATTACCTGGAGGGTTAAGAGCAGCTTGGTAAGTCATGGATGCAATTACATTTGCAGCTACCATCAAAGAATCACGTTTCTTTTCAACCCAGTTATAGCCTTCCTCCAGGTGCTTCTTCTTCATCATTTTTTTTATGCTGTTGTTTTGTGAGACTGGGTCTGTATCTTTTGCCCGAGTAGAAGAAGCATTTAATGGTTCGGAATCTTCTGTACCCATGTGTATCTCGCTTAATTCTCTGACTTGGTGATTGCTGGTATTTGTTAATTCTTGAACTTTTGTGGCGCTAAAGGCTCCAGCCCTTAAAAGGCAATGTTGGATTTCGATGGCTTTTACATCTCTTGGCATAAGTTCTACAATATGCAAGGCTGTCATGCCATTGTTATTCACTGCATTTACTTCTATTATAGTTCTACTAATCAAATACTTCACGGTCTGCATGAAAAAAATTCAGATTGATGTAATTGCTTTAGCATAATTTAGCATACAGAGATTTAGCAGCTGTGATGTGAAAATTTACCTCAATCTGTCTCAACGAAGTAGCTAAATGCAAGATTGTGTTGCCGTCATCATCTTTAACATTTACAAAGTCATCGTCTTTATACAAGTCCAATAACAGCATCAGAGATTGAATACGATTATGCTTCACGGAGAAATGCAAAAGGGACTCACCCTCGCCCCTATCGACAGTGTAACTGAACCACTTCCGGTTTAGCCTGAAATAACACTTGTATAACATCAGCTCGGCCTTTCATGACTGCTAAATGGAGAGGAGTTCTACCATCTTCGTCACGAACAAGGCACACATCAGAATTCACAGAAACCAGCACTTTGACAAGTTCTGCATAACCATTGGCAGAGGCCAAGTGAAGAGGTGAAGACCCTTGAGAGTTCAACTCTGTAGCAAGGTTTGCCTTGTAACTTAAGAGAGCTTTTGCAAAGTCCAAGTGACCAAGCATTGCCGCTATGTGCTAGGGAGTTTCATTGACGCAAAAGGTGAGCACTCTGGCTAGAGGGAGTGGATCCTCTTTCATCAGCTGGTTCAAAGATTCAACACTTCCTGTGAGTGATGCTTCATAGAGGCGTTTCTCTGTAGCAGTGAACTCTTTCCCTTCCATGATGTTGTTGTTTGCCTTGTGCCCAAGGTATGTTCACTACTTTTCGACCTTATAATGCTTGAGTAACTTCATTTGTTTCATTTTGTAACAACTGTCTTTTTCTTGGATAATGTCTCCTGTGGTTAAGCAATAATGTAGCGGGGTGAAAACCTCAAAAGCACTGTATTGGGGCAAAAATGGAACTGTGAATTTTATTTTTATTTTTATAGAGACTAAATAAATTATTTTCTAGCAACTAAAATAATCATTATTGATATCATCTCAAATGTTCCCACTTAATTAGGGATCCTCCACCTCCCTAAAGAGGAACACATGGACAAAGGAGAAGACAGATTCGTCCAAGGAACTACCTCAAAAAGGAATCCTAATTGAAATAGGAACACTCTCCCACAAGAATTCCTATTCTTCCCAAGTTTGAGTATCACTATATATAACACCATATACCCCTCATTAGAGGACATCTCATCTCATTCGCACATACTCAAACTATCTATCATCCACCTGCTTCCTATTCTCTAACTTAGGCATCAGAGTGTTTGTGGGGATTTCCCCCACCTCTCACCTTGCCCTCTGTTCAGTGTTTTGCAGGACGTTCAGTCTAGGAGTCCCGAAAACCAGTTATCAAGTGGCGCCGTCTGTGGGAACTCCTTGGGAAAAGCCATTCATTCACTTACTAAGCTAAAGACACTTTCACCATGACTTCCAGCCCGCCTCCGGCCCAAATTCCTAAAGGCGGCATCAATCCTTCTACACCCATCCTTTCGATTGACCTTTCAAGCCTTTTCCCAATACCACTGCCCACCTTACAACTTATTGGGGCCACATCCGGTCATACATCTTTACCTCCGGAAAACACTCTGAGATACCCGTCCTTGGGAACAGATCTCCCACATTACGCTCCGTTACAACACCATCGATCAATACCCTCAATACCTTTTCCAAGCCTACTAGAAACTCCAGCAATAACCACTCCAAACCTAAACACAGTAACCCAAACACTCGGCCTTGACCAAGCAAGCAAAGACGCCATGATAAAAAATATTCAGGCACAAATAACCTGGATGCAACAACAGCTAAGCGCTATAATACAGAGCGAGCATACTGAACTAGCTCCAAATAATGATAATGTAGCACCCCGATAGGCTCCAGGGACAAGCACAGGGAAGGGTAAAGCACCAGAAGGGGAGTGTAGTTCATCCATCCCAGCTCTCGATGATTCAAAATTAGCACAAAAGGTTGAGGAAGCAATGAACAAGGCCCAGACTAAACCTAAAAAGGAAGAAGAATGGGTGATGGATAGTAGAACTCTGTTTGTCAGCAGAATAATTCAAACGGAGATTCCTAGTAAGTTCAGAATCCCGCAGCTCGATCAGTACGATGGGACAGGAGACCCTATTAGTCATATATCTGCTTTCCGAACAAAGATGCTGCTCTAGAATGTGAACGATGGAATCATGTGCAGAGTCTTCCCAAGTACACTCACAAAAAGCACCCAAAAATGGTTTCATCGGCTCCCGGAGAATACTGTCACTTCTTTTGAAGACTTAGCCGAGCAGTTCCGTATTAGATTTATCACCAATATCCCTCCTGCAAAAAACATCAACGACCTCCGGGTGTGCCGGCAGGAAGCTGACGAGTCTCTATGAAGTTACCTTGACCGTTTCAACAAAACAGCTATGCAGATTGAGCACCTCGTTGATGAAGTCGCCATAGAAGCTTTAAAAAATGGCACTAGACTCGGCAAGCTAAAAGAAAAATTAATGACTAAAGAACCGAGTACCTTTGTCGAAGCCATGGCGATAGCGGTTTGGATGATAAAGATGGACAAGGACAGGAGGATGCGTCGGGAAGAAGATAGGCCACCAACTAGAGATGAACGGCCAAAGCAGAGATGAGTAAGCTTCCCAAAAATGAATTTCAAAGTTCCGACAGACAGGTTTGATAGGGAAGCAGATAGATATACACCCCTGAACACTTCTCGATCAAGGATCCTCATGTGGGTCAGGCAAAATGGAGTGAAAATTACACTGGCCAAAAGAATTAGCCCAAGCCGGAGATTTACTCGTGATAGAAGCCAGTGCTGCGAGTACCACAGAGAATACGGCCATAACACAGAAGGCTGCAGAGAACTGAAGAGTGCTATAGAAAAACTAGTGCAGCGGGGAAAGCTTGATAATTTCATCGACGCACCAAGGAGACGCAAAAACATGGAAAACCATGACCATGACAAAGCTGAGGCAAAGAAAGCTAGGAAAGAACCGATCGAAATGATCAACATGATTGTGGGAGGAGAAAACACCGGGAAACGATTAAAACGCAGTAGAGGAAAAATAATACCTGATAAAAGCAACAACATTCTTAACTCGGAAGACAATTCGCATATACATCACCCTCACAGTGATGCCCTAGTGATAACTGCATGCATAAATAAGTATCGAGTCAAAAGGCTATTGGTCGATAACAGGAGTGCTATCAATGTTTTATCTTGGAATGCGTACAAAGCTATGGGCGGCTCCATCACCAACCTAACGGTGATCCAGAACCCCATCACTAGTTTTTATGGAGGAACGGTGCAACCAATGGGGACTGTCAATCTGGATCTAGAATTCGAAAACCAAAAGGATGAGGAAACAAAAATCGTCTGGACCCCATTCAACGTGGTAGACATACCACTAGCCTATAATGGGATAATAGGGCGACCGGTACTTTACGAAGCAGATGCAGTCACCAGCATCCGGCAATTAACCATGAAAATCCCAATCAGAACAGGGACCCTTACTATCAGGGGAGATCAGCAGATGGCCAGACAATGCTATTAGATGACCATGAAATCTCTGGCGGAAGCTTTTCATTTGGAAGCATGGGAAATTGAGAAGCAAGGCGCTAATCCACAACCGGTGGAAGACACTAAGACATTACAAATCAGGGGAGGAAAATCCGTGAAAATTGGTAATGCCCTCAATCAAGACATCAAAGACACATTAAGGAACATCCTTATTAGACACTTAGAAGATTTTGCTTCTCAAGCCTCCGAGATCATCGACGTGGACCCGCGGGTTGCCTGTCACTGCCTAAACATCAAACCAGGGGCCAAACCAGTAGCACAAAAGAAAAGAACTTTCGCCTACGAAAGACAAAATATCATTACCGAGGAAACAGTGAAGCTTTCAGCAGTCAGATTCATTAAAGAGGTTACTCACCCGGACTGGGTAACCAATGTAGTACTCGTCAAGAAAGCAAACGGGAGGTACAGAATGTTTGTAGACTACACCGACCTCAACCAGGCATGCCCCAAAGACAGCTACCCGTTACCAATGATTGATCAGCTCGTCGATTCCACCACTGGTCATGGCCTATATAGCTTCATAGATGCGGACCAAGGTTATCACCAGATCCCCATGAAGAAAGAAGACCAGGAGAAAACGTCCTTCATCACACACGAAGGGTTGTACTGCTACAAGGTGATGCCCTTCGGGTTGAAAAATGCCAGAGCCACATACCAAAGAATGATGAACCAAGTCCTTCAGAGCCAGATTGGGACCAGCGTGGAGGTATATGTGGATGACATCATCATCAAAAGCAAGCACTCTGAGCACCGCCCAGCGGACGTGGATCAAGTCCTCCAGTTACTAAGCCAATCCAGGATCAAGTTGAATCCTGATAAATGCATCTTCGGAGTCTAAACTGGTAAATTCCTGGGGTTCATGATTTCCCACCGAGGCATTGAAGCCAACCTAGAAAAAATGGAAGCCATACTCAACATGGCCGCACCAAAGAGCATCTGTGATATACAAAAGCTAAACAGAAGAATAACCGCACTGGGGCGCTTTATTTCTTGCTCAGCTAGGCAATGTCTACCATTATTTTAAGCTCTCAAAAGTTCCGGCAAGTTTCAGTGGTCCGTTGATTGCCAAGCAGCATTTGAAGAAATTAAAAGATTTTTATCTTCCCCACCATTAATCAGCCATCCAATACCGAACGAGACCTTATACTTATACCTATCCGTTAGCCAAGAATGCATCGCCTTAGTACTGATAAGGGAGGATGGAAGCCAGCAAAGCCCTATCTACTATGTCAGCAAGATGCTCTGAGGACCTGAAGTCCGATACCGCATGTTGGACAAATTAGCCTTAGCTGTGGTTTATACTTCTCGAAAGCTTCGTCACTACTTCCAAGCTCATCATATCGTGGTCTGGTCCCGTTTTCCACTGCATAAAATATTATAGAGACCAGATACTTCAGGAAGGCTAGTGCAATGGTCGGTCTTGCTCGATGAGTTCGATATTGATTACGAACCTCGACAGCAGATGAAAGCCCAGGTCTTAGCGGATTTTGTACAAGAAATGGCTCCAGAAGATATAACCTTAACCAAAATGCCAGAATGGAAGCTCTATATCGACGGAGCATCCTTAGCTCACGGTTCCGATGAGAGAATAATCCTCAGGGGACCACATAAAGTTCATATCTAGTACGCAGTCCGCATAGAGTATAACGCCACCAATAATGCGGCTAAATACGAAGCACTTATTATAGGGTTGAAGCTAGCCGCGGAAGTCAGGGCCGAACACCTAATTATACACTCGGATTCCCAACTAGTAGTCAACCAAGTCAGTGGAGCATTTCAAGTCAAAGATGCCTACATCGCCAAGTACGTAGACAAAGCCAGGCGACTTTTGCAACACATCGAGCAAGATGGAAGCCAATGGAATATCATCCAGATTCCAAGAGAAGACAACTATAAGGCCGATTACCTTGCTAAATTTACAGCCGAGAATAGTCAAGCATTTAGGAATATGGATTTCACCGAATCACTCACCAATCCCAGCATCGAGGATAGTGAAATTTTTAGAACACAAGCAATCTCGGAATGGATACAGCCCATCATCCAATATCTTGAACATGGCACACTTTCGGAAGATAAGCTGCAAGCTTAGAAGCTCAAAGCCAAAGCACCACACTATTTCGTCCACCGAGGGGAGCTCTACTGAAAATCCCTCTCACACCCTTGGTCGAAATGTGTTTCCCCAAAGGAGGGAAATTACATACTAAAAGAAATCCATGAAGGAATTTATGGTGCACATGAGTCCCACTATTCACTCACTAGAAAGGCCTTGCTCCAGGGGTATTACTGGCCCACCATGTCCAAGGATGCCCAGCAGTTAACACAATCATGTCACCAGTGCCAGCACATGCCCGACTTAGCCACAAATCTTCTCGGCCTCTGCATCCCATTGGCAGCCCATGGCCTTTTGCCATGTGGGGGATGGACATCTTGGGTCCTTTTCCTCTATCTACCTCACAGAAAAAGTTCTTAATCGTGGCCATTGACCATTTCACAAAATGGGTAGAAGCAGAAGTAGTCCCAACCATCACAGAAGCCCGGATACAACACTTTTTCTAGAAGGAAATCATTTGCAAATTCGGCATCCCCCATACCTTAATTACAGACAATGGCAAACAGTTTGACAACCATAAATTCATAAGTTTCTGCTCAGACCTTGGCATAAAACTACGCTTCACCTTAGTAGCTCACCCGTAGACGAACGGACAAACTGAGGTCACAAACAAAATCCTCATGCAAGGTTTGAAGAAAAGACTCGATGATAAGAAAGGGAACTGGGTCGAAGAGCTGAACAATATAATCTGGGCATACAGAACCACACCCCGATCATCCACTGGAGAAACGCTGTTCAGACTAACTTACGGCATGGATGCAGTAATTCCAGTAGAGGTTGGGTCCCCAAGTTACCGAGTAAGCCACGACCTCGACCACGCCGTCAATAACGTCAACGCACGAATATGCCTTGACATACTAGAGGAACGAAGAGAACAAGTGGCAGCAACGGCAGAGGCACATCGACAAAGGATAACTCAGTACCACCATCTGCGTAAACCAACAGAGAATTTCAGGACGGGTGACTGGGTACTCAGAAGAGCAGATATAGGTAAGGGCACCTCCAGTACCGACAAGTTAGGTCCTAATTGGGAAGGTCCGTATCAGATCTCAGAATGCACAATAAAGGGGGCGTATAAACTAAGAGAGAGAGGAGGCAAAGAACTACCGAGGTTCTGGAACTCAGACTCCCTTAGAAAATATTATCGGTAATCTTGTATTCGAGCACATAATTTGATTCAATGAAAACTATCTTTATTTATAAAGAATATCTTTACAGCTGATTGTTAAAAAAAAAAAAGATACATAAAACCTATCTACTACAGTATCTCTACACCCGGACCCCCCGTCCCGAAAACTGAGGGAAAAGCATCATTAGCAGCCTTTGGATGCTCGCCAGACCCAGCTGTAGCAACGGCATCTTCAGACTCCCTCACAGACAAGGAACTGGCCTTTCGACGGGCGTCATCCTCTGCAGCAAGCCTTGCCAGATCGGCTGTGGTTATCCGATCTAAGGCCTCTAGATCCAATCCTGAGTCTTGAAAGAGCAAGATCCTTTTGCATTCAGCCCGGTAAGCCTTGAGAAACCCCCCTACCATGCTCTGATATGTCTTCTTATCATTGGCACAAGATTTCTCAAGCTCAGCTAGCCTCTCATGAAGTCCAGCAATCTGAAGATCCTGCTCCTCGATCCTCCTTGTCAACTGGGCCTGGCTATATTCCAGTTCGGAAACCTTTTTTTGATTCACCTTCGTGTCAGATTTAGCCTCCACGAATCTTGTCTGGCAGTGCTCCAGAGCTGCTTTGGCGTTATCCAATTTTTTCTCAAAATCGATAGCGATCGTCCCCACCTCCGTTTCCTTCAAGCTGTACTGACTCTTTAAGTATAAGTACTGATCCTTAGCCAGCAGCAAAGCCTGAGTCATCTGTCAAAAACAACTAAACAATTTAGCCAAAATCCCACCACAAATAGTTATATCAAGTACCAGAAACTCCATTACCTCCAGTGACTGACCGATCATAGAATTGAGCAATCCGTCCGGTCCCTCATCCAACCAACGCTGCATGTCTCCGGGTAACTGCAGCGACTCGGCGTACTGGTCCCGTACTTGACTGTTGGAGATGCTCGGGGGTGTCACGATCGAAAACAGGGGCCATGACTGGCGCTAGGGAACGGGAATTCTTTCGAATCCGGAACCCGTAGCAAGCCTAAAAATAAAATAAAATATGCAATAGTAATAGTACAATATCAAAATTTACAGTGGAAATAAAAATCATAAATGTAATAATAACATTCTCATCAACTGGATTTAATCAAATCTCATTTCATCACATATATAATCTCT
This sequence comes from Mallotus nudiflorus, assembly GCA_947683625.1. NCBI lineage: Eukaryota > Viridiplantae > Streptophyta > Magnoliopsida > Malpighiales > Euphorbiaceae > Mallotus > Mallotus nudiflorus. The sequence continues at coordinate 3,227,164 of CANTUR010000302.1, forward strand.
TTAATACAAATCCAGTTTCAATATAATACATCTCTTTAAATAAAATACATGAAATCCAATACTTTAATTCACAACTACTGCAGTATCTAGATTATAAAATAAGACTCAAGTAAATGATTTACACAAAGAAGCCGGGGCGGAAGAAATCCGGCGTATCGACCTGCTACTGAGGTCTGAAGAAGTTGACTCTCCTGAAAAATAGTCAACGGAGGGGAGTCAGACCTCACTAAATGAATTACTATAATATATATACATACACACTAAGTGATAATGCATACAATCAACAGTATATATATAATATAATATATATATACAGGCAATTACACACAGATGCAATAAAATCATTTTATATATTTTTATCTGAAAATCATCTTTTATGAAGGATCAAATAGAACCCTATGATATCGAAACCTCAGAAATAGTGTTAGACAACACTCTAGCCATACAGGCTCACTTAATCCAAATATATCCACTTAATCCATTTAGACAGTAGACTAGCCCCGAGACACTAAGTCAACCGAGCTCCAGCAGTCTGACTGCCAGTGTGATTGGCCCCGAGACACTTGGTCAACCGAGCTCTAGCAATCACACCTCCAATCCATATCTCACACATCAATAATCACATTCAATCAATATCCACAAATATTTAGTAGTATAGCCTAAATACTATAGGCGTACCGGTACGAACTCGGTCCTAGTGCTGCCCACTAGGTAGCACGTTCTATCGATATCCTTCATTAATGAATATAAAACATTCATTCATAATAAATAAATGATGCATTAATGTAAATGAAATAACAATATAACCCATATATATACCAGAAATATACCAAAAGTAAACCAGGTATATTTCGAGTATATATACGTCAAATAAATCCAGTCAAATTATAAATTAAACTAAAAATATATTTAAAATCATTTTTAAATATAATTTATTAACAAAACATGTATATAATTTATTATATACCAAAAATAAACCAAAAATATACTTAATATAAACTTAAGAAATAATCAAATTACTTATGCATCCTAAGCATATATATATAGTATAGTAACTCACCTAGTGCGCTCCACAAGACGGGTCCGACGGGCCTGGTCCACTAGCCCTCGGTCTCGGCGCAACTAAACAAGCAATAAATAATCGACATCAAAATAAACCTAATAGAAATCCTAGAATTCAATCTAGAGTATTTAATCACAGAAACAGAATTTAGGGTTCGATTGGATATCACGTTTTACGAGAATTCTACCAAAAATTCGACAGAACCTCCCCTGTAAAATGGACATCTCTCTACTCAAAAGAGTAGAGCCGACCCTGCAAGGAAATACACTTCGAAAAAACTACACAAAGCACAATCAAAATCCCACGGTCGGACTCCAAACTACAGTCCACCGACCGGGATTCACAATCACAGAACAATTTCAGATATACCAAAAATATCCTTAAAACCTAAAAATATATTTTATAGGTAGAAATTACATAATTAACCTTTAAACACATTAAAAACCGACGAAAACTCATTTTATTAGTAAAACCGTATATTATATATATAATTGAAAATAATTCACGAAAAATAGTTTTAATTAGTTAAAAATACCAAATAATTTGTAGAAATCATTTTTATACCTTAAATAACTATTAAAACCAATTAAATTACATTTTTAGATAATTTAGGGTAAAATTACCAAAATACCCCTATATATATAAATATACTTAAATTACTTCAAAAATTCACCAAAAATTATACAATTATCAAAAATTAATTTTCTCAACATATTTATCAATAATAGAAATAATTAAACTCAATTAACCAATTAAATTCAAATAAAAATACATTTAACCTAATTTTCCTAAAATTCCATAAACTTCAATAATTCAAAATAAATACTTAGAAATTCATAAAAATTCCAAATAAATTCCTATAATTCATTTAAACACCTAATTTAACCATAAACTCCAATTTCATAATTTAAATAATTAATTTCCGAAAATTAGAAAATAATATTAAAATATTCAAAAATACCCAAAAATCCAAAAAATCTCCAAAAATTATACAAAAATTCATACATGTATATTAAGCTACTAGGATCAACATTTGTGAAAGGATTTTTCATGAATCAACCAATTCGAAGCTCAAAAAAATCAAAAACCCTAATGTGATCGAAATTGAAAATTCGAAACCTAAGAAAATCTAAACCATTTCAGCTCAAACTAAAGCTATAATCACACTCACCAGAGCTTAAGGAGAAGAAAGAGACAGGCGGTGTCGAAAATGATAGCCGGAGGAGGAAGAAACGACAAAGGGAAGATTTTTGGCCAAAAAGGGAAAACAGGGGTTGCCGGCGCCGGGGAAGGGAGCTGGGGGCGACGGAGCAGCTGGCTGAGGAAGGTGGAGCTCCTGGCGGCACACCGACGGCCGGAAATCAGAAGTTGCAGGCGGTGAGGGATGGGTGGTGGTCGGGCGCACGGGAAGAAGGAAGAAGAAGAAGAAAAAGAAAAAGAAAAAGAAAGAAAAGAAAAAGAAAAAAGAAAAAAGAAAAAGAAAAAAGAAAATAATTAAATAATAATAAAATAATAATAAAATAATTTTAATAATTTAATAATAAATAAAATAATTAAATAATAAAATATTAGGGTAATACATTAAACCCTAATTAAATAAATATACACACACATAGGCTTTATTTAGTAATTTAAAAATACGCATGAGTTCATGCAAGTCCGAAAATATATTTAAAATAATTAATAGTAAATTATTTACGTGAAAATTTCCCCAAAAATACAAGTTCCGGGAAAATTTTACGTAAGGTATTGTAAATAATACACAGTAATTAAAATAGGTTTTAAATACACATCAACTCGTGAAAATATCGTAATATATATTCAAAAATTATTAACACTGTATATCCCGGTACAGTGTAAAAATATTTTAAAAACACAGGATATTACAGGGGGCTTCACCTTTTTCAATATCCAGCCCCGCATATCCGGACAACCAAATAATCGGGGGCGTTGGACATAAATCTCTTCGTCCAACCCCTCCGCATCTGACTCTGCTTCGATCAGCCGCCTTTTTCGTCGTCCGACCCGCTCCGGCCGCTCACCTTCCATTGTTGCTTTGCCTTTAAGATCGACAGGAACTGCCTCCGGAGCAGCGGGAGCCTCAGCTTGAGGGGAAGGATAATCCCGGCACTCCTCCACTGCAGCTGGCTCATCTACTAAGGAAATCCCGCCTGCAAAATCAAAAAAGTCAGCCTTCTACAGATGGAAAGATAAGACTAGTTAGACAAAAAAAACTCAAAATAAAATTCATACCAGAGCAATGGTCACGACTTGGACAGACTCTCCATAGATACCTCTGGGATGCATCCTCTGCGGATCGAGCTTCAGCGAGTCCGTCTAAATGTAGCCGCAAAACTAATTCTGTATTCGGATCAAAAAGTTTCACTGGACGGGTCACTTTGTGACACTCGTCCGACCACATCCTTCGAACATCCAGGAAGTCCGATTGATGCTCCACAACAAAAAAATGGTATCTCCACTTCTTGTGAAGATCCGACAATTTAACAAAAAGGGAATGGTTGGGTACGACCGAAAGGGAGAACATCAGCTCTCCCTTCTTCCTAGTCAGTCTATACAAATACCAGAGGACGTCTAGATCGGGAACCCTACCCTCCTCATGCATCAGCTGGATGAACTCGATCAGTATCCGATAACTATTCGGATGAAGCTGACCGGGCGCAATGTTATTTCTATTAAGGAAATCCTTGATAAAGGGATCCAAGGGAAATTTCAGACCCTCCTCTAATTGGTTGAAATACACCACTAATCTACTTAGCCCCGATATAGGGGTATGGGCCCTAAACCTTCTATTTACAGTATGGAGGGCATAATCGGTAGGAATGCAAAATCGCCATCGGTACCACCCTAGCAATTCACTATCTACGTTGGACACAAAGAGGTCAGAGCTAATATTTTCCCGAAGAGCCATAGCAAAGAAGGGAACGAAAACCCAATGACAAAAAAAGAGGGGCAAAAAAGAGAAGGAAGAAATAATGAAAGAATCACCTGGCAACCTCAAGCGAGAGTTATGGCAGGAAGGAATAAAAATGGTGGATGCAGTAAAAATGCAGCAAAAACAGACTGAAAGAGTGAAAGAAAGCAAAATGTGCCAGTTAGCAAACGCAACAGTATTTATAGATACATGGAAGGACCTGGAAGCACGCCATTAACTGCCCCCATTATTACTGCGCTCCTCCCTAGACCACCAAGGGCCTATTGGGAATAAAAAAACCCATTAGGCGAAGAGTCGCGATGAGGCCTGTACGAGCGTTTCGATCACTAACACACAAAAAGACGCATCAATCACATGATCTCAAGAGTTGAAATAAAATCACCCTGTATTGGCCCACTCACATTTTCTAATGGGCCGCTCCATCAAGTGAATCGGGAAACCCTCCAAGCATCACTCCCAGACCATTCCATACAAAGTCCAGTGACTGAAGCTGGCACCCTCAGGTCGCTTCCGTAGTATTGAGGATCCGAGCATGTAAGCCTCGCGCCTTTGTGCCGAGCATCTAAGTCTCGCTCATATAGTCCAGTGACTGAAGCTGGCACCCTCAGGTTGCTTCTGTAGTACTGAGGATCCGAACATGTAAGCCTCGCGCCTCTGTGCCGAGCATCTAAGTCTCGCTCATATAGTCCAATGACTGAAGCTAGCACCCTCAGGTCGCTTTCGTAGTACTGAGGATCCGAGCATGTAAGCCTCGTGCCGCTGTGCCGAGCATCTAAGTCTCGCTCACATAATCCAGTGATAGAAGCTGACACCCTCAGGTCGCTTCCGTAGTACTGAGGATTCGAGCATGTAAGCCTCGCGCCCCTGTGCCGAGCATCTAAGTCTCGCTCACATAAAGTCCAGTGACTGAAGCTGGCACCCTCAGGTCGCTTCCGTAGTACTGAGGATTCGAGCATGTAAGCCTCGCACCCCTGTGCCGAGCATCTAAGTCTCGCTCACATAAAGTTCAGTGACTGAAGTTGGCACCCTCAGGTCGCTTCCGTAGTACTGAGGATCCAAGTATGTACCCCAGTTCCGCAGATTACGATTCGATGAAAAATCAACCAAAGATACTCCGCACCAAGCTCTGCTTATTACGACGAAGGCTAGCCACCTCAGTTCACTTGCATCTTATCACCTGTATAGAGGCACCACTGCATCTTACTCGGACGCAACGGACATAAATATCTGCATAATCCAGGGGGGGACTCTTGATACCATCTAGAATGTTCCCACCTAATTAGGGGTCCTCCACCTCCCTAAAGAGGAACACATGGACAAAGGAGAAGACAGATTCGTTCAAGGAACTACCTGAAAGAGGAATCCTAACTGAAATAGGAATACTCTCCCACAAGGATTTTTATTCCTCCCAGGTTTGAGTATTACTATATATAAAACCATATACCTCTCATTAGAGGACATCTCATCTCATTCGCACATACTCAAGCTATCTATCATCCACCCGCTTCCTATTCTCTAACTTAGACATCAGAGTATTTGTGGGGATTCCCCCCACCTCTTATCTTACCCTCTGTTCAGTATTTTACAGAACGTTCAGTTCAGGAGTTACGGAAATCAGTTATCAATTATTATGGATCATAATGTCATCACCCATTAATTATCATTGTCCCTTTTTCTTTTTCCAAGAAATGAGCCAAAACGTTATCAAAGAAAAAGAAAAGAAGTGGAAGGGAGTGGTTGCCAGTGAATTTACAGTGGATTTGAGTGGAGAGTTGAGGAGTGCGTTCAAAAGAGTATGATGTTGTAGGCAGCTTCAAAAATTGCACAACAAACACCAACAGGTCCACCATTATGGATGAGCACTTAAAAAAGTAGATGTTGACATTGATACTGAAATTGATACTGTTGGCATTTGGGTTTGGTCCGACGTACATCATGGATTCCTCAAAATCGGCTCTATGACAATCTGATCCAGTTCAAATTACTTGGTTCGTAAGTTTAAGTTTAATCGGTTTTATACATATTTATTACTTTAATATAATTATATAAATATTTCATTAAATTGAGCTAAATTTAAGTATTTTAAAATTTTATATTAGTTAAGTGGAACAAGGTAGATATCAGAGTATAACAAAATTTTAATCGAATAGAAATCTTTAATTGAATAGAGTTTAATTGAGTTTAATTTTTTAAAAAAAAAGAAAAATTTAATCAAAATTTCAAGTTTTATAGTTAAGTGAAACTTGAATTTAATAAAATTTTGACTCAACTTGGCTTTGACTCGATTTAAATATACCAATATAATAATAAACATTTATTTTATTTATATGAATAAAGTTGTCTACCATATTGACTACGAAAAAATACATATATATATATAACCCCTATACTTGTTTCTTACACTTGTTTAGGGCTCCTGCATAATTGCTGACAAGTGTAATTTTTAGGAGAAAAATTCACTTGAAAACGATGGTTACATCTCAAGAGCATTATTTAAAAAGAAACTCAAGATCATTCAATTTATTTAGTATTATTACTTGTATTATTGGATTGTTGGAGGTGGGAGTTAACCCAAGTTGGAGCAAGTTAAAATAACTTATAGTGTGAGCATGAGTGAAAGAGATGGTAAGAGTGAAAAGGAAAACAAGTTCAGGGTTATAATTGATATTTTTACGCCAAAAACTATAGAATATAAGATGCAAATGACGTATGTTTGTCACCGTGAAGTGAGGGCTTAAAAACTATACTTTTTGAAATTTTGTATTTAAATGAGTCAAAAATTTGTTTAAGAGTACATATGTTCTTTGGCATAAACATTAAGGACAAAAATGTACCATTGCCCTTAGAAGAATTGGCTCAAACCTCCTCTTCTTGGTCATCTTCAATTGAAACAGAAGCCACGGTTTCATTTTCCTTTATGCATCCGTACTTACTGAGAACCCATAAATTCAGCCGGACAATGTTTCCTATGAACACAACTCCCATTAAACACAACCACGCCAGCACTGATATCTGTGTCACATCATGCAGTGTACTATGAACACTATCAGGAGACATGTGACTCAGAGATATGAAGTAAGTTAGCACCAGTGCAGTAATGGCAATCCACATTGTAACCATTTGAATCCACATCCATCTCCGCCTTTTTATTGGTAAACCACTGACAAGAAGCAGTATTATGCTTAGTGATGATAGAAAAGCAATTGTGTTGAAAATCATGAACTGGCCATACTCCGCTTCATGGTTATATGCCATAATAGATGTTCCTGCAGCATGAGGTTTGTCTACAGGATTGCCATTGGCATCTACTTGAAGATCATCACCCCAGACTCCTCCCGGAGGGCTTATTGCTCCTTGAAAAGCAACAGTTGCAATCAGCGATGCCACCACCATCAATGCACTGCGCTTCCTGCCAAGCCAGTCAATGTTCTTGCCCTTCACTACTGGCTTCTTTGGATCATTCTCCTGGTGTGGGGATGAGATTGAATTGGCTATAACTCTGGTTAGACCACCCCATTCTTGCTCAGTAATCAAAGGAAGATCCTTTGCGCTTACACCTCCAGTTTTTCTCAGGGATTCTTGGATCTCCATATCTCTTAAATTTCTAGGACTCTGTATCAGAATATCAAATGCAGTTAAGCCGATTGAATTCGTTGCATTCACTTCCAGTCCAGTAACTGTAAGCAGAGACTTGATAATCTGCAGAACAAAAATACACATTGAAGCTAATAAAAACAAATATAGCAACTTTACAAGCTAATCAAATGGAGCCTTATTGAGTTTTCACATAAAGTTCAACGCTTTAACAATACAGAGCAGACCTGGACTTGTTTCTTGGCTACAGCTATATGTAGAACAGTATTGCCGTTATAATCCTTCCAATTAGCCAACTTTTCATCTTGTCTAATCTCTGCAATCAAAACATTCAACACCTCCAATTTATTACTCTCTACACACAGATGCAGCACAGTTTCACCTCGATCAGTCAATACCCACATTGACTCAGGATCAACTCGGACCAACTCATTCACAACTTTAACTCGGCCCTTGATGGCTGCAGCATGTAGAGGCGTCCTCCCATCATGATTTCTCACCTTACCCATTTGAGGGTCTACCACTAACAGCTCTTTGACGATCTCCAGGTTGCCTTTCGCGGCTGCTAGATGGAGAGAAGAGCATCCATTCGAATCCAGCTCGGAGGCCAACTCAGGTTTTTGACTCAGCAGATGTTTAACAAAATTGAAGTAGCCTAACATGGAAGCTATGTGAAGAGGAGTCTCTAGTGTGCAAGAAACAATAAGTCTATCGAGAATTAGAGGGTCTTGTTGGAGAAGTTCTTGAAGGGAAGAGACATTTCCTTCCATTGCAGCATCTTGTAGCTTTCTTTCCATTTTCTCTGCTTTTGTGCCTCTAATAGACAGAAAAGGCTTTACATATATTGTTCTTGCTCTGGTTAGTTGTGCTGTCAAGACCCTTTTGGGCTATAAAGCCGCCAAGAAGAACTGGGAGCAGTAGGACATGGAAAATGGAGGGAAAGGTTAAAGTCCAAAGCCATGGAATTTTCATTAGTGGAGCTTTTAAAAATTTGAATATGGTTGTTGCAGCAATCTATCTGTCTGCAAGTTGAATTCGTTGGTGGTCTAGTACCTAATTGTTTAACAGTAAAAAGCAATGCACTGAGCCAATACATTGTTTCAATTTTCAAGTTTTACATAATTCACTGCTTTCTTGGCATGACTTGTGCTTGTCTCTGTTTGATCATTACTTAATATATATTTCAAGTAAAAGGAGATGTTATTGTGGTTAAAAAAAAAATGTTATTTTTAAGAGAAGTAATATACAGAGTGGGTCACTCCGGAAATTATGTGTAGCAAACTATAAAATAACACTAAATTTTTTTTAAAAGATGATACTACCTCCATAAATAGTAACGATATCATTTAATTTTGTGTTTTTTTATTAATTTTGTGACCCACTTTAGATAGCAGGTTGCTATAAATATTTTTTTCGTATTTTTAATTCATAGTGAATAATAACTTGTTAAGGCCATCACCAACTTATAAAATTAAAATATAGTAAGTTTTACTTTAAAAATATAATTATTACAATAATTCTTCAACAATTCATTACTCCATTTTTAATTTCAAAAAGAATATTTTTATATTACCTTTTATATCTCATATTATATTATTTATATATTTAACACAATATATCCAATATTTATATTTGTTTTACATATGAGTCCAATAAAAATATGTTTTATTATTTAATAATTTTGTAAATAAATAATAAATTAATTATTTCTTAATAATTATAAGATAAATTTGTTATTTATATATTAATTAAACAATTAAATGGTAATTTGGACTAAATTGAATATTTAGAAAAAGTTAGAGGATTTATTTATATAAAAAAAAAAGCCGTGTGAGCTAAAGTATATAAATCAATTTGTTTGGATATTGTAACTGGACACCGATCTAGTGCAGAAAATGCTGCTCGGTTGGAGATGTTCTGAGATGTTGATTCAATATTTATATCTCTATATGTAATTATCTAAACTGGATTTATTAAGGACGACAAAATATTAAATATTTTTTCTTGAAAATGAGGATAGTTTATTAATAAATAAGTTCATGTTCAGATATAGATCTCAAACAAATACAATTAACAATTGATTGGTAAAGTACTGCAATATTACCTAGAAATACCTAAACTTCTTAACTGCATAAATAACATTAAAAATGAAGTAGATGATGTCTATTTCCAATCTGCCAAGCACTTGATGAGAACTTGTCCGAGTTTTTCTTCATTAATAGCCTCATAAACTTTCTCAATATCCTCTCCTGGACTCACCTTCTTTGCCCCACTAAGAAGCTCAGTCCCAACTTCACTTCTCACAAATTGATAAATAGGATAAGTCCTGCATTTCTTGATCCTGTTCTCTATATCAAATTCTCCATTGTCAAATCTCTCCCTTGCTTTTGAAACTTCTCCTAATCTTTCCTTCAACTCCTCCATGAAAACTGGTATCCGTTTGAATACTGTCAAACCATTTTCATCAGAATTTTCTGATTTAGAATCTTTAAGTGCTCGTTTAACAAGTACTTCTTGCAGTTTAGGCAAAAGTGCATAAGAAGGATTTGTTGGGTCGTCAAGATAGGAGAATACAGGTTGATGCTCAACAACTTGCAACAGTTCTTTCTCGCAGAAACGCGATTCGAGTAGCGATCCATCTTCAGATATGTAAAGAGTTTTTCTTACCACTTGTCGCAGGATTTGTTTCACAACTTCTTTCATGTTCTCCTCCAAATGCCTCAGATCGATTGCCTGGCAAAGCCCAACCATGAATGTTGCAGACATGAGCTTCAGGATTTCGATGGCTTCTGCGCTTTTTCTTGCTGAAATCAAGCCAAGAGAATTCACATCTTGATTGTGCTGTTCCGCACTTTGAACATGAGTAGTTACAGGATTTGCCAAGAACTGAAGCTCTGAGCAGTATGAAGCCATGGCTATTTCTGCTCCTTTCAATCCATAGTCTAAGCTTGGATTAGGCCCTCCACTCAAATTGGAAGGCAGCCCATTGTTGTAGTAGTCGCACACAAGCTCAGAGAACTGAGCAAACATTAGCTTGCCTATTGCTGCAATGGCAATCCTGAGATTGTCCATTGAAACACCAATAGGTGTTCCTTGGAAATTTCCTCCATGAAGAGCAAGATCACGAGCAACATCAATCAATGGATTATCGTTGACAGAATTAATCTCTCTCTCAATCGAATGAGTGGCTGCTCGGATAACTTCGAGCTGTGGACCAAGCCACTGTGGAGAAGTTCTTATGGCATATCGATCTTGCTTAGGCTTTGTAAGTGGGTCTTTCTCGTGGCGAATTTTCGCTTCCTTCATGTAATCACTTTCATCTAACAAGTGTTTCATGATAGAAGCTGCTTCGATCTGGCCAGGATGATGCTTCAGCTCATGAGTAAGAGGGTCTGTGTACTCTGGCTTGCCATGCATGACCTCACAGAATAAAGCAGAGAGAATTTCAGCAACAAGAGCAAGTATATTTGCATCAAAACAAACAGTTGCAGCTACAGCTGAGCCAACTGCTGTTCCATTTACAAGAGCTAAACCTTCCTTCGCTTGCAGCTCAAAAGGAGCCGCAATTCCAGCTCTCTTCAAAGCTTCTGAAGCAGTGATCTCCTCACCTTCAGGTGTCACCACCTTGGAATTATGACGACCAGTTAACAATCCAGCAATGTAAGACAGCGGCACAAGATCACCAGAAGCTGTGATAGTCCCTCTTAAAGGCAGTTTGGGGATCAAATTTTCATTCATAAGCTTGGAAATGGAATCAAGAATCTCCCAACGAATACCAGAATAGCCCTGCATAAGTGTATTGGTACGAACAAGCATAGCTGCCTTGGAATAAGTTGCAGGAAGATACTCTTTGCCAATCACTCCAGCATTCAAGAACCGAATCAGCTCTGTCTGAAGGTCAGCGGTCTTATTAGTCCGCCTATGAGAAGTGGCACCAAAGCCAGTAGTAACACCATAAGTATCAGTACCACGAGAGATGTTCAAGGCCACCCACTCTGCACTCTTTGCGACACGGTCACGAGCAGCAGCCTCATCAAGGTGAACCTTAACTTCACTCCGACGAGAAATGGCGGTAACCTGAGCAACAGTAAGGGTTGTGCCTTGGATATCAACAGTTTTAGCATTGGCAAATTGTGATACCATTTGAGAAACTTCATCAAAATGGGAAGATTGGAGAGACTCTGCAGCCTTCTTCCAGTGTGGTGGGGAGGACACAAAAGAATGATCGGTACAAATAGTTTCAGTAGAAGACAGAACTCCGCCAGCAGCCATTGGGAACAAAGAAATCAAGAGGGGAAAAGGTTTTTTTTTTCTTGGGTGTTATATGATCAGAGCAAGAGTAAGTGTTGAGAGTAGATACAGTTGTGTGTGTAGCTTTGCTCTTGAAATGAAAACTGCAGTGTCTATCTATTTATAGCAGCAGCGAGTAAGGTTGTTGGAGCCGATGAAGTGGGAAATTGAGGCTGCGTCAATGGTCCAAGTCTCTTTAGATTTTTATTAGAAAAAGGTTTAGATAAGTGCAAATTTTTGCATGGAAAAAGAATGGAAATTTGCTTATTATGTTTTAGTCTTTGCATGAAGGAAGAAAACGCGGGAGTGGGATGGTTGGTGGGTTAAGCTTCTTAATTAAAAAAAAAAATGTACAAGTTTGAACTGGACCAACTCAGTCATAAAAGTTTTCTACTGAAATGCAGTTCTCTTTTAAAGGAAAATTATATATATAACCTTTTCTTTAAAATTCAAAATGTATATTCCCGTCCGTCCAAATATCAACAGTTGTTTATTTAAATTATACATATTAATTGTTTTGAATTAAAAGAAAACTTTTCGGTGGAATAATCGTGTTATATATAATATCATGACTTTCAATAGTTACATATAAATTTATATAAAGTAGAAAAATAGAAGTGTATATATATACATATGAAAGGAAAGAAATTTAGTTAGGTTCATTTTAACCAACCCTATTGTTGTCTTTTAGCCATCTTACATATTGCAAGTTGTTGAGATTGGGGTCAGTTATTAAAGCAAGAAGAAGATGCTTGCTATATGAAAGGAAGTTTCCTTAACATTAATTACTTCATGTTTTCCAAGTTAAGATTTCTTGTTATAAGAAAGCTAAGGCTATACACTTACAAAAATAATATAAAGAAAAATTAGTATAAAAATATTAGATTAAATAGTAATACTCTTAATTAAGGGTTTTTTTTTTTGACGTAAGGTGCTTACTCAATGTGTAATATTCACTTAATTAGAAAGCTATGATTATTAACACATTGATAACTGTACAAACTTTGTGATTAGACCTCTGTGACATGCCCACATGGTCACATCACATGGAAGTGTTAAAAAAATCAATTATTTTAAAAGAAATAAAAGTTGACTTAAGCCATGCGATTTTGAACCATGCATTGTTTTTAGAGTAATGAAGAACCAGAATATCTTATCAAAGATTAAACATGAAGGTATCTGGAGATCGTGTTGGAATTTGTAGGTAGGCAAAAGTAAATTTCCCATTGGCCAACTTGGAACTTGGAGGTACAGCAACTGGTGGAATTTTATTTTAATTTCTACATTTTTTTTTTTGAAGGAAAATTATAAGAAATAGCTTTAGCATGAAGTGGTGATAACATAGAAAATAGTTGTAGACTTTCGTGTTATACTTCAAGATCATCCTGCATTTACACATTAAGGAAAAAGAAATTTTCAAGTTGACGTACAGGTCTCTCTCATAAATTTATGAAATGCAAGGGTTTGGAATTTTCTAACCATTTTCCCAGGTCAAAGCAGATCACTAGAGGCACAATATGAATGATTCAGATCTGAGCTGCGTAAATTTATTGGCGAAGCACAAAAAGGGACGTGGCATAGAGCCACAATTTGGCTCGTCCAGATGCCAGAAATCTATTCATATGAACAACATCCACATCATTTTCCAAGTAATTTTTTTTTAACGGAAATAAGACTTTTTGAAGTCTGCAATCTCACTCATATAGGACTTAAAATACGAACATGAGGAAAACAGCCAACTCTCTCCAAAACTCGGGCTCTTTTTTACTCCACCAAAACTATCAATAAAAAGGCTGAAGTCCATTTTTTCTCCTTAACACGCTAAAAAAGTAAACATTTCAGTCATGCAAGCATAAGTTGAGATTTGAAATCTGGCTAAAATAAATTAGACATTCTGCATTTGACAGGTGAAATGCTTCCCTGCAAAGTGGAAATTGTATATGTTCAAATTTAGAATCAAGTCACAGACATGGCCAAATATGCAGACTACCAAATACTAACATACACAAATAACAAGTTCTCAGAGACAATAAACCTAACACATATACTGTGCCAACATAGAAAACCCTGACTAACTAAATAGTTAGCTGACATGGACATGAACATGGCGAAATTACACAGGTGAGCGCCCACCCCACCAATAACTATCAAGGTCTTGCTCTCTTGTTGCTGCACGACGGGCATTTGTACTGCTTAATGTGCTCAGCCCTGGCAGGAGTGATCTTCACACACTTGCCATGGAACCACTTTTCACACACGTCGCAACAAATCCAGAACTCATCAGCAGCATAGTTCTCCCCACATGCCCCACACAGAGTATCTCCATGCTCTTCCTCATCTTCCTCATCCAGTCCTTCATCTTCATCCTTAGGCTGTGCCTTTGAAAATTTTCCAGATTCAGATCCCCGCTGTTTTCACATTGTAAAAGTATTATTAGGCATCGCACATGATAACAATCAAAGATGGCTAAGTTCTGAGTCGCATAAAAAAAGAGATCTGTGTAATGTGTTTCTGTGTTTCATGCCTTCTTCGTCAACCATGTCCAAGTATATCATGCAACTGACACTACTTTTCATGGAAGCAATATCAAAAAAGAATATGCATAAGAAATGTTGCCATAGCTAACAGAGGGCCAAACACTTCAACTAATCATCATCTAGCCAGACACCAACCAGGAACAGTGCCTTTCACTAAAAAGAAAAACCAAGAACATATAGCTGTGAAGATATTGAAGTCTAGTTTAGAATAAATAATTTCTGTGTTACTCCCACAGTTTCAATTTTGCAGCCCTATAACACATATCCCTTATCAAAGTTTAGTTGACACTGTCCATTTGCCAATCAGGTTTTTAATTTAAGCACATTACAGGAAACTAGTTTTGAAATTAAATTTAAAACCAAAAAAGAAAAACAGCACAACACACGCAGCAACATGTCAATTTCTCAAGATTCTATTGACTTCTACATTTTAGAATCACAATGAAAATGTCAACAGAAATAACAGAAGACAAAATACATGAGACACAAAATTAAAACAGTTCAAATAACTCAACTCAACCAAACCTTGATCGCAAACATAGCACATCTATAACATTTGAAACAGAACAAGTAACATGAGATACCTTATTCATACATGAATAAGTTGATAAGATAAAGGGAATCACCCATCTTAAATTCTTTTATTAATCAACCTAACAAAGGTAAAGGACCAATATACCTACGTCAGTCTGGTTTAAGATGATGACAACAGTCAGTTGATATTTCACAATTCATTAACCAGTAAATATTAGAAGTAGAAGATTTTTACCCCTTTCGAGCTTGACTTGGACTTGGTACTGCTATGATTTGAGACTGATGACTTCTCCTTTGCCTGTTTCTTTGCCGTTCCAGTCACAACCTCAAATATCGTTGGGAGATCATTTATCATAGTGAAGAGACGTTTCCTATATCAGAACTCATGCATTGTATAGTTAAAGCACAAATCTTCCACTTTTAGCTAACATACTTACAGTGAAAAACTAACTAATGACATGCTCAAAAATAAGAAAACATATTTCTGGCCTCTACCAGGAAAAAAATCTTCAAGCAGAATACATTAATTTTAATCAATCTTTACCAACCTATATGGGAAGATTGCATTACACAGCCATAGTATTTTTAAAAACCAATCCCATCAACTCAAGAGTATTGACTATCAATCATCAACCAGTTGGAATGCAGAAGTTGGAAGAGATGTAAAGGGGCGAAAAAGGAAAATACCTGTCAGCTTTATCGAAACCAAATCTAGCACCAAAATAGAAAGACACAGCAAGTAGCCAAGCATCACTGTGAACAGCGACAAGAGAAAGCCAATCCTTTTCTTGCATCCCATCTCTAGCAAAGTTAATACCTAATGCAGGCTCAGGGAGCTCCGGAGGCACTTCTTCAGCAGGTAAATTGACTTCCCATTGTTCATTAGGGAATCCATACAGGCAAAGATTCTCCTTTTCTGTTACAGATGCTCCAGTCAATTATGTATATAGTAAAACATAAGTTACTGGCACAATGAATCCATCTGAGTGTGGGTTTCCATTTAGTTCGCAAGTTGTAAACACCACTTAATAAGAATGAAAAAAAAAAAAAAAGCACAACTAAGCAAGCAAAGCAGCCCCACCCAGAGTCGAAACATGTTTCAGATAAGGTTTTGAACTGCATAGAAAAGGGTAAATAAGGGTAGGAATAAAAAGTAAGGCATAAGGTGTTCTAGTGAAATTGCTATACATTATTTGAGCTACTCAGTGAAGAATTATACTGGAAATGCCAAAATTAATTCTCTAAGAAAGGAAAATAAGACGAACCCATATAACAAGAAAAAAAAACTTTTTAACTATAAATCTGAAGCTCCGAGCTTCAAATTTCATAATTTCTGTAAAAAAGTAGAAAAATAAAAACTTTATAGTTTATAAACAAAAAAAACAAGAAGAACCCTAACCAGGATCGCACTGTTGATAGAATTCTTCCACATCTGCAAACAAAAAAAGAAGTACCCATCAGAGAAAGAAACTCGACAATGCTAATAACAAAATGAAAAATATAGAACAACAATAATAATAAAAGAAAAAGACCCAAAACCCAGCAAGAAGAAACGAACAAGAAAAAGACAATTTCAATTTTCAGTTTGAATTTCATTCAAAAACCACAAACACAAAAACGTCAAGCAAACAAAATAACAATAATAATTTAGAATGAGACCAGTAGTGAGGGCTTTGATCATTCCAGCTCTACGGCCCTTAAAGTCCCTAAAAACCTCTTCCACTGTTCTTGGGTTGTACTGTACACCTCCGTCCATATCCGTACAATTCAAGATAGATTAAAACCAACAAAAAAAAAAAAATTAAAATGGAGACTTTGGAGACTGGAGAGGATTTAGGAAGTCGAAAGAAAAGGAAGTGAGAAAGAGGGAGAGGATGAGAAGGAGAAATCTAAAGGTTGAAAAGGGTTAAGTTAACACTGATAGTAGCAGAGAAATAAATAATGTAAATAAGGAGGATAATTTTTCTTTTAATTTTTTATTCTTTTTTCCTTTTAAGCGAAGGAGAGGGAAATGCAATAAGAGACAGAACCAAACAAGTCCCAAAACAAAAAATTAAAAAATAAATTACTTGACATTGCGGATTAGTATTTATTCAGTTCAGTAACAGAGTCAACCAAGCAAATTAATATCTGACGTGGCATGAAAACGACCCTCTGAGACCACGTGGCGTACATTGTTTGGCTTCACAATTTCCACGTGGGTTCAGTCGTGCTATTTTTGAACTATGGGAGTTGTGTGCCGAGATTTTTTTTTTTTGGGTTTTGATGTGATGATCGTAACTTTCAGTAATGAATCCGTCTGGCTGTGCTGGCGGGCGTTGGATAAAGATCACATACCTGTAGTACACGTGGCATAATGGTTTGCCTAAAGGGTAAGGTGCACTGAGAGATCAAACACTGTATAATCTGAGAAGGGAGAACGTTTAACGTGCGCACCCACGGCTTACTCTAGTCTTTTAGCCATGGTACTGGCTCTTTCGACGACGATTTTAATGGTTGATGTGCGTTTTGCTAGACTCCGTTTTGAGGCATCCAGATGACGATGTAAAGGACAAGAGAGAACATAGTGAACAACGATGTTCACGGTTGGTCATTTATAGACAGGATGCAAACAGCCTTCGAAAACTTAGGATTCTGTTCTATTTTTATATAGGACCATTTTGCCATCATTTATCTCGTTTTGTGCAGTGCCAGTAACGGTTTAGTGAAGGTAAATTTTGGCTTTTAGGAATGGCATTTTGGCCAAAATCTCAAAAGTGCAATTCTACTTTCCACTTGATAACTGAAATGCCATTGTACCGTGTCATGATTGGGCCATGGACTGAGAGTCTGTCACACCCCATTAACCCGCTACGTGCAAAGAGATGAGCTGGTAAAATTTTGATGATAATGCAGTCCATTCCAATTCTAAACATTACAATGCCCTGTTTGCTTAAAATGTGTTCCTTCCGCCCCAGCAGCTTAGCCAGGCACAACATAAATGGCTCAGCCAGGCATGAACATATCTCACTGCAAATGCACATGACAATGCCATGAAACAATTCAAACACAAGTGCCAGGGCAGTGGAGAAGGAAAATCAAGATGAAAGCGACATTAATGCATATTTCAAGATCCATACAACCAACCATAACATGTGAATAAAGCAGTATTTGTCTGTGCACTCTTGGCCAGGTTACAATTTCATTCATCATCTCTACAAAGGCAATCTCAAATCTTAGTGGTGAGCACATCCTCAAGGGCCACCCACCAGATCTATAATAAAAGCTAATACAAAGATATTATAAGAGAACTATCACAAGACCAAGAACAGCATCAACGTAAAAATTGTCTGTAAATATGCCAACACTCCTCTACATCAATTTTGTATCTTAAATTTCAGATATTTCTTATTCGTACAATCAGGTCAGAATTGACTAGCTAACAAAGATGTATGTCAAAAACTTGTAGTGTACACTTCTGAATCTATTGAAACTTCTATAACGCCCAAAGAGAAAGATTTATCAAGGAGAAAACCAGAATGTGTCAGACAGGTCTACACAAGTTGTAACTCCTCACAGGGAGCTTTTAACTGCTGCAGCTTCAAAGACAAAAGGCACAAATGCTTTGAGGACCTATATTGAGCTAATTTATAAATCTCAAAATTCTACATGCAATAAGTCACCTCCCGTCAAAATCTGAAAGCAGAAAAATAAAAAAGTCCATCAACAACATGAGAAAACAAGACCGTGAGAGAGTTCAGGGAATTTGTGCTTGGGCAGCCACAAAAGATTGTACAACATCTTGCCATAATCCAAAGCACCAAATGGATATAACAACACTTGAGAAGTTTAGAAATACAAGAATAAAGAAAACAAAAAATTAACAGGCTCTGTAGAAAAAGAGCAAAAAAGAAATGGGGAAAGAAGCTTCCAAGTGTACAAAGCAGAAACCAGGGGGAAAAAATGTAAAAACCTAATTAGATTTTATGCCTTTTGGTTACAAGACATGCTTTAGGAACAATGTTGCTGTTTCAGCAGAAGTGAACTCACAATTCAATAGTTCTGAATCACACTGGTTAGTACAGAAACAGCCTTCCAAGTTGTAGAAATAGATAGTCCCTTTTATCGATTCATTACAGAGAAGAACACAAATCAGGGGCCTAACCACATAAGTAAGCTCATCGCCAAGCGTATACTTCTCAACATCAGTATAATGTTAGGTTGATTATTTTCTGTCATTTTTCTTTTTCCCAGATAGGCTTTCATAAAATTTTAGGAAGCAGAAAAGTTACCCTTGTTATCATGGCATGACTCATTCTCATTGTTTTTTGGAGAATATTTCTCGATAAACTGCTGAATAGTTCTCCAATATTGATCACCACCAGCCAGCCAAGTGTCCATGTGCATGCCAGTAGGAAATTCCACAAAGCTGATTTCCTTGTTATGAGCAGCTGCCTTATTGTAAAGCATTAGCATATGGGGTGGGGGCACCATTTCATCTTGCAATCCTGAGAGAAAAAGGATCGGCTGCTTAACCTGCCATTAGAAAGGCCAATTTATGGGTTATGCTCAGATGAAAGAGCTAATAGTAGAAAGAAGAATGCAACCAAAACATAAAAGGTGTCACCGATTAATATTTTCATTTCCAGATATCCTGCATACAGTTTGGACGACTATTGCAGCAGCAGATATAAAAATCATAACTCATGAGCACAAGAATTTTAGATTACTATATATCACAAAGACGCATGGTGGATACACAACTATTATTTTGGTACTCATATCTCAACCAATAGAAGAAACTTAAGAGACTGTGATGCCAGTGACCACTAGAACTATGTTCTCACAAATGCCTGATACGCTTTCCACTCAATCTCATTTATAAGTACAGGTGCAGCAAATTGGAAAATGTTCTAGAATAGATAGCAAGAGTTTCTAACATTTAGTCTCACCTGGCCTATGACATCAATGGTGCTCCATGGAGAACGCACAAGAAAATTAAGAATTCTAGGACCTTTTGAATGGGAACTTCCAATAAACCATTTTAAGAATGGCAGCAGAACTCCAGCCATGTCCAGAATAGACGTAAAAGTATTTTCCAGTATCAGACCAGCAATCTGCATTGCAATGCATAGATAGGTCAAAGATATGCCCAAACATGCTTAGTAAAATATTACATAAAATAACATTAAACCTAGAAAACAAATACAATCCTACAGAAAGAAAAAACAAAGATAAGTAACTGTATTAAGGTTTTGGTTGCAATTAATAGCGATCATATAAATCCATTAGAACACCTTTCTAGAAAAGCATTTACCAAATAATAAGTTTCTATGGAAGGAATGTACCAAGATAGAGGAATGTAGTTGAAATGCATATTGCATGAATCTGTTTGCTATTTTTCTTCCTTTCTTGTTAATAGAAAGAAACGTAAAATACCACGAACATTACAATGGTCAGGCATAGCATATCCCCACTAGAAATAAATGCATATGAAGACATAATACCAAAGACTAAAACAGAAGATTTCTCTGACCATTACCCATTGCATACATCATGAAAATTACTCGTCATAGCAATTAGAGGAGCCACAAACAGATAATTCTACAAAAAAATAGATTCACACTGCTGAACATGGTATTTGCACCAACTCAAAAATATGATAATTCAATATGATAGCTAATATGGAAAAAGCACACAGCAAGATTTCTAAAATCCAAAACAATAAGCCATATAAAGATGCCATAGAAAAATAAAGTTGTCTGGTAAAACAAAGGAAAATACTTGCTTCCCACAAAAAGAAACATAGAAAGATGACAATATATAAGAGAATAAAACCTTGTCAGGGTTGTTTTTTGTCAGAAGAGCTCCAACTGCACCACCTAGTGACCTCCCAAACACAAAAATTCTAGACGTGTCGATGTCAGTCCTTTGACAAAGATGATCCAATGCAGCCTATCAAAAGAAAGAATGCCAATTTAGAACAAAGATACAATCTAAAACATCAAGTATTGAAAAGCTAAGGAGAAAGAGCTCAAACAGATGCATACCTGAGCATCCCTTGTAATTCCATGCTGAGAAGGGTATCCATCACTTGCTCCATAACTGTTTAGATCACAAGAAAAATTGCATTTGCTTTCATTCATACACATGCAATGATCAAATCCAGAGTGTATAAAATAAAAAAAAATCCAAAAAACCTCAAGAGAAAACTATGATGCATAATTAGCAAATGCATACCCACGGTAAGAAAGCATAAACACATTGCAGTGCAACCTTTGTATCATTATGCGAACCATTTCAAGACGGTGAGCAATATCTGCAGGTCACAAGTTAAGGCCACTAGAAAAGGGTTTGAACCAACGGAGACAAAAATTAATAATGACAATAGAACACAATAGTAAAAATGAGCAATTGACAGCTGAACCCCATAAAATAACAACAATGTGAAGGATACTTCCAGCATTCTCCTGGAAAAACAAGATGGTTGGACCTGCAACATCAACAAAACCACCGTCTGAGATACAGGAAACATGAATCAGAAACACAAATTTCCAGACAAAAAATAGCTAAAATAGCATATGGATGTTCAATTAAACTAATTTATCGCAACCAAAAAACGAAATGAAATGAAATGAAAATCATAAAGCGTTTTACTATAGATCCACTATCATAATGTAACAGAAAAGACATTCAATTGACAAAATGAACCAGAGATCACATCGACATTTCACATAAAATCCCATGTACCTAATTTGAAGGTAAATTCAAGCTTAACTAGCTCTGAATTTCACCTTCTTGAGTAAAATAATGAATTAATAAACAAAAAATGACTACTAACATAGAAACTGAACTGAAGTAAATCACAAACAATTAAGCCAAGATTTTAATTTGTTTGCACAAAAGCAAAATCAATTTACACTCCAGCAGATTTATCACAGAAATCAAATCCAGCAGCAAACAGAAAAACAAAATAAAATCAAAGGAAACAAACAGAACCCTAAGCAAACAAAATGATTAACCTCGGCAATCAGCAAAAAACTTGATGAACCAAGCGTGAAGTTGGACACCATCGGAGGATCGGAGCCAAACATCGTCATAAAAGAGACGGAGTCGGGCCGGAGTTATGGGGTAGGATTTGGTGAGACCGGGTAAAACAGGTACGTAAACTAACTTTTCTTGAAATGCCACCAGCAAAGCCATTCCAGCCACCACTATACCGCCCACTCCGTATAGCAACGCGCTGACGTACGACACCATCTTTTTTTCTTTGTTTTTTATCTTTTGGTTTCGGGTCGTCTTGATTTGATGGTTTGCGAATTTTAGCTGCTGCTGTGTTCTTTCTTGTGCTGGATTTTGAGCTGTAGAGGAGAAGACTGGCCTTTTTTATTCTTTTTATTATTTATTTATTTATAAAAAAAATATTTTATTTTATTTTTTATTTTTTGGAAAGTAACCAATAGCAATAGGAATATGAATTGGGGTCCGTTACAGTAGTCAGCTTCAGGTAGCTACGTCTACACTTGACCTGCCGCCCTTTTATTTAAAGCTCTTAATTTAGATTAAAATAAATTAGATGGAGCTGTATGTACTATAATATAAAAAAAATTATTCATCGTACTAATAAAAAAATGTATTAAACATTAAAAATAGAAAAACTTGAGATTAATATCTTATTATAAGTTTGTGCTACTTTGACCTAAAGGTCAAAATTTTTATATGTTTTAGGAAAAATTTAGAATCAAGTCTCTGTTTTTTTCCTTATATTTCTTAATTTGTATTGATTTTTTATCTCAGTGTATTACCTATGTCAAATATATATAAAATGAGAAAATTAATCCGATTGAACTCGATTAACTAAACCAACAAATAGGAGTAATTTCATATGCATTTTAATTTGTATGATAAACTTTAAATGTTATAAATATTATTAATAGTCTCATTTATTTATCATAAAGAGAGTTAAACTATTCTTCAATAAATAAGAAAAATATTAAAATTATGAGTTTTCTAATATGGTAGAAATGTAAATTTTTTGGGAGTTTTGTATAGAGAGAGGCATCACACCTTTAGTAGTCCAAGCCGCAAATGAAATTGATGAATTAATTGGATATAGGGGGTATGTGTCCACTTAGATAAGATAGATTTGATATAATTAAAGTAAGTAATCCAATTATGCTCACCTTTACCCAAAATGATATCCTTAATCAGTTTCTTCACTATCCAACATTCTGAACACAAATTCTTCTTCTATTAGGGAAAAAAAAACAGAAAAAAGATTACTGTTTTTACCATTACTTGAATGAAGCTCAACAAAATCCAACAACTAGTATTAAAGGTGTTTAAATAAGTAGGGAACGAAGCAAACAAATAGTTAAATGGGCCATTCAAAATCCAACAATTTGTATTAAAGGCGTTTCATCAAGTCATTATAGAGCATTTAACACAGCTTAAGTAGGCACAACAGTTTACTAATACTTTTCAACCTCATGTGGCCACAACAAGAAAGGCACTGTGCTTTCAAATCCTCAGGAGGGAGGGCTGAAGGCTGAAAGCTTAGGCATATGATATGATAATGATAATGATAAGACTTCCAGCACCAGTAATGTGGGCTTAGTAAAGGTTGGCCTGTACCATAACCTAACCTCCATGCATGATGTAGTAATGATGGTATCAGAAATAAGCATCATCTTTAAACCCAAAATCACAAGCTCACAATACCCTTTACCCAATAACAAAGTTAATCTTTTTTATTTGATTACATGATATCCAGCAAACACTTCCATTGTTGAGATATTTTACATTCAAAAGCAATCCTTCTGATGGATCACCATCAAATGTAGAATCTCAAAACACAACCAGAATGTTTGATTGAAGCAAACAGCACACTGTGCAGGATCTTTTTATGCACTTATCATAACATAATGCAATAGCTAGAAAGTAAATAGATAAAAGCCAAGGATGAATTGCCCGCCCAGTAACATGGTGTCACCGGACATTTGATGCACAGCGCTAGGTTTCACTGCGCATAAGTACCCCATTGGTTTGCGTTCCTCCACCAATGTTTACAGACACGCCTGAGAACTGGTGATCTTGCTGCCTATAAATGGCCTCGCCATTTGACATGCTAGTAACCTCAGAAGCACCACCAGATCTAACAATTCTCGAGTAGTGACAACCCTCAAGTTCTGAAGTTTCATTCTTTTGATGCATGTGGATGCTATCAAAGATAACTTGCCTGCTACTGGCAGCACTTAGGTCATCTTGTCGGACCATTTTTTTGCTGAGAAATCGTCCCCCAGATCCCCTAACTCTATTTATAGCGTGCTGATGCCGAGACTCGTGAAGATACGGCTGCATTCCATTGAGTGGTTCAGTGAGTTGATCATACAATATGACAGAATAACACTACCCTTCTTAAAATCATTATCGTGAGATTTCTATTCCCAACAAAGATTTAAGCAGTTTCAGCCTCTAACATAACTCGATGAGATCCTCCACAACTTTATCCGCAATGTTCCACAACCAAAAAAGAGATGCAGACCATGCTTACCTTTCGTGCTTTGATAAGTCTGTTCTGAGCCTCTAGCTTTGCACGTGATTGCCTTCTCCTGAGAATTCCATGGTACTGTTTTGCATTGACATAAATAGGCCCATCATCAGCAAGATCAAGGGGCAGTGGGACTCGTGCTGCTGTCATCCCCACAATCCGAGAACTGACTTGAGGTAGAATCTAGTCATTTTCCAAATACATTTATACAGGAGCAATAAGTACAACACCACAGCAGAAACACAAGAATACAGAAGTATACGTGCACATACAACAGAAATTGATACAAAGATTATCACTTTGGACAAAATAAAACTGACTTTAGGCTGTCAGACTAACCACTTAGGCAAGGGAAATGACCTCAACACAGTAAATTGCAAAAAAATCCTACATGGGATATTGAGCATGAGCCTACACAAAACAATCACTACACAAAATTCCTTCAGCAAACAGTACTTATCTGCAATGCATAAATTTCTAGTAGAATGTCACGCACTCCAATATTGACATAACTGTTCATACATGGAAACAACTGCAATGGCAAATATGTGCATGTACATGGCAGGCAAATAAAAGCCATAAACTCAATAAAACTCACAATAGCCTGTGGTCCATATGGGGTAAACAATCCACCAAAGTAATTATCAGCATACGGATATTGTGCATGAGGCTGAAATCGAAGGAGAAATATCTTGTTACAACAAAGCTGAAAAGCTCAAACCCATGTCAAGATATTAAGAGAAAAGGGTTTTAACCTACCACCGAGTGACTACTGTTACTTTGTGAAGGATTGAGCGCAATTTCTGGAGTAGCAAGCAAGAAAACAGACTTCATTCTTCCTTCCACACTCTTCCCACAACTTCCATCTTCACCTAAGTGCATGGACAAGAACAAATTTAAGCTAGCGTAGACTTCCCAAATTGAGATTAATTCACCAATATTTGGCTAAAGTTACCCATTCAACCCATCACAGAGAAAAGAACAGAAGCATACACATGATAATTGAGACTATCAACAAATTAAATATCAGAGAAAAAAATATTGGTACATTTTCAACACAAGAACGAATGAACTATTACATTATTCAATTATCATTTTGAATTTAGAAGATATGCTATTTCAGTCTTGATTTGGAGAATACATCAATTTGCCACAGCAATCAGCGTTTGTAATCCAATGAAAGAGGGTTGGAAAATGGCTTCAAATTCAGGATGAAAATCACCAACTATGGGAGATATGAAAACAGCTTAAAGTATTCAATTTCAAATTTAGTAGAATGATTAAAAGGCCACCTATTCTTCAAGAGAGAATTAAACTAATGACAATTAAATTATAAAATTTCCAAATTTAAAGAGAAACACAAAATCTACTCAGCTTATTTTCTGAAATCTATCATTTAAAACTACCAAACAAAGAAAGACAAAAAGTCCTAATTGCATCATAAAAATGGTAAACATGCATTTACTAGTTGGGAGACTCATGCCTATTCCGAAGGTACACCAATGACCAGGTAAAACATATTACACTTAACCAATAAAAATGTGACACATGTATATATGTTAGAAATCTAGCAATTAGATATAATACACCATGAGTAGGTAAGAATTTCCTTATTAGTTATTAGTTTTTGTGAACATACAATAATTCAAATGGAATGTATCCAAGAGAATAAAAGTAACCAAAAGACCAACTGAATATGTTTAATAACTTAAAGGCATATTGGTGCCAAAAATCACAACCTTATTGATCTTTTGTACATTTATACCAAACTTTAAAATTTGACAAATCCAACCCAATTTGACAAATTATTTGCAATTTTAGCACAACTGCAATTTGATCAATATATGACATCTGAAATAGCTAATCTCTATTTTTATAAATTTCACATCATCTAAATACTAATTATAGCGGTTAGTTAGATTTCAATTTCAATAATTTAAGAAAATATAAAAACTACCTATTTCAAGTCTTCATATGAATGTGAGACTATAATAATAGATGTCAACTAATTCACTTTAAGCGCCACATATGTATTTTATTAATTAACTCATGATCAAATCACAATTGTGATAAAATTGCACATAATATTCTAAATTTTGCTAAAATTTCAAATAATATGTCAAATTAGGCTGGTTTTGTTAAGTTTTAAAGTTTGGTATAAATATACAAAAAGTCGAAAAGGTTGTGATTTTGTTCTAATAGGCCTCACTTAAAAATCATAATGCTATTCTGAATTTGTTCCCATAAAAAATGTCAAATAGAATATTCAGACGATAATGCATAAAATGAGATCATCATAACAAACAAAAGAAGGCAGACTAAAAATAGGAACTGATGGTAAATTTTATGCATTCCATAACATAATTAAAACCTTCTAGGTAATTTTTCAAAAAAATATGGCCTCCTTTGGCTCAAACCTTCCTATACAAGGAAGATAGGAGTAGCTTAGAGACAAAATAAGAAACAGTTTCTCGTTTTGCAAGCTATAGCAGTCTATGGTTTACAAGTGTGAAAAACTTGAAGAAATGAATAAGAACATGATGTAAACAAATTTCTGCAACCAAATATATACCAGATTCAGATGAAATGCATTGATCCTGTGAACTGGTTAACCCCACAGCACCCGCTTCATTGTGAGATTGACCAATTGATAGAGTTGAGGATGAATCATGGTCCAAGAGTTGAAGACCTAAATGCTTGACCTCATGAAATAGTTGGGGTGGAGATTCCACTTTAGAGCTTATATTCTTGGATAAAGAACGTGGACTTTGCTCTTCATTTGAATTCCACCATGATGGGCAACTAAAGTTAAAGTGAACTTCACCAAAATTTTTCTTGGCCAAGTTCTGAATTCGTACAGCCATCCAGTTTATCTATACGTCCCAGATTTGATGGCAATCTTCAACAAAACACAGATTCTTTTGGATCACTTTTGAGATTACTGATTAGCTATCTATGGAAAGACAAGATAAATGAGCAAAAGCCATCTTAATTTATAATAAAATTAAAAAGAAAAAAGACTGCAAAAGGGACTAATATGCACTCACAATAACACAACCCAATTAAGCACCCCTTGAGTGCATCAAAACGTAACCTCAAATGGAAAATAATATGCAAGAGTGAAAAGGATGAAAGCTGAGCCAAAACCAAGACAATATAAATACTTAGTTTGGAACAAATACATCTCACAATATTTAAGGAATTCATTTGCTCCATCGTTTTCATTTGAACACTTTCTCGAACACTTACCAAAAATTGAATAGGTCAGTTGTACAGAACTCAACATGCTTAAAAGCCAATCTTATAAGAATTGATATAAATTGGAAATGAATTCCCACCTACTTAAAAAACCTATGGTAGGACTTAAGGCCCTTCATTGTTTAGTCAAAGCAACTAAGATTCTCTCTCTTTCTTTTAACGCATGTAAGGCATTAGGTAGGACTAGTGAATTTAATTTAATATTAAAAACAATTTTTAGGATTCCAAGCATGCATGAGGATTCAATTGCAAGAAAAAGAAAAACTGTATAATTCATTTGCAAATGAAATGAATTATCAGCCGTTGGTTTGTAAATGGTTAAAATTTGGAAGGTGGTAAAACAAGTTTTTAGAACTTAAAACAAACATTCATGTAATGGAAATTAACAGTACGTAGCAATTCAAAGCCTCTGATCTACCAAAATCCATTGAAACTTGTTTGGCTACATATCTATTTCATACACCAAACCCACAAAAGCAATAAACCTGGATCTGCCACATATGTGTCGGCATGCAGCAAGAAAGACACGCATTGAAGCAACCACCTTTGACTAACATGTATCAAAATAGCCTTCTGAAATACACATCATATAGCACATAGCGAGTTTCCATGTAGCAATTATGAAGTGAAAAACATAAAGACAGATGCTAACATAAACAACCCAATCAATCTATCAACGAATAATTCATAAAACCAGTCACAGAAACTCTCCATACCAATTGGGTGCACCCAAAAGAAGAAAACCAATGATAAACTAAAACTTAGCAGAATAGAATCAAAGAAGGGCATCCAACAAAACTTATCAGAATTTTCAGCAAGGAAAAAAGTAAGGAATTCTTGAGATTACCATTTGCGGAGAAAAAGAGGCTCAAAGAGATGGTAAATCCAAACCCAAAAGTCTGTCAAGGAAAAAGGGGAAAAAGATAAATAAAAGCAAAGATAGAAACCAACAATAGAAAAACACTTTACTTAGAACCGTTTAATGTGTAAACAGCACCACCATGATCTCAAAAAAAAATATCCACATGCATACATAAAACAGCAAATAACACAAAACCACCTGGACATCACCACCCATAAACAAAGTCCAAGAAGCAGAAAACATACCCAAAAAAGAAGGGGGTAAAAAGACAGGAATCGAAAGGAAGGATACCAAAGAGAACAAGTAGTGAAGCAAAAGGACAAAGCAAAGAAAAATGGTGGCATAAGATTTAATTGGATGGATAGATAGATAGATAGACAGATAGATAAGATAAAAAGGAAAAGGAGAGATAGATGGATAGACACCTTTGGGATCTGTCAAGTGGTAAGTCAAGAAGCAGCAAGAAATTGAGCTGTTGGGAAGAATTTAAGCATGTCTCCTCTCTTGAAACTCCCTCTGAACCGCCCAAAAAAACACATAAAAATCGAAACTTTTTTCTCTTTCTCTCATTATGTAGCAAAACCCACAAAGGAAAATACTAATTCCAATAAATAATTAAAAATTAAAACAACAACAAACCACCACCCACCTCCACTCCACTGCCATTTTCTTTTTTTTCTCTAACTTTTCTCTGCGGTTTTTAATTTATTCATTTTCACGTCATAATCTATAATATATACATGTCATTCCCCAACCAAGCCCTTAACATTTTGGCTTCATGCTCAGCCGCCCAGAACTATGCATATAGCATCTGTATTGGTGATAATAGCCACACAGAGCCCGGTGATGATGCGGTGGAACTCACATCCATGTTTTTATTGGCCGTGGCGCTTCACTGCAAGCCTTGAGAGCGTTCCCTTTAAGTCAATACTCTAATGATTTTAGAAATTCGCACCCGACGTTTCATGTTCCTTCTGCCCCGATTGTTTGCTATATTTTCAAAATTGACCCTACTTCTCCCCAAAACCTTTTTTTTTGTATCTTTTGTCAAATATGATCACCTCATAAAAAAAATTACTAATTGCTTAATTTATCGAATTTGTTTAATTAGATTAGTAATTACAGAAAATTAATATATGTATGTATAATGATTTCAGCCTTTCGTAACTTTTCCAAACCTAATAGATACATTGGTTGTAACTACGTACTAACTTGAACACCATAACTCAAACACTCAGCTTCACCCAAACCAACAAAGAAACAATGATATAAAATATTCAAGCTTAAATAGTTCTAATGTAACAACAATTAAACATTTTAGTTCAAAGCAACAACCCTAGACTGACTCATATGGACAACAACACAACACCTCCGGAGATACCTGAGCCGAACAAGAGGAAGAATAAAGTTCCGGAAGGAGAATTTTGTTCAACAATTTTAGCTCTCGACGACTCGAAGTTAACTTAGAGGGTTGAAGAAGTTATACACAAAACCCGCATGAGACCAAGGAAGGAAGATGAATGTATTATAGAAGGCAAAACATCATTCATAAAAAGGATAATCCAGACAAAGATCCCAACCAAGTTCAGAATCCCATAACTATATCAATATGATGGGACCGAAGATCCCGTTAGCCCCATATCCTCGTTTAGAACAAGAATGTTGCTTTAGAATGTGAACGACGGAATCATGTGCCAACTCTTCCCAAGCACACTCACAAAGAATGCCTAAAAATGGTTTCATCGGCTCCTAGAGAACTCCATCACCTCCTTTAAAAAGTGGAGAAGTTTCGTACCAGGTTTGTCACCAACATTCCCCCTGCCAAAAACACCAACGATCTTCAGATATGCCGATAAGAGGTCGATGAGTCCCTACAAAGCTACCTCAATCGATTTAACAAGGTAGTCATGCATATCAAAAACCTTATAGATGAAGTTGCTATAAAAGTTTTAAAAAATGGTACTAGACTCGGAAAGCTCAAAGATAAGATAATGACGAAGGAACCTGATACTTTTTTAGAAGTAATGGCTATAGCGATAAGAATGATAAAGATTGATAAAGATAGAATGATGTGAAGGGAAGAAGAAAAACCACCAACCAAAGATGAAAGATCAAGATCCAGACGAGCGAGCTTCCCAAAAATAAATTTCAAAAGCCAAGTAGAAAGATTTGACAGGGAAGCAGACAGATACACACCTCTAAATACCTCTAGATCCAGAATCCTCATATGGGTCAGACAAAATGGCGTAGGAATTACCCCAATAAGAAGAATAAGCCCAAACTGAAGAGCCACGCTAGATAAGGGACACTATTGTCAGTATCACCAAGAATACGGGCACAACACTGAGGCTTGCAGAGAATTGAAGAATGTCATAGAAAGACTGGTGCAGAATGGTAAACTCAATAATTTCATTAATACATCCAAAAGAATTAGGAATCTAGAGGCCCATGGACGAGACAGGCCAGAAATAAAAAAGGCTCGGAATGAGCCGACCGGCATTATTAACATGATTATTGGAGGGGGAAATGCTAAGAAGAAACCTAAAAGGAGCCATGGAGAAGGGCTAGTATAGACGACGGGGTTTAGCACGCGTCTAAGATTTTAGCAACCGTGACACTGTTTGAGCTCAGGGCTCTAGAGAACACACTAACCACTATCATAAAGACATGGCGTGGAGATGAGAAGTCGCCACCTAGGGTAATAACTGGGACAAATTGAAAAGATAGTACTTGATTTCCTAAAAGAAAGCTAGCACCATAACCAGGAGATTCTGGATATAGAATACCAACTTCTTTCAATCTCATGTTCATTTAAAATTACTTTATGAATTATTATCATATCCTCTATTTACATGCAATTTCATATAAACCCTTATAATAGCAATTAACTCAAAGATAAACTAGTCATGAAAAATACAAGTAAATAATGCATTCATTTAAACATATAATCCCTAAGTTAGTCTAATCTACATTGATTTTAATTAAATGAGTTAAATATACATGTTTTTAATAAGTGAGCCTAAAGACTAATGAGCCTAATTCCTTTTAATTTTAATTAAATGAACTTAGGTCTATTTATTTTATATCTAAAAATGGATCTAAATCTACAAATTATGAAATATTTAAATTAGTAGACCTAATTCTACATGTTTTAATTCTAAGGTGATTTTAAATCTATAAGTTATGAAAAAGGCTTAAATCAAGTGGACTAAGTTTAATTAATTAAATTAATTAAATGAGCCTACGTCTAATTTACTAAATGGACCTAAGTTATCTCTAACCTAAATCTAATTAATTATGAGTCTAAAATACATTTTAATTAATTAAACCTAAAAAAACCTAAATTTATTTAAGTGAATTAGAATCTAATATGGGCTTAAGGCCCAAAACATATAAAAATAAATAAACAAGCCCAAAACAAATAAAACATATCAAAACAATTAAATTAAAGATCAAACAACTAATTAATTATTCCTTATAAAACCCTAATTTTAATTAACATGCAATCCTAAATTAATCTACTTCCTATATTGATTTTAATTAATTACCCAATTGAAACCCTAAATTTACTAACCAATTAATTAAAATAAACAAACAACCACACACAATTTCACTATTCCCACTGTTGGGGTTATTATAATAATTTATTGAAAATAATAAAAAATAATTAATACATCCCCAAAAAATATAAATAAAATAATTAAATAAAATAATAATAAAAACTTAAAAAACTAAATCTAATTACATGGTCTTATTCATGGCATTCCATGGACTTCTTATGAGTTCAGTCCTCCAAACATAATCATCATGTATTTTCCTCCACAATCACCATAAAAAGAACAAAAATTATTATTAGTAAATAAATTATAACAATAATTTAGATAAAATTAAAACTCAATAAAATCAAGAAAAGAAAGAAATAAATCAAGTAAAAAAAAATAAAATAAAGAGAAGATGATGCTTATAAATGATTTTAATGGAGTGCTCCTCAGATTTTGGTAAAATCACAGTTCTTGATAGGTTTTCAAATATTGTTCTTCAAAAATCTTCAATTAATCAATTAAACAAAAGGAATTTTTGTAGAGAATGTTTTTTTTTAAAAAAAAAAAACAAAGGAAAAGAGAGTCAATAATGCTTTTTTTAAGAAAAAATCAACCAAAAGCCAAAAGATAATTTGGCAGAGAGAAAATATCAAAAAGCTAAGAATAATAGTACTGCTCCTCCTAGATGCTTTTTTCCTTCTCTTTTTCGTCCCCTCCCCCCCCCCCCCTAATTTTTGAAGGAACCAAAGCCCTATTTTATAGTGAAAATCTACGTATAAATTGATTTCTAAAAAGACTTCTATTTTCTTAAAAATATTAGATAAATATTAAAAATAATTTTAAGAGAATTTCAGACCAATTAGGATTCAAGAAAATGACATTTTTATTTTCTAAAAATCCAAAAAATAAATGAAAAAGGTCTAATTCTTACCGGAATTACATAATTCCAATCAGAATTATAGAATTTCGACTACTTTTTTTTACTTTTAATTACAAAAAGGTCCTGGAAAGAATTTAAGTTTTGCAATTAGGTCATTAAAAAACATTGCAATTTAGTCCATGAAAACATTAAATTCTTTCTTTGAAAAATACAATCAGATCTCTGAAGTTTCAAAGTTAAAGTATTGAAGACCTATTCATAACATTTTCATCATTAGAGTCATTTATTGCATCCATAACATATCATCCCGAAATTGGATGCTTACAATTGCCCCCATTTATCGCTATTTACTTAACAAATTGCAGCAAAGTAAACTAGCATGTAATTTCTTAATTGAAAGTTAGGATACTTGCATGTGCTACATGAAGCGTTTGCTTATAAACTTGTTATACTCGAATGTACAACATTGATTTATAAGGATATATCATACTCGATCGTATGATATTGATTATACTCGGTCATATAGTCTTGTGTAAAAATGATACGTTGCACTCGGTCATACAATGTCAATTATACTTGGTCGTATAGTCCAATTTGAAAAGTTACATCACACTCGGTCATATGATGTTGATTGAAAATACATTGTACTCGATCGTACAATGCTGACTATACTCAGACGTATGGTCTGTATTAAAAAGAAACATCATACTTGGTTATATGATGCCGATTATACTCGGTCGTATAATCTAGATTGAAAATACATTGTACTCGATTGTACAATGCCAACTACACTCGATTATTAGTTTGAATTGAAATGACATTGTACTCGGTTATACAATGCTAACTACACTCGGTTGTATAGTCTTGATTTAAAATGATACATCGCACTCGGTCGTATGATGCCGATTATACTTGATCGTATAATCTGAATTGAAAGTACATTATACTCAGTCGTACAATGTCGACTACACTCGGACGTATAGATTGAATTAAAAATACATTATACTCGATTGTACAATGTCAACTACACTCGATCGTATAGTCCTGATTTAAAAGATATATCACACTCGATCGTGTGATGCTGATTATACTTTGTTGTATAATCTTGAATTCTTTTATTCGATTATGTTGCAATCCATAATTGCTCGTGATTAGCTGCAACCCTTTTATTGCTCACTAATGATGTTGCAATCCATAATTACTCGTGATTAGCTGCAACCCTTTTGTTGCTCACTGATGATGCTGTAGTCTATAACTGCTCGCGATTAGCTGTAACCCTTTCGTTGCTCACTGATGATGCTACAATCCATAATTGCTCGCGATTAGCTGCAACCCTTTCGTTGCTCACTGATGATGCTACAATCCATAATTGCTCGCAATTAGCTATAACCCTTTCGTTATTCACTGATGATATTGCAATCCATAACTTCTCGCAATTAGCTGTAACCCTTTCATTGCTCACTGATGATGTTGCAATCCATAATTGCTCATGATTAGTTGCAACCCTTTTATTGCTCATCGATGATGCTACAGTCTATAACTGCTCACGATTAGTTGTAACCCTTTCATTGCTCACCAATGGTGCTACAATCCATAATTGCCTGTAAATTAACTATAATCCTTTCATTGCTCACCTTTGATAATACTACAGTCCATAATTATTCACTGACTTTAATTAACCGCAACCCTCTCGTTACTTACCTTTAATCTTACAATCCATAATTATTTATAAATTAACTGCAATCCTTTCATTGCTCACCTTTGATAAGGCTACAGTCCATAACTACTCACAAATTTTATCTTTGGTTGTTTGAGTTGAATTCTTTGAATTCTTTATGCTGACTAACTTTGAATTTTTTTGTGTTAACTGTTTAGATTTTCTCTGCTAACTGACTTTTAATTTTACTGTGTTGACCATCTCTACAAGTTGGGTGCACTTTCTTCTATATTTGTAATTCTTACAGACTTATTGAAGTTAGTTTCAATCATGATAAATGTACAAAAGTGCATTATAATGTTGAAAATTTATGAGAAAATTCATCACTTTTTCATGTGATAGCGTGCAATCAACAAATCTCATTATTTTTTATTTTCATGACTATCATTTATTTGCCATTTGTAAAGGTCAAAGGCATCGTTAACCATCTTATACTGAGAGCATGTCTTTTACCAAGTGAAGAGCTTACTTCCACACCTAATTTTAAGGAGAATTTGCTAAAAAAAAACTCATGGAAATTGAGCATAAACATATCAAATTATGAGTATCAAAACAATCTTTGAGTTATTTTTATGCTTTCCTTCCTTATCCGAGTATTCCCCCGCCTTTTTCATATTACTTAGTGTGGATACCGTTGAAAAGGTCCTTTGGATACTCATACTCTTACAAGGCATTGAAGTAAATAAAGCAGTTTTTGGCATGGTCCTCTTTTAGTATTCCTTTGCCTTTCTTATTTTACTCAGCATGGATACTGTCAGAGGTTTCATGTCGATACTCTTACTCATTTCTAAGCATTGGAGTAAATTATGCTTGCTCTTTTTTCAATTCTCCTTTTAGTATTCCCCTGCCTTTATTGTATTACTCAATATGGATAACATCAAGGGATTTGTTCTCATACTCATTTATAAGCATTAGAGTAGATTATATGCACATTTATCATTTAAAAGACTGAAATAATACTTTTAAATTTAAGTAATTTATGCTTTATATCCATAAATTTTGTTTTTGCATTTTCTTCCCCTCATTTGGGTGTAAAGTAAGCATTAGAATGATTAGAGTTTATAAACTCTCAGCATAAAAATATTAACTACTCATCTGAATTCTACGAGGCTAATAAAAGAAAGCCACTATGATCAAAAGTCATGAGATAGGCTTTTCGCACATGATCTCGTGAAGTTAATGAATTTACTTTCAATTTGTGAATTTTATGATTGAGATGATATTTTATTACAGAATCTAAGGAAATAGAGTTTTGTTACTTCCCTTTATTATCTTAATAAGTGTTTGGCATTTGTTATCTGGCCCTACCTTCCTCATTCTCTTTTGTTTTTCCCTGCATAAAATACCATAAGTTAGTATGGTCTATTCTCTAATGAATAAATTTTATCAAAATGCAGTGTTATTCTTTTTTTTTTTTTTTGCATTCTTCCCTTTAGATTTGTCTCTGATCACAGGGTTATGATACTCCACCATTGAAGTTGTGGCTTTGGGCTACATTTGTATTTCCACCATTCTTATTAATGCTATAGTAGAGGGCTTCATTCCTTTTATTGATATCTCCTTCAAAAAAAGGTTCAGGAGTTAGAGATCTTATTTCATAATTAAATAATTTTTCAGAGTGCTTTCATTTTAAGTTTTTGGGGAATGTATTGCTGACATGTTGGACCTTCTCATCACCATATTTCATACCCTACACTGGTCTAATTATTGTGGAGAGATATTTTGGATGATGTTTCAGATGAGACTATAGAGATAGATGTTAAATCTATGGAGCTTGAACGTCCTATCTAACCTATTGAGATCTCCGGGATGATGCCTTTGTAAGTGTCATTGTCGGTGATATTCCTTTACTGGATGGGCTCATGATTTATTGGGCTCCTGAGTTCTAAAGTCCTATTGAGCATCAGGTTCACCTTGATAGTGTTACTCTTTTCTCTCATATGTGAACATTCTGAATACTTTTCTGTACTTTTACAACACTAATTTTGAATGTTAGCAGCAAAGTATTTGCATAATCTCTCTTAACCTTAAAGACTTTATTATGCAAAGCAAGTTTTTCATAATAAATATATGCAAGTGTATGCATGTTATATGTGACATACATGATTCTAATGGGTCTCCTGTTTGGAACAGAGCCTTTTTATTGATTTTGGAGTGTAAGAATGAGGTGTCTCATCAACAGCTTATAAGTTTGAGCATTGAATGCTTTGCTATTGGTACTTTTAATATTAAAGCTTCAGATACAATTCATTAGACTAATGACCAAGGTAACAAGTGGAGTCCATGGCTTTACATTGGAGCTTGTGATTGACTGATGCACTGTTGAACTTTTCTCTTTGCTATTGTTTTTACTATATGATACCCGATGTATTTATATGCTTCTTTCTGCTCTGAGATCTCTTATACTAGCTTTTATATTTCAGCATCCACCTTTGCTCTTTGAATGTGGACTTAAT
Organism: Mallotus nudiflorus; assembly: GCA_947683625.1. Classification (NCBI taxonomy): domain Eukaryota; kingdom Viridiplantae; phylum Streptophyta; class Magnoliopsida; order Malpighiales; family Euphorbiaceae; genus Mallotus; species Mallotus nudiflorus. The sequence continues at coordinate 3,264,379 of CANTUR010000302.1, forward strand.
TTGCCCCCAGAGCTACATTTTTCCTCCAATTCCATTCTGGATTCATTCATGCTATTCTAACAATGTTTTTTTTTCATTTTCATGTGAAAGAGACCAAGTTCATTCGATGTTGTTGTTGATCCTTTAACTTATTAACCCTATTAGTTGTAATCTCATGCATTGAGGATGCAAAGGAGTGGGCGAACTAACTGAAGTGAGTTCTTGATGATAAAATTAACTAGACTTGCACTTTGAAGAACTCTTGAGCTGAATATAAGGCTTGATGCTGATGCAATAATTGATAACAGTTATAAGGTATAGGTTGCAACACAAGTTACTAAGCCACCTGAATTCTCAAGGTATAAGGGGATGTTAGGCTTATAAGGAAAATACAAAAAGGGTGGCAAAAAGAAAACATAACTAAAATAGTGATCTCATAGCTTTGATTTAGCTTTCATTATGTATTGTCTTTCCATTCAAATACTCATGCAGTATGATAAAGATGAATATGCGATATTTAAAAAAAAATTTCAAATTCAATTTTAATCCTTCATTAGGGCAAAAATGAAAACATTTATTACATCACATGATACAACTCCTGTCACTAATAAGTCCTGAATTTGTCTCTTTAATTTTTACTTTGCCGTCCTTTTTTCTTTTTCTTTCTCTCTCTTAGTTCTTTCTCTTTTTTATCATTTTTTTTATTTTTTCTTAAATTTTCTATCTTCAGAAGTTGCATCATGTGATATATGAATGTTATTTGAATTTGCATTTGTGCCCATGTTGAATGAATCTAATTGAATTGAATTTATGTTAAACATGCAGATGCGATTAATATCATAATGCACATTACCATTAAGATGTACATTACATAAGTAAGCATGATCAAAATTCATATCATCAATCATATGAAAAAAAAAGTTTTAAAGAAACTAAAATTTTATTCAAAGAAGATAACAACAAAATTTATTTCCTATTTTAAATGCTAGGGATGCTGAGTCTCATAGTGGTTGTCCTTCAGGTGACTAACATAATAATTATTCTTGCTTCTTCTTGCCAACTTTCTCCATGACTTCATCCTTCTGTACCTCCACTGTGCATGTTTCTTCCTTGTCTGGTAGCTTCTCATCATCAAACTCATCACCCCATCCCATAGGCACAATTAACTCGAAGGATATGTAAAAAGAAGGTGGTTTAGTGTAAAACACCTTATAGTCAAACTTGCTTGAGGGCTAATCCAATAAATCTTCAACTCTTTCAACATCTTTAGGGGCATTAGAAGATTTCTCATTAGTTTTAAGATCTAGATCCTTAAAGGAGCTTAACACTTCTTCGTCACTAACTCTCGAGTTAATCATCATGGTAGTTGAGGGTGGTATATTTCGGTAGTTTGGGAAAGCATTATTTCTGATTCTTAGACTTTCAGGGTCTGTGATTTTTCTAGAGTTTATAAGGTTTTGAATTTCATGTTTAAGGTAGGTACAGGTGTTAATGGAATGGCCAATAATTTGATGGAATTTGTAATATCTGTTTAGGTTATAGTCAGGGACATTTGGGTTTGGTGGTTTGGAAAAGGTGAAAGGTCTGAGCAAGCCCTTTTGCATCAGGCGGTCTAGGACTTTGGACAAGGGTTAGTTGAAATTAAAGAATCTCCTTGTTATTTGTACAACATGCACTTTAATATCCCTGCTAGTGCTTCCTTACTGTATGCCCCCAGTTAGGTAGTTTCTTACTCCAATGGCTATGGAGCTCTTCTTTTTCTCACTCTCAATTTCCTCAGCTTGCAAACCATCGTCATAAAGATCTATAAATGTTTTAAGATTCATTATTTGTAGTCTTTTAACTAGATTGGGTGACACATTTTGGACTATCATCCTAACCTGATCCTTCTTAGCCAGTTTATTTTTCATTAATCCTGCCTTGTTCATAAATCTGGTCAAGAAATTAGAAAATGATTCATTTGATTTTTGCTTAGTTAGTTCTAAATCCTTGATGGACACTTCCAATCTAGTGTTATAATTATACTGTTTTAAAAAAATAGTACATAGTTCTCTCCAGTCAGCTCACATAGACTTCTCTAACCTATAATACCAATTAACATCCATTACCCTCTAAGGACAGTATAAATATCATGGTAACCATAGACAAAGGAGCCTTAGTGGTGCTCATGGTAGTTGTGTATTGACTAAGGTAGATCCTCGGGTCCCCAGTACCATCAAACTTCTACAACTATGACATCTTGAATTTGTTAGGCAATTTGTCCTCTCCAAATTGCATCATATCATCAAAGTCAAATGAGTATCTAATTCCCTGTCCTCTCATCAACTCCTCCATCTTGGACATCCTTTGAGTTAGTGCTTTCATCTACTTGGATTCCAACTTTTGAACTTGCTCAAGTGATTCCCTTTTCGCCTTTTCAACCATATAACTCTTAACATCCTTGAGTTTCATTTCCTTAGCATTATTATTGTTGGCAGGTGGTGTACCCACAGCAGGTGGATTGGCCGTAACAGGTGGATTGGTCGTAATAGGAGGTGCAGTAACAACAGGTGGTAGCATCAATACGGCCAAAGCCTATCTTAACTCATCTTACATCATCGCTCTCATGTCATTCATCAATGCTCCTTTAACATCTTCTAAGGTCCAGTTTCCTCCTTCATGTTGTTCTATTTCTTCGGCTTATTTCAATTGTGCAGCTTCTAGGTAGAATGGATTGATGGGACTCCTTTCCAGCATGTTAATGATCTCTTTCATGATTAATTGCAGACTCGAATTAGTTCTCACTAGTCTACCACCCTTTCGACTCCAAACACAGGAAGACCTGGATGAATCTGTGATGGCTGAAAGACAAATGTTAGTATGATACATGAGATGCATGTATGCATGATGCACGTGCTATGCAACAAGTAGCAAATGATAAGTCAAATTAGGTACACATACATCCTTCCAACCTTATTCCTCCCACACATGTATTCAATGGCGAGTCTTTTTAGGATTTTTTGTCTTGGCTTTAATATCAACAGGGGATATCAAGAATCGATACGCATGCCAAATCTCTCAAAGCAGTAAAACATAGAAATAATATTTCTAGGTATAAAAGATTAGTCCAATCTTTATTAGTCTAAATAGGCTTTTAAAGTATGGGCTTGGGTCTTTATAGATAAAAATACCTTATGGCAACATTCATAAGCAATTTGGGTAGATCCTAGGGGAAGTTACTAAGCCATTATATGTGGTTAGGGTCTGGTGAAAGGTCAAGGTTCCTTTAGCAAGATACCCTCCTTTAAGACTTTAGTTACAGGCTAAGGTCAGAAGAGCCCGACATCCTTTGTAAACTCGAGAGAAGACTACCCTCCTTAAGGACTTGGGTTACAAACTCTGGTCAGATAAGCCCGGTAATCTCTCTTGGACCGAGTTAAGGCTAAGAGTGATGGTTAGCCAATCTACAACTTCGTGAAGCTAGTGGAATCATGGAATCATAAACTAACGCCATCAGTTAATAAGGACATGCAAAATGAATGCAAGAATAAAATAATAATTAATAAAATAATTCTAAAGAACACAAGTAGAATCAATATCTCTTATCCTTAGTAGAGTCACCATTATAGATGGCGAGGTTTAGTGCGTGTCCAAGATTTTAGCAACTGCGATATTATTTGAGCTCAAGGCTCTAGAGAACACACTAACCACTATCACAAAGTCATGGCATGGAGATGAGGAGTCGCCATCCAGGGTAATAACTGGGATAAATAAAAAAGGTAGTACATGATTCCCTAAAAGAAAGCTACTACCACAACTAGGAGATTCTGGATACGGAATACCAACTTCTTTCAGTCTCGTGTTTATTTAGAATTACTTTATGAATTATTATCTTATCCTCTATTTACATGCAATTTTATATAACCCTTATATTAGCAATTAACTTAAAGGCAAACTAGTCATGAAAAATACAAGTAAATAATGCATTCATTTAAACATATAATCCCTAAGTTAGTCTAATCTACATTGATTTTAATTAAATGAGTTAAGTCTACATGTTTTTAATAAGTGAGCCTAAAGACTAATGGGCCTAATTCCTTTTAATTTTAATTAAATAAACCTAGGTCTATTTAATTTAATTCTAAAAATGGACATAAATCTACAAATTATTAAGCATTTAAATTAATGGACCTAATTATACATGTTTTAATTTTTAGGTAATCTTAAATCTACAAATTATGAAAAAGGCTTAAATTAAGTGGGCTAAGTTTAATTAATTAAATTAAATTAAGTAGACCTACGTCTAATTTACTAAACGAGTCTAAGTTATCTCTAACCTAAATCTAATTAATTATGGGTCTAAAATGCATTTAAATTAATTAAACCTAAAAAAAACCTAAATTTATTTAAGTGGATTAGAGACTAATATGGGCTTAAGGCCCAAAACATATAAAAATAAATAAATAAGCCCAAAAACAAATAAAACATATTAAAACAATTAAATTAAAGATCAAACAACCAATTAATTATTCCTTCTAAAACCCTAATTTTAATTAACATGCAATCCTAAATTAATCTATTTCCTCCATTGACTTTAATTAATTATCCAATCGAAATCCTAACTTTACTAACCAATTAATTAAAATAAACAAGCAACCACACACAATTTTACTATTCCCACTATTGGGGTTATTACAATAATCTATTGAAAATAATAAAAAAATAATTAATACAACCCCAAAAAATATAAATAAGATAATTAAATAAAAAATAATAGAAACCTAAAAATCTAAATCTAGCTACCTAGTCTTATCCATGGTATTTCATGGACTTCTTATGAGTTCAGTCCTCCAAACTTGATCATCATATATTTTCCTTCATAATCACCATAAAAAGAACAAAAATTATGATTAGTGAAAAAATTATAACAATAATTTAGATAAAATTAAAACTCAATAAAATCAAGAAAAGAAAGAGATAAATCAAGTAAAAAAATAGAATAAAAAGAAGATGATGCTTATGGATGATTTTAATGGAGTGCTTCTCAGATTTTGGTAAAATTATCGTTCTTGATCGGTCTTCGAATATTGTTTTTTAAAAATCTTTCGAAGATCTTCAATTAATCAATTAAGCAAAAGGAATTTTTGTAAAGAATGTTTTTTTTTAAAAAAAAACAATAAACAAAGGAAAAGAGAGTAAAGAATGCTTTTTTTAAGAAAAAATCAACCAAAAGCCAAAAGACAATTTGGCGTAGAGAAAATATAAAAAAGCTAAGAATAATAATACTGCTTCTCCTAGATGCTTTTTTCCTCCTCTTTTTCGTCCCCTCCATTTTTTGAAGGAACCAAAGCCCCTCTTTTATAGTGAAAACCTATGTATAAATTGATTCCTAAAAAACTTTTATTTTCTTAAAAATATTAGATAAATATCAAAAATAATTTTAAGATAATTTTAAACCAACTAGGATTCAAGAAAAAGACATTTTTATTTTTTAAAAATCCAAAAAAAAGACGAAAAAGGTCTAATTTTGACCAGAATTGTGTAATTCTGATCGGAATTACATAATTTCGATCGAAATTAGTGTAATTCCGACCGGAATTACATAATTCCAATCGAAATTATAGAATTCCGACCATTTTTTTTACTTTTAATTATAAAAAAGTCCTTGAAAGAATTTAGCTTTTGCAATTAGGTTCTTAAAAAGCATTGCAATTTAGTCCATGAAAACATTAAATTCTTTCTTTGAAAAATACAATCAGACCTTTAAAGTTTCAAAGTTCAAGTATTAAAGACCTATTCATAATATTTTCATCATTGGAGTCCTTTATCGTATCCATAACACATCATCCCGAAATTAGGTGCTTATAGTCAGCCTTTAAGAAAAGAGAGATCATATTTAATTCAGAAGACGGGTTACATGTTCACCATCCCCACTGTGATGCCCTGGTGATAAATGCATACATTAACAATTATTTGGTGAAGAGGTTATTGGTTGATAATGGAAGTGCCATCAACGCATTATCTTGGAATGCTTATAAAGCCATGGGAGGCTCTGTTACTAACCTAAAAGCCATCCAGAATCCCATTATAAGCTTCTATGGAAGAACCATATAGCCAATAGGAATTGTAGAGTTAAATCTGGAATTTAAAAATCGAGACGATAAAGAGATAAAAGTCGTTAAAGCTTTATTTAATGTGGTGGATCTCCCACTGGCATACAATGGAATCATAGGACAACCAACACTTTATGAAATAGATGCAATCATAAGCATCCAACACCTAACTATGAAGATTCCAGTTGAGCGTGGAACTCTCACTATCCACGGAGATCAACACATGGCCAGACAGTGTTACCAAATGATAATAAAACATCAGACAGAGGCCTTCCCCCTAACAACGTGGGAAATAAAGAAGCAAGGCGCTAGACCACAATAAGTCAATAACACTGAAACATTGTAAATTGTTAATGGAAAAGCAATAAAGATCGACAATGAGCTCTACCATAACACCAAGCAAGGAATAAAGGAAGTCCTCACTAGGCACTCAGAAGACTTCACTTCTTGGGCATCCGAAATAACTTGGGTAGATCCCCAGGTTGCCTATCATAACTTGAACATCAGACCAAGGGAGAAGTCAGTGATCCAGAAGAAAAGAACCTTTGCATACGAGAGGCAGAAGATAATCGCTGAAGAAACGAAAAAGTTATTAGAAGCCGGGTTTATCAAAGAAGTTACTCACCCAGAATAGGTAGCCAATGTGGTACTGGTTAAGAAATCGAACGAAAAATATAGGATATGTGTGGACTATGCTGACTTTAACTAGGTATGCCCCAAGGATAGCTACCCACTACCTATAATTGACCAGCTAGTAGACTCCACTGTTGGCCACGGTCTATCTAGTTTTATTGATGCAGCACAAGGATATCACCAGCTACCAATGAAGAGGGAAGACCAAGAGAAGACATCCTTCATCACCCACGAAGGTCTTTACTGCTACAAGGTGATGCCCTTCGGACTAAAGAATATCGGCGTAACATATCAGAGGATGATGAACCATGTACTTCGAGACCAAATTAGGAAAAATGTGGAAGTATACGTGGACGACATTATTATCAAAAGCAAGCATGCAAAGTGACACCCGGTAGATCTGGATCAAGTCCTCCAATTATTGAGCTAGTCTAAAATCAAGCTGAATCTAAAAAAAATACATCTTTAGAGTCAAAGCAGACAAATTTCTAGGATTCATGATATCCCATAGAGGTATTGAGGCCAACTCGAAGAAAATGGAGGTCATTCTCAACATGAAAGCTCCAAGGACTATCTATGAGTTATAAAAGCCAAATGGCATGATCATGACTTTGGGATGTTTCGTCTCCTACTCGGTCAGATGGTGCGTACCACTATTCCAACTTTAAAAAATTTTGAGAAATTTTTTTAGACTAAAGACTGCTAGGTGGCTTTCAAAGATGTTAAAAAATTCCTATCCTTACCACTTCTACTCAACAGGCCAGTCCCAGAGGAAACACAGTACTTATACCTCTTGGTGGGTTAAGAATGCATAGCTTCGATGTTAGTAAGGGAAGAAGAGAGCCGGTAAAACCTGGTATACTACATTAGTAAGATATTATGAGGATTCAAGGTTTGGTACCCAACGCTGGATAAGCTAGCCATGGCCATTGTCCATGCATCGTGAAAGCTTAAACACTACTTTCAGGCTCATCCCATCATGGTCAAATCCCACTTCCCTTTGCGAAAAATCTTACAAAGGCCTGAGACTTTGGGCAGATTGGTTTAACGGTTAATCTTACTTGAAGAATTCAACATCGACTATGAGCCCCGTCAGCAGGTGAAAGCTCAAGCATTAGCAGATTTTGTTTAATAAATGACGTCAAAAAATCTCACCATCACTAAAGCACTAGAGTGGAAGCTCTATGTTGATGGAGCATCCTCCACTCAACGATCTGGCACCGGGGTTATCCTTAAGGGACCAAAAAAAATTCATATCCGGTATGTAGTTCGAATAGAGTACAACGTAACCAATAATGCAGCAGAATATAAGGCACTCATCATAGGATTAAAGTTGGCGATCAAAGTCAAAGTTGAACACCTCACAATACACTTGGACTCACAATAAGTGGTAGGTCAATAGGACATTCCAGATCAAAGACCCAAACATCGCCATATATATAGGAAAAAGTTACATAACTCTTGAAGAAGATTAAATAAGACAGGGGACAGTGGGAGATAGTCCAAATACCTAGAAATGAAAACTCTAAGGCTGACCTTTTAGTCAAATCAACAACTGAAGACAATCAAGCATTTAAGGGGATGGAACTCACCGAAGCATTGACAAAACCCAGCACCAAGGACCCAGATATCATAGAGGTATAGGAAATCTCAGAATGGATGCCACCGATAATGCAATACCTAGAAAATAGAACACTCCCAGAAGATAAACTGAAGGCTCGAAAGCTGAAGATGAAGGTAGCTCACTACTCTATCCATCACGGGGAGCACTATAGGAAATCCCTCTCACACCCATGGTTCAAATGTGTATCCCCAAAGGAAGGGAATTACATACTCAGGGAAATCCATTAAGGAATTTATGGAGCATATGAATCATACTACACACTAATTAGGAAAGCACTACTTCAAGGATACTGCTGGCCCACCATGTCTAGTGATCCCTAAAGATTAACTCAAGAATGTCATAAGTGCCGACAGTTTGCTTGTCTCAATCACAAGCCTTCTAACCCTTTACATCTGATCGGCAGCCCTTGGCCCTTCTCCATGTGGGGTATGGACAACCTGGGTCCCTTACTGACCTCCACTTCATAAAAAAGTTCTTAATTATGACTATAGACTATTTCACTAAGTGGGTAGAAGTGGAAGCAATTTTGACCATCACAGAAGCTCAGATTCAACACTTATTCTGGAGTGAAATCATCTGCAGATTCGGCATACCTCACACCTTGAACACAGACAACGATAAGTAATTTGACAATGATAAGTTTAGAGGGTTCTGCTTAGACTTTGAAATAAAGCTTTGTTTCACCTCGATATCTCACCCGTAAACAAACGGGCAAACAGAGGTCACCAATAGAAAAATCATGCAAAGGTTAAAGAAGAGACTTAATAAGAATAAGGGAAACTAGGTTGAAGAACTTAACAATGTAATTTGAGCCTACAAGACCACTCCCATATCATCCACAAAGGAAACACCATTCAGGCTAACTTATGGCATGGACGCGGTAACACTAGTAGAAATTGATTCATCAAGTTATAAGGTGAGCCAAGACTTCGATCGAAACATCAGCAACATTGACACCCGAATATGTCTGGACCTACTAGAGGAAAGAAGAGAACGGGCGTCCACTATAGCTGAAGCACATATGCAGAAGATAGCACAATATCATTTCCAACATAGTCACCCAAGATAGTTCAAGGTAAGAGACTGGGTACTCAGAAGGGTGGATATTGGTAGAAGCAACTCTAGCACTGGAAAAATGGGTCCCAATTGGAAAAGCCCCATCAGGTTACAGAGCGTACATCTAAAGGAGCATACAAAATAAAAGACAAAGAAGGCAAAGAACTACAATGATTTTAGAACTCAGACTACCTTCAAAAATACTACCAATAAATGTGCTTGGAGTGACATCAAATAAAGTATTTTTTCATTCATTGATGAAAAAATCATATTATAGAAGTTAATTATAAAAAAAAAATATCTATCCTACTAAGTGTACATCCGAAGGTTCGGACTCAGAAATGTGAGGGGGAACATCATTAACAGCACTAGTAGGCATTGAACACTCAGCAGAGGACCCTTCAGCTAACTTAGAAATATTCCTTGTATGAAGGGAAGTGGCCTTCTGTCGGGCATCCTTTTCAGCAGTAATCTTAGCCAAATCAGCTGGCGTTATTCGATTCAGTTTAGCCAAGTCCAACTTTGGTTTCTACGAGAGTAGGACCCTTCTACATTCAGACTTGTAGGCTTTAAGAAATCCTCTCACCATGTTCTGATAGGATCTCTTATCATTCTCTTGAGATTTCTTAACCTCAACTAGCTTCTTCTCTAAATTTGCGATTTGAGAGTCCTACTCTTTGATCCACTTGGTTAGTTAACGTTGACTATGCTCCAGTGTAGCCACCTTTTTCTGGCTCGCCTCAGCCTTAGATTTCACGTCTACATACTTAGTCTGGTAAAGCTCTAGTGCCGCCTTTGCATTATGCAGTTTCTTCTTAAAATCAATTGCTATTGTTCCCACCTTCATGTCCTTCAGGCTGTATTGGCTTTTAAGGTAGAAATATTGGTCCTTCACCAGTAGCAAAGCCTGGGTCATCTGTGAAAGGAAAAACTCGTGTCATCACCTCAATACAAGAACACATAAAAAGTTATAGATAAAAGGTATTCAACACTTACTTCTAATGAATGCCCGATCATAGAACTGAATAGCTCCTCCGAACCCTCCTCGGTCCAGCGTTGAATATCTGCTGGTAGCCTCATCGACTCAACATATTGATCTCAGACCTGGGCATTCGAAACACTCGGTAGCTTCACTTTGTTCAAGATCCACGCCCTTATGTTCGGACACCAGGAAAGCCTTGGACACTGGATGTATATTTCCTTATTCAGCTCCTCAGCATCCGAGCCTTTATCGATTAGCCGCCTCTTTCACCGACCTTCTCTGCCAAATCATGAAGACTCGACCACATCCTTCCCCTTTAGATTATTGGCAGCTTCCTTAAGGACTACAGGTACTTCAAGATCGTGAGAGGGGGAGGAGATCTGTACTTCTTCTAGCCTTGCTACTTTTTCAGTTACAAGTTAAAGTGCATCTATAAAAGTAAAAAAGTCAGCCATCTATAATTGAAAAAATAAAAAAGAAAGTCAGAAAGATACCTTTCGATAATCAAAACATACTAGTAGACTGAACATTGTCCGGGTAGACTCTTCATAAATATCTTCGTGATACATCTTTAGCTGACCGAGCCTCGGCCAAGCCATCGAGATGAAGCGTCAAGACCATCTTTGTATCGTGGTTGGATAGCTTTGGAGGCTGTTTTACCCTATGACATTTGTCAGACCATATTCCCCAGACATCTAGGAAGTCTGCAGGGTGCTTGACAATGGAAAACTTATGCCTCCACTTATTGTGAAGATCTAAAAGCTTCACAAATAGGGTATGGTTTGGGACAGCCGATAAGGAGAACATCAATTCTCCCTTCTTCCTAGTCAGATAATACAAATATTGTAGGACATCAAAGTTTAGCTTTTTACCCTCCTTATGCATTAATTGAATGAACCCGATCAGAATCTGGTAACTATTAGGGTCAAGCTAACCGGGCGCTATATTATACCTACTTAGAAATCCTTTTACAAAGGGATCCAATGGGAACTTCAGACCCCCTTCCAATTGGTCAAATTACACTACTAGCTTATTGAGACAAGTAAGCTAATATACTTTGACCAACTGGAAGGGGGTCTGAAGTTCCCATTGAATCCCTTTGTAAAAGGATTTCTGAATAGGTATAACATAGCGCCCGATCAGCTTCACCCTAATAGTTATCGAATTCTGACCAGGTTCATTCAGTTGATACATGAGGAGGGTAAGGAGCCAAACTTAGATGTCCTACAGTATCTGTATAGCCTGACTAGGAAGAAGGGAGAACTGATGTTCTCCTTATCAGCTGTGGCAAACCATACCCTATATGTGAAGCTTTCAGATCGTCCCAAGAAGTGGAGGCATAATTTTTTCATTGTCGAGCACCCTGTGGACTTCTTGGATGTCCAGCAAATGTGGTTTGATGAATGTCACAGGGTGAAATGGCCTCTGAAGCTATCCAACCATAATTTGGAGATGGTCTTAAGGCTTCATCTCAATGGCCTGGCCAAGGCTCGGTCAGTTGAAGATGTATTATGAAGATACTTATGGAGAGTCTTTTAGGACCGTGTTCAGTCTACTGATATGTTTTGGTTATCGAAATGTATCTTTCTGACTTTCTTTTTTATTTTTTAAATTATAGATGGCTGAATTTTTTATTTTTATGAACGGAATTCAACTTGTAGCTGACAACCAGCAAGGCCAGAAGAAGTACATATATCCTCCCCCTCTCCAGATTTTGAAGTACCTACAGTCCTCAAGGAAGCGGCCAGTAATCCGAAAGGGAAGGTTGTGGTTAAGTCTTCACGAACTAGCAGAGAAGGTCGGTGAAAGAGGCGCTAATCAATCAAGGCTCGGATACTGAGGAGCTAGATAAGGAAATATACGTCCAGTGACCAAGGCTTTCCGAGTGTCCGAACATGAGGGCGTGGATCTTGAACAAAGTAAAGCTGCTGAGTGTTTCAAATGCCCAAGTCCGAGATCAATATGCTGAGTTACTGAGGCTGCCAACAGATATGCAACGCTAGACCGAGAAGGGTCCAAAGGAGCTGTTTAGTTCTATAATCAGGCATTCACTAAAAGTAAATATTGAATACCTTTTATCTGTAACTTTTTATGTGTTCTTGTATTGAGGTGATAACATGAGTTTTTCCTTTCAAAGATGACCTAGGATTTATTGTTAGCAAAGGACTAGTATTTCTACCTCAAAAGTCAATACAGTCTGAAGGAGATGGAGGTGGGAACAATAGCAATTGATTTTGAGAAGAAAATGGATCATGCAAAGGCGGCACTAGAGCTTTACCAGACCAAGTATGCAGAGGCGAAATCTGAGACCGAGACAAGCCAAAAAAAGGTAATTGAACTGGAGCATAGTCAAGGTCAACTAACCAGGAGGATCAAAGAGCAGGACTCTCAAATTGCAGATTTGAAGAAGAAGCTAGTTGAGGTTAAGAAATCTCAGGAGAGCGTGTAACATCCTAAGTTTTTAAATAATTTTAAACTGCATCAAGATATGCAGTGTTAATAATTTTCATATATATTTTTTATTATTTAATTAGTTTGTTATTTATTAAAGTCATTTTTAATTATTTTTAAGTCTTTTACGTAAAATTTTTTCGAGATTTTTGTTTTCGAAAAAATTAAAACATAAATAAACAAATATTAATTATTTTAGACAGTTTTATAAAATTGCATGAGTCCATGCACGATTTTATGGGTCGTATTAAAATATATACATATACATGCATATATGCGCATTTAAATTAAAATAGGGTTTATTATAATTAAATTGTATTGTATTATATAGTTTTAATAATAATTAAATGTGTATATATATGTGTATGTATGTGTATATATATATATATATATATATATATATATATATATATATATAATAGGGTTTATTATAATTAAATTGTATTGTATTATATAGTTTTAATAATAATTAAATGTGTATATATATGTGTATGTATATATATATATATATAGATATATTATTTGAGTGTGTGGTGTATATTAATTTGAGTATAATAATTATATATTAAAATAATATAAAATATAGTTATATATATACATATATCTTTACCAAAACAAAAAGTTCCCCATAATTATAATTGTGCCATCAACATCACCATCTTCATTCTCGATCACCCCCTTCCCCGTTCCGACGTCTGCAACTCCGTTTCTTCACCGCTGGTGTGCCTCTCAGCCTTCCTCCTCCACCTCCAGCCCTTCCCGTGTCACGACCCAAAACAGGGGCCATGACCGGCGCTAGGGAACGGGAATTCTTTCGAATCCGGAACCCGTAGCAAGCCTAAAAATAAAATAAAGCATGCCATAATAACAATAAAAATATAATATGCAGCGGAAATAAAAATCATAATATCATTTTTCCATATCAACTGGATTTAAACTAAATCTCGTCTCATCACATAGATGTATATAATCTTTAATACAAATCCAGTTTCAACATAATACATCTCTTTAAAATAAAGTACATAAAATCCCATACTTTAATTCACAACTACTGCAGTGTCTAGATAAAATAAATAAGACTCAAGTAGACAATTTACATAAAGAAGCCGGGGCGGAAGAAATCCGGCGTATCGACCTGCTACTGAGGTCTGAGGAAGTTGACTCTCCTGAAAAATAGTCAACGGAGGGGAGTCAGACCTCACTGAGTGAATTACTATAATATATATACATACACTCTAAATGACTATGCATACAGTCAATAATACATGTCTAATATGTATATATACAGGCAATTCATACAGATGCAGAAAAATCGTTTTTATATATTTTACTGAAAAATCCCAGTTTATGAAGGATCACATAGAACCCTAGAATATCGCAACCTCAGAAAATAGTGTTAAACAACACTCTGGCCATACAGGCTCACTTATTCCAAATATATCCACTTAATCCATTTGGACAGTAGACTGGCCCCGAGACACTAAGTCAACCGAGCTCCAGCAGTCTGACTGCCAGTGTGATTGGCCCCGAGACACTTGGTCAACCGAGCTCCAGCAATCACACCCAAACCACATCTCACACATATCAATAATCATAATCAAATCAATATCCACAAATAAGTTAGTAATATAGCCTAAAGCTATAGGCGTACCAGTACGTACTCGGTCCTAGTGCTGCCCACTAGGTAGCACGTTCTATTGATATCCTTCATTAATAATAATGTAAAACATTCATTCACAAAAATAAATGATGCATGAATGTAAATGAAACAACAATATAAACCATATATATACCGAAAATATACCAAACATAAACCAGGTATATTTTGAGTATATATATGTCAAATAAATCCAATCAAATCATGAATTAAACTAAAAATATATTTAAAAACATTTTAAATATATTTTATTAACAAAACATGTATATAATTTATTATATACCAAAAAAATACTTGAATATAAATCACATTATTTATGCATAATCAGTCAAAATAAAACATGCATTTTCTAAATCATGCATCCTAAGCATATATATATATAATATAGTAACTCACCTAATGCGCTCCACGAGACAGGTCCGACGGGCCTGGTCCACTAGCCCTCGGTCTCGGCGCAACTAAACAAGCAATAAATAACCGACATTAGAATAAACCTAACAGAAATCCTAGAATTCAATCTAGAGTATTTAACACAGAATCGAAAATTAGGGTTCGACTGGATATCACGTTTTACGAGAATTCTACCGAAAATCCGGCAGAACCTCCCCTGTTAAACGGACATCTCTCTACTCAAAAGAGTAGAGCCGACCCTGCAAAGAAAATACACTTCGAAAAACGAGCTCAACACAATCAAAATCCCACGGTCGGACTCCAAACTACAGTCCACCGACCGGGGTCCACAAACACAGAACAATTCCAGATATACCGAAAATATCCTTAAATCACAGAAATACATTTTATAGGTAAAAATTACATAATTGACCTTGAAACACTATAAAAACCGATTAAAACTCATTTTATTAGAAAAATCGTATATTATATATATAATTGAAAATAATTCACGAAAAATAGTTTTAATTAGTTAAAAATACCAAATATTTTGTAGAAATCATTTTTATACCTTAAATAAATATTAAAACCAATTAAATTACATTTTTAGACAATTTAGGGTAAAATTACCAAAATACCCCTATATATATAAATATACTTAAATTACTTTAAAAATTCACCAAAAATTATAAAATTATCCAAAATTAATTTTCTCAACATATTTATCAATAATATTAATAATTAAACTCAATTAACCAATTAAATTCAATTTAAAACACAATTAACCTAATTTTTCAAAATTCCATAAACTTCAATAATTAAAAATAAATACTTAGAAATTCATAAAAATTCCAAATAAATTCCTATAATTCATTTCAACACCCAATTCAACCATAAACTCCAATTTCATAATTTAAATAATTAATTTCCGAAAATTAGAAAATAATATTAAAATATTCAAAAATACCCAAAAATCCAAAAAATCTCCAAAAATTCTACAAAAATTCATACATGAAGATTAAGCTACTAGGAACAACATTTGTGAAGGAATTTTCCATGAATCATCCAATTCTAAGCTCAAAAAAAATCAAAAACCCTAATAGACCGAATTTTACAAATCGAAAACTAAGCAATTCTAGACCATTTTAGCTCAAACCAAAGCTAGAATCACACTCACCAGAGCTCAAGGAGAAGAAAGAGACCGGCGGTGTCGAAAACGGTGGCCGGAGGAGGGAGAAACGGCGGTAGCTCGACTTTCGGCCTCTAAAGCTAATTCCGGCCAAACTCGTCGGGAAAGGGGGCTGCTGGCGGCGGGGAACGGCTGGGGACGGAGGTGGCTCACCGAGAGGCACTCTGAATGGCGGCGAACGGAAGTTACAGACGGTGGAGGTGGGAGTCGCGTCCGGAGAAGAAGAAGAGAAGGGAGGGGCAAAAGTGTAATTTGGTAATTCTTTGATTTTTTTTATGTATATATGTATATATATATACTTTATACTTTATATTAAAATAATATTAAATTACACACATCAAATATACACCACACACATAAAAATATTAATATTTTAATAATTTATACCAAATAAAATTAATTAAATAACAATTAAAACAATTAAATACTTAATAAAATATTAGGGTATAATAAACCCTAATTAAATACATATACACACACAGGCTTTATTTAATAATTTAAAAATATGTATGAGTTCATGCAAGTCCGTAAATACATCTAAAATAATTAATAATAAATTATTTACGTGAAAATTTCCCCGAAAATGCAAGTCCCAGGAAAATTTTACGTAAAACACTGTAAATAATATACCGTAATTAAAATAGGTTTTAAATACATATTAACTCGTAAAAATATCACATATATATTCAAAATTATTGACACTGCATATCCCGGTACAGTGTAAAAAAAATATTTTTAAAAACACGGGATATTACATCCCGTCACCCCTAGCTTCCATTTTCGGCGAGTTTGGCCAGATTTTCTACAAGAAATCGAAAGTTGCTTCCATTGCCAATCACAATGATTCCAGCCACCATTTGGAGTGCCACCGGTCTCTATCTCTTCCTTGAGCTCCAGTGAGTCCATTTCCAAGCTTTGTTTCACTTAATTTGGTATAGATTTCCCTAGGTTTTGAATTTTCATTTTCGGCCAACTTGTGTTCTTAAATTTTTTGAGCTTTGATTTCAAAGATTCAAGCAAACTTCCTTCACAATATTGATCCTAGTAACTCAATCTACATGTGGTAATTTTTTTGGAATTTTTGGGAATTATTTTGATTTTTATGAATTTTTGATTATTTTATTAATATTTTCTAATTTTCGTAAATTAATTAAATAAATTATGAAATTGTGATTTATGGTGTTTTTAGGTGTTGAAATGCATTTTAAAAATTTATTTGTAATTTTTATGATTTTTATATAATTATTATGAATTTATTTAGTTTATGTGATTTTTGGAAAATTAGGTTAATTATGTGTTTTATTGAAATTAATTGGTTAATTGAGTATATGTGTTGATATTATTGAATAATATGTTGATAAATTAATTTTTGAGTAATTATACTATTTTTGGTGAATTTTTGATCAATTATAGTGAATTTATATATAGTAGGGGTATTTTTGTAATTTGACACTAAATTGGCTAAAAATATAATTAAATTGGTTTTAATAGTTATTTGAGGCATAAAAATGATTTCTACAAATTATTTTAGTATTTTTAATTAATTAAAACTATTTTTCATAAATTATTTTCAAATTATATATAATATACTATTTTTCTAAATAAATGAGTTTTTATCGATTTGTAATATGTTTTAGGGTTAATTATGTAATTTGGATTTATAAAATGTATTTTGGTCAATATTTATGAATTTATTGAGAATTATCAATTTTTAATAAAATTAGGATTTTTATGTATTTATCGGTAAAATAATTATTTTTAGCATTTAAATATCTAATTTGCTATATTTTGAGTATTGAAGGGCATTTTTGATATTTTTGGCATTTTGAATGTGTTCTGTATTATTTCGTGAATTTTGAACCTCGGTCGGTAGAATTGTAGTTTGGAAGTCCGACCGAGGGATTTTATGGCTATATATTTGAAGTGTGTTTCTTTACAGGACCGGCTCTACTCTTTGAGTAGAGAGATGTTCATTTTATAGGGGAGGTTCTGCCGGATTTTCAATAGAATTCTCGTAAAATATGATATCCGGTCGAATTCCTAGTCTACTTTTGTGTCCGATATTCTTAGATCGAATCTCTAGGAATTTCGATAGATTTATTCTAATTCTGTATTATCGTTTGTTTATTTAGTTGCGCCGAGACTAAGGCCTAGTGGATCAGGCTCGTCGGACCCGTCTCGTGGAGCGCAATTACTGTGAGTTGTTATTCTATATATACTTGTACTAGGATTGCATGTTTTTAGAAATGTATGATTTATTTTATAAATTATGCATAAATGGGTTAATTATTGCTTAGGTTTATTTTTGGAATATGATTGGTATATTATTGGTATATTTTAAATTATATGCATGGTTTATTATGGATTTATACTTAAAATGTTTTTAAGTATATCTATAGTTTATTTCTAGTTTATTTTATAATTAAATTGAATTTATTCGACGTATATATACTCGAAATATACTTGGTTTATTTTTGGTATATTTCTAGTATATATATGTTTTATATTGTTATTTTTAATTAACGACATGCATTATTTATTTTATGAATGTATGTTTTATTTTTAAATGAAGGATATCAATAGAACGTGCTACCTAATGGGCAGCACTAGGATCGAGTACGTATCGGTACGATAATAGAATTTAGGTTATATTACTAACCTATTTGTGGATATTGATTGGATTGATTTGTTTGATGTGAGATGTGATTTGAGAGTGTGATTGCTGGAGCTTGGTTGACCAAGTGTCTCGGGGCCAATCACACTGACAGTCAGACTGCTGGAGCTCAATTAACTTAGTGTCTCAAGGCCAGTCTACTGTCCAAATGGAATAAGTGAGCCTGTATGGCTTGAGTGTTGTCTAACACTGTTTGAGGTTGCGATCATTTAAGGTTCTATTTGATCCTTCATAAACGGATGTTATTTTCAGTATATATATAAAATGATTTTGCTACATCTGTGTGTTTGCTTGTATATATATTTATTATATATACTATTGAATGTGTGCATTGTCATTTAACTATGCATGTATATATATTATAACAATTCACTCAGTGAGGTCTGACTCCCCTCCGTTGACTATTTTTCAAGAGAGTCTTCGTCTTCAGACCTCAGTAGCAGACCCTTACGCCAAACTTCTTTTGCCCCGACTTTACTATGTAATCTACTCACTTGATGTTATGTTATCATCTAGACACTGCAGTAGTTGTAATCAGTTGTGGGATTTATGTACTATGTTTGTATGAGATATGTATTTTAATGATTTGAACTGAGATTTGTATTAAAGATTATTTATATATGAGATGATTTTGTTTATTTAAATGAGTTAGTGGATTATACTTATTTTACTTATAAGATTTTAATTTTCGCTGTAAAATATTCTAATTATGTTATTATTATTGCATGTTTTTATTTTATTCTTAGGCTTGCTACGGGTTTCGAATTCGAAAGAATTCTCATTCTCTAGCGCTGGTCATGGCCCCTGTTTTGGGTCATGATAGAGTGATAAGAGATCCTATCAGAACATCGTGGGAGGATTTCTTAAGGCCTACAGGTCTGAATGTAGAAAGGTTCTGCTCTCTTAGAAACTGGAGTTGGACTTGGCCGATCTGGATCGAGTAACGCCAGCTAATTTGGCTAAGATTATTACTGAAGAGGATGCCCAGCAGAAGGCCACTTCTCTTCGTGCAAGGAATACTTCTAAGTTAGCTAAAGGGTCCTTTGCTAAGTGTCCAATGCCTACTAGTGCTGTTAATGTTGTTCCCCCTCTAGTTTCCGAGTTCGAACCATTAAATGAAAACTTAGTAGGATAGAGATTTTTTTTTTATAATTGACTTATGTAATATGATTTTTTTGTTAATGAATGAAAAAAATACTTTATTTGATGTTACTCTAATTACATTTATTGGTAGTATTTTCGAAGGCAGTCTGAGTTCCAAAATCATTATAGTTCCTTGCCTTTTTTGTCTTTTATTTTGTATTCTCCTTTAGATGTGCGCTTTGTAACCTGATGGGACCTTCCTAATTGGGACCCAGTTTGCCAATACTGGAGTTACCTCTACCAATATCTGCCCTCCTGAGTACCTAGTCTCCTACCTTTAACTATCTTAGGTGACTATGCCAGAGATGATACTGCACTATCTTCTACTTATATGCTTCAGCTATAGCAAACACTCATTCTTTTCTTTCCTCTAGTAGGTCCAGACATATTTGGGTGTCAATGTTGTTGATGTTTCGATTGAAGTCTTGGCTCACCCTGTAACTTGGTGAAACGATTTCTATTGGGATTACCGCGTTAATGCCATAAGTTAGCCTGATCTGGGAATGGTCTTATAGGCTCAAATTATGTTATTAAGTTCTTTGACCCAATTTCCCTTATTCTTATCGAGTCTCTTCTTTAACCCTTGCATGATAGTTCTATTGGTGACCTTTGTTTGCCCATTTGTCTGCGGGTGAGCTACCAAGGTGAAATAAAGTTTTATTCTGAGGTCTGAACAGAACCCTCTGAACTTCTCATTGTCAAACTGCTTACCATTTTCTGTGATCAGGGTGTGAGGTATGCCGAATCTGCAAATGATTTCTCTCCAGAAAAAGTGTTGAATTTGAGCTTTGTGATGGTCGAAATTCCTTCCACTTTTACCTACTTAGTGAAATGGTCTATAATGCATTCAACAAATCACATAATCCCTAAGTTACTCTAATCTACATGGGTTTTAAATAAATGAGTGAAATCTACATGTTTTAAATTATAAGTGAACCTAAAGACCTAATTCCTTTTGATTTTCATTAAATAAACCTAAGTCTACTAATTTTAATTCTAAATATGAGTCTAAATTTATAAATTATGGAATATTTAAATTAATGGGCCTAATTCTACATGTTTTAATTAAATGGTGAGCTTAAATCTACAAATTATGAAGAAAATGGCTTAAATTCAATGGGCTAAGTTTAAATTAATTAAACTAAATTAGGTGAGCCTATGTCTCATTAACTAAATGGGTCTAAAGATATTTCTGATCTAATTAATTAATTATGGACCTAAAATATATTTTAATTAATTAAATCTATTTAATTATTAAGTGAGATGGGCTAAAAGAATTACTAAAAATAAATAAATCAATCAAGACCTAAAATGGGCTTAAGGCCCAAAACACATAAAAACAATAAATAAATCCCAAAAACAAACAAAAACATAAAAAAAACAATTAAATAAGATCAAACAAATAATTAAATTAATCCTTACTAAAACCCTAATTTTTATTAACATGCAACCTAAATTAATCTACTTCATTCATTGATTTTAAGTAATTACCTAAATAAAAACCTAATTTCTATTAACCAATTTAATTAAAATAAACATTCAATCACACATATAATTTTATTACTCCCACTATTGGGGCTATTACATTAATTCATAAAATAATTAATAAAATAAAAAATAAAGAATAAAATAAAGACAATAAAAATAAAAATAAAACCCTACAAACTAAGTCTCTTCGAGACTTTATCCATAGTTTTTCATGGACTTCTCATGAATTCATCCCTCCTATATAATCACCATGCGTTTTCCTCCATAATCATGACAAAAATAAGATAAAATAATAATTAATGAATAAATTATGATAATAACTTGAAAGAATAATAATAAATAAATAATAATATAAAAAACAAACAAATAAATAAAGAAAGAATAAGAAGAAGATGATAAAATTATGAGTGATTTAGGGTACTCCTCAGATTTGTAAGTCATCGTTCTCGATAAGCCTTCGAATCTTCTTCTTAAAAAATTCTTCACAAATCTTGAATTAATTGTTAAATTAAAAGGAATTTTTTTGTAAAAAAAAATAACTCAAAAGAGAATAAAAAACTAATTAAAAAAAAAGTTTCTCTCTTTTCTTTTTCTTCCTGTCTCTCTCTTCTTTTTTCTTCCTTCTCTCTTTTTCCTCTTCACCCTCTCCTTTCTTTTCCTGCTATTCTCTCTTTATATAGTGAAACTAGGAAGTCTAGCCTCAATCCTAATGTGATTCTATTTCCTAAAATATAAAAATTAATACTTAAAATTATATTTAGGAATTTTAAACCAATTAGGATTAAGTTAATTAGGAATTTTAAACCAATTATTATTGAGTTAATTAGGAATTTTAAACCAATTAGAACTGAATTAAAAATAGGAAAACAGAGACAGAAGAATTCAATTCCGACCAGGGATTGTGTAATTCCGATTGGAATTACACAATCCCGATCGGAATTGGTGTAGTTTCGATCGGAATTATGGAATTCTGACAGGTATTTTTTCTTTTTTTAACATTTAATTATAAAAAGACCCCTGGAAGAATTTAAATTTTACAATTAGGTCCTAAAAAAATTCTTACAATTTAGTTCCTGAAAACATTAAATCCTTCCTTTAAAAACTGCATTTAAACCCTTAGAATTTTAAAGATTAATTATCAAAGACCTATTCATGATATTTTCATCACTAGAGTCCTTTGCTGCATCTATAACACATCATCCTGAAATTGGATGTCTATAGTTGCCCCCCTTTGTCGCTGTTTGCTTGACAAATTGCTGCAAAGCAAAATAGCACCTAATTTCTAAATTGAAAGTTAGGATACTTACCTGCTCCTTGAAGCTTTTACTTATGAATTTGCTATACTTGGACATACGGCGTTTCAAATGACATATCATAGTCGGTCGTATGATATTGATTATATTCAGTCGTATAACATTGGGTGAATGAAACACATTATACTTGGTCATACAATGTTTGACTATACTCGGACGTATAACATTGAATTGAAAAATTACATCATACTCGGTCGTATGATGCTGATTATACTCGGTTGTATAATCGATGAGGATACATTGCACTCGGTCATACAATGCCGACTACACTCAGTCATTTAGTCTTGAATTGAAAATTACATCATACTCGGTCGTATGATGCCAATTATACTCGGTCGAATAATCGATCAAGGATATATTACATTGGGTCATACAATGCCGACTACACTCGGTCGTATTGTCTATTTTAAAAAGGAACATCACACTCGGTCATATGATGCTGATTATACTCGGTCATATAATCATTTGAAGATACATTGCACTCAGTCGTACAATGCCGACTACACTCGGTCGTATAGTCTGATTTGAAAAAAGGCATCACACGATTATACTCGATCGTATAATCGATTGAAGATACATTGCACTCGATCGTACAATGCCGACTACCCTCGGTCATATAGTCTAATTTGAAAAGAGGCATCACACTCGATCGTATGATACTGATTATACTCGGTCGTATAATCGATTGAAGATACATTGCACTCAGTCGTACAATGCTGACTACACTCGGTCGTATAGTCTGATTTGAAAAGAGGCATCATACTCGATCGTATGATGCTAATTATACTTGGTCATATGATCGATTAAAGATACATTGCACTCAATCATACAATGTTGACTACACTCGATCGTATAGTCTGTTTTAAAAAGGAACATCACAGTCTGTCGTATAATGTTGATTATACTCGATCGTATAATCGATTGAAGATACATTGCACTCGGTCGTACAATGCCGACTACACTCAGTTGTATAGTCTGAATTGTCTTCTATGATTATGCTATAATCCATAATTGCTCATAAATTTGGTTGTTTGAGTCGAATGCTTTGGATTCTTTATGCTGACTAATTAGCACTTTTATTGATTGACTTTGAATTTTGCTGTGTTGATTGACTTTGCAAGTTGAGTATACCCCCTTCTATATTTGAAATTCCTATAAAATTGTTGAAGTTAGTTTTAATAAGACGAATGTGCAAAAGTACATTATTATTTTAAAAATTTATAAGAAAATTCATCACTTTGCACGAGAGAACATGTACTTAACCAATGTCCTTAATTTTGATCCTCATGACTATCATTTATTTACCATTTGCAAATGGCAGAGGCATCATTAACCATTTTATGCTAAGAGCACATTTTTTACCAAGTGAAGAGCTTACTTTCACACCTAATTTTAGGGAGAATTTGCTAAACAAAACTCATGAAAAATGAACATAAAAAGATCAAATTCTGAGTATCAAAATAGCCTTTGAATTATTTTTATGCTTTCCTTCCTTATTCGAGTATTCCCCTGCCTTTCTCATATTACTTAGCTTGGATACCATTGGAAAGGTCATTTGGATACTCATACTGATATAAAGCATTGGAGTAAATAGAGTAATTTTTAGCATGGTCCTATTTTAGTATTCCCCTACCTTTCTTATATTACTCAGCATGGATACCGCCGGAGGTTTTATATTGATACTCTTACTCATTTCTGAGCATTAGAGTAAATTATGCTTGCTCTTTTTTCTATTCTCCTCTTAGTATTCCCCCGCCTTTCTCGTATTATTCAGTATAGATACCGTCAAGGGATTTTGTACTTATACTCATTTCTGAGCATTGAAGTAGATTATATGCACATTTATTATTTCAAAAGACTGAAAATATACTTTGAAATTCAAGCAATTTATGCTTTATGTCCACAGATTTTGTTTTTGCATTTTCTTCCCCTCGTTTGGGTGCAAAGCAAGCATTAAATTGATTAGAGTTTATAAACTCTTAGCACAAAACTGTTAACTACTCATCTAAATTCTGTGAGGCTAATAAAAGAATGCCACTATGATCAAAAGTCATAAGATAGGCTTTTTGCACATGATCTCATGAAGCGGATGAATTTACTTTCAATTTGTGAATTTTATGATTGAGATGGTTCTTTATTATAGAATCTAAGGAATAGAGTTCTATTACTTCCCTTTTTATTATCTTGATGAGTGTTTTTTGTGCAAGATGATACTTCTGATGAATGATTAGCATTTGCAACCTTTCCCATTCTTATTAATGTATCGGTTCCTTTTACCTTCTTCATTCTTTTTTGTTTTTCCCTACACAAAATACCATAAGTTAATATGGCCTATTTGCTAGTAAAAAAAATTATCAGAATGCAATGCTATTCTTTTGCATTCTTCCCTTTCATTGTGGTGATAATGTCTCCGATCACAGGGTCGTGATGCTCCACCATCGAAGTTGTGGCTTTATCCCATTGATGTTATGGTAGAGGGCTTCATTTCTCTTCTCAACATTTCCTATAAAAGAAAATATTTAAGAGTTAGAGGTTTTTATTTCATAATCAAAGAAGTTTTCAAAGTGCATTCATCTCAAGTTTTGAGTGCATTCTTCCCTAGCATATTGAATCTGAGGAGCTTGAGCATCCTATCTAGCCTCTTGAAGTTTCTAAGATAATGCTTCTTGGTCGTGTCACTCCTCTTATTTTCATTCTTTCAGATGTTTCACATGCAAATACTTTGACTACTTTCCTTTTCTTCCAACACTAATTTCAAATGTTAGTAGCAGAGTATTTACACAATCTTATCTAGGCTCAAAGACTTTTATTATACAAAATAAGTATTTCCCAAGAATGTATGCAAGTGTATGCATGCTATGTATAATATGTATGATCCTAATGGGTCTCCTATTTAGAATAGAGTCACTCATCAATAGCCTATCAATTTGAGCATTGAATGATTCGCTGTTGATACTTCTGATGTTGAAGCTTCTAATACGATTCATCAGACTGATTACTAGGCTAACAAGTAGGGTCCATGGCTTTATAATAGAGCTTGTAATTGACCAATGCACTGTTGAACTTTTCTTTTTGTTACTGTTTTTGCTATATAATGATTGAGGTATTAGCTCTTACACTTCAGCATCCATCTTCACTCTTTTAATACAGACACAATTTGCCCCCTGAGTTGTATTTTGCCCCTAGTTCCATTATGGATTCATTTATGTTATTCTAGCAGTCCTTTTTCATTTTTATATGCAAGAGACCTAGTTCATTCACTGCTATTGTTGATCATTTGACTTATTAACCCTATTAGTTACAATCTCATGCATTGAAGATATAGAGAAATGAGCAAACTGACCGAAGTGAGTTCTTAATGATGATATCAACTGGACTTGCACTTTGAAGAACTCTTTAGCAGAATATGAAGCTTAATATTGATGCAATGATTGATGATAGTTATAGGACAAGACTTGCAATGCAAGTTATTAAGCTATTTGAATTCTCAATGTATAAGGGGACCCTAGGCTTATAAGGAAAATTATAAAGGAAACATAACTAAAATAGTGATCTCATAGCTCTAATTTTAGCTTTCATTATGTAATGTCTTTCCATTCAGATACTTATGCAATATGATAAAGACGAATATGCGATATTTGACAAGAATGTCCAATTCAATTTTACTCATTCATTAGGGCAAAAATGAGACCATTCATTACACCACATGACACAACTCCTATAATCAATTAATCTTGAATTTTTCTCTCTAATTTTTCACCTTACTTTTCTTTTCTTTTTCTCTCTCTTTGTTTTTCTTCTCTTTTTTATCATTCTTTTTATCTTTCCTCGGATTTGCTCTCTTTAGAAGTTATGTCATGTGATAGAAGACTATTCTTTAAGTTTACATTTGTCCATACCGAACGAATCTAATTGAATTAAATTTTTATCAAACATACAGATGCGATCAATATCAGAATGTGTAGTACCATCAGGATGCATATCACATAACTGAGCATAATCAGAATTTATATCATCGATCACTAAAATAAAATAGGTTCTAAAGAAACTAAATTTTTTTCAAAAAAGACAATAAGAAAATTTATTTCCTATTCTAGATGCTAAGGATGTTGAGTCTCATAGTGGTTGTCCTTGAGGTGGTTGACATAACAATTATTCTTGCATATGTTTGCCAATTGTCTCTATGACTTCATCTTCCTGTACCTCAAATGTGCATTTTTCTTTCTTGTCTAGTAGCTTCTCATCATCAAACTCATCCTCCCATCCTATAGTCAAACTTTCCTAAAGGCTGACCCGATAAGTCTTCTGCTCTTTTTGGTGGCTGCTCAAGAATTTCAGGTTTACCAACTTATCATTAAACTCATCTCCCTAAACTAAAGGCTCAATTGATTCAATAGGAATATCAGTGGAGGGTGGTTTTGAGTAGAATACTTTGTAATCAAACCTTCCTGAGGGTTGGCCTAGTAAATCTTCCACTCCTCTCTATGGTTGTTCGAAAGGTTCTCTATTAGGTATAGGGTTGAGGTCCTCGAAGGAGCTTAGCACTTCTTTTTTGCTAACCCCTGAGTTGATCATCATAGTGGCTGATGGTGGAACATTACGGTAGTTTGGGAAAGGGTTATTTTTGTTATTTGGGTTAGAGTTGGATTTTTCAGAGTCGGTGATTTTTTCAGAGTCTATTAGGTTTTGGATCTCATGTTTTAGGTAGATATAATTGTTTGTGGGATGGCCAGTGGCTTGGTGGAATTTACAATGACTGTTAGGGTCAAAACCAAGGACATTTGGGTTTGGTGGCTTAGAAAAGGTTAAAGGTTGAAGTATGCCTTTTTGGATTAGTCTCTCTAGGACTTTGGAGAGTGGTTAATTAAAATTGGAGAATCTCCTAGGTTACTGAATTACGTGCACCTCCACAATTCAGCTAGTGCTCCCCTATTGTGTACCCCCAGTTGAGTAATTTTGAGTTATTGTGCCTCTAGAACTCTTCTTTTTCTCATCCTCTATCCCTTTAGCTTGTAGACCGTTATCATATAGGTCTATGAAGGTCTTTGGGTTCATCATTTGCAGTCTTTCAACTAAATTAGGTGATACATTATGAACAATCATCCTAACTTGATCATTTTCAACCAGTTTATTCTTCATCATTCCCACTTTATTCATAATCCTAGTCAGAAAATCTAAAAATGATTCATTGGGTTTCTACTTGGTTAGTTCTAAATCTCTTATGCACACCTCAAGCCTAGTATTATATTCATATTGCTTTAGAAAAGCAGTGCACAACTCCCTCCAATCTGCTCTAATAGACTTCTCAAACCCATTATACCAATTAACAGCCATACCCTTTAAGGATAGTACAAATAGCTTAGTAACCATAGATAAAGGAGCCTTAGTGGTACTCATAGTAGTTATGTATTGACTGAGATGAATTCTTGGGTCCCCAGTACCATCAAACTTCTGTAGCTGTGGCATTTTAAATTTGTCAGGTAGCCTGTCTTCCTTAAATTGCATCAGTTCATCAAAGTCAAACGGGTACCCTAGGCCTTGTCCCCTCATCAACTCCTCTATCTTAGACATCTTCTGAGTTAATGCCTTCATCTGTCTGGATTCTAGTTTTGAACTTGCTTAAGTGATTCCTTTTTCACTTTTTTAATCATATAACTCTCAATATCATCCAGCTTCATTTCCCCAGTATTGTCAATGTTAACAGGTAGTGGACCCATAGCAGGTGGGTTAGCTGCAGCGGGTGGTGCAGCAGCAGCAAGTGGTGGCATCAGTCCTGCTAAAGCTTATCTTAACTCATCTTGCATCATTGCTCTCATATCATCCATCAGTGCTCCTTTGACATCTTCTAGGGTCTAGTTTCCTCCCTCTTGTTGTTCCATTCTTTCGATTTGTTCAGGTTGTATAGCTTCTAAATAGAGCGGATTAATGGGGCTCTTTTCTAGTCTGCTAAGGATCTCTTTTGTGATCTATTAGGGGCTTGAATTAGTTCTCACCAGTCTGCCACCTTTTCAACTCTAAACACAGGAAGACCCAGATGAATCTATGATGGCTGAAAGAAAAATTATTAGTATAATGCATGATGCACGTGCTATGCAACAAGTAACAAGTAATAATTTAGGTATACATACATCCTTCCAACCATATTCCTCCCACACACATATGTAATGGTGAGTCTTTTTTCTTAGGATTTTTGGTCTTGGTCTTAATATCAACAGGGGATATCAAGGACCGACGCGCATGCCAAATCTCTCAAAGCAATAGAAGCACAGAAACAACATTTCTAGGTGTAAAAGATTAGCCCAATCTTTATGAACCTAAATGGGCTTCTAAAGTATGGGCTTGGGCCTTTACAAATAGAAATACCTTGTAGCAACATTCATAAGCAATTTAGGTAAATCCTAGGGGAAATAACTAAGCCATTATATATGGTTAGGGTCCGGTAAAAAGGTCAAGGTTCCTTTAGCAAGATACTTTCCTTTAGGACTTGAGTTGCAGGCCAAGGTCAGAGGGGCTCGACATCCTTTACAAACTCTAGAGAAGACTACTCCCCTTAAGGACTTGGGTTACAGGCTCTGGTCATATGAGCCCGGTAATCTCTCTTGAACCTGGTTAAGGCTAAGACTGATGGTTAGCCAATCTATAACTCCATGAAGCTAGTGGAATCATGGAATCATAAACCAACGCCATCAGATAATAGGGACATGCAGAATGAAAGCAAGAATAAAATAATAATTAATAAAATAGTTCTAAAGAACACAAGTAAAATCAGTATCTCTTATCCCTAGTGGAGTCACCACTATAGACGACGGGGTTTAGCGCGCGTCCAAGATTTAAGCAACCGCGATACTGTTTGAGCTCAAGGCTCTAGAAAACACACTAACCACTGTCATAAAGACATGGCATGGAGATAAGGAGTCGCCACCTAGGATAATAACTAGGACAAATCGAAAAGGTGGTACTCGATTTCCTAAAAGAAAGCTATCACCACAACTAGGAGATTCTGGATACGGAATACCAACTTCTTTCAGTGTTGTGTTCATTTAGAATTACTTTATGAATTATTATCTTATTCTTTATTTACATGCAATTTCATATAAACCCAAAATAATAAACTCCAAGGCAAACTAGTCATGAAATATACAAGTAAATAATGCATTCAACAAATCACATAATCCCTAAGTTAGTCTAATTTACATGGGCTTTAAATAAATAAGTTAAATCTACATGCTTTAAATTATAAGTGAACCTAAAGACCTAATTCCTCTGGATTTTAATTAAATAAACCTAAATCTACTAATTTTAATTTCAAATATGAACCTAAATCTATAAATTATGAAATATTTAAATTAATGGGCCTAATTTTACATGTTTTAATTAAATGGTGAGCTTAAATCTACAAATTATAAAGAAAATGGCTTAAATTAAATGGGCTAAGTCTAAATTAATTAAACTAAATTAGGTGAGTCTATGTCTTATTAACTAAATGGGCTTAAGGATATTTCTAATCTAATTAATTAATTATGAACCTAAAAATATATTTTAATTAAATAAACCTATTTAATTATTAAGTGAGATGGGCTTAAAGAATTACTAAAAATAAATAAATAAATCAAGACCTAAAATGGGCTTAAGGCCCAAAACACATAAAAATAATAAATAAATCCCAAAAACATAAAAAAACAATTAAATAAGATCAAACAAATAATTAAATTAATCCTTACTAAAACCCTAATTTTTATTAACATGCAACCTAAATTAGTCTACTTCATCCATTGATTTTAAGTAATTATCTAATTAAAAGCCTAATTTTTAATAACCAATTTAATCAAAATAAACATCCAACCACACATATAATTTTATTACTCCTACTATTGAGGTTATTACATTAATTCATAAAATAATTAATAAAATAAAAAATAAAGAATAAAATAAAGACAATAAAAATAAAAATAAAACCCTAGAAACTAAGTCTCTGCGGGGCTTTATCTATAGTTTTCCACGGACTTCTCATGAATTCATCCCTCCCATATGATCACCATGCGTTTTTCTCCATAATCACGATAAAAATAAGATAAAATAATGATTAATGAATAAATTATGATAATAACTTCAAAGAATAATAAAATAAAAATAAATAAATAAAGAATAAGAAGAAGATGATATGATTATGAGTGATTTAGGGTGCTCCTCAGATTTGTAAGTCACCATTCTTGATAAGCCTTCGAATCTTCTTCTACAAAAATTCTCCACGAATCTTGAATTAATTGTTAAATTAAAAGGAATTTTTTGTAAAAAAAATAACTCAAAAGAGAAAAAAAAACTAATTAAAAAATGTTTCTCTCTTTTCTTTTTCTTTCCGTCTCTCTCTTCTTTTTTCTTCCTTCTCTCTTTTTCCTCTTCACCCTCTCCTTTCTTTTCCTGCTATTCTCTCTTTATATAGTGAAACTAGAAAGCCTAGCCCCAATCCTAATGTGATTCTAATTCCTAAAATATAAAAATTAATACTTAAAATTATATTTAGGAATTTTAAACTAATGAGGATTGAGTTAATTAGGAATTTTAAACCAATTAGAACTAAATTAAAAATAAAAAAATAAAGACAGAAGAATTCAATTCCGACCAGGATTGTGTAATTTCAATCGGAATTACATAATCCCGATCGAATTGGTGAAATTCCAATCGAAATTATGTAATTCCAATCGAAATTATGTAATTCCGATCAAAATTATGTAATTCCAACCAGAACTACATAATTCTGGTTAGAATTATGGAATTCCAACAAGTATTTTTTCTTTTTTTTTAAATATTTAATTACAAAAAGACCTTGAAAGAATTTAAATTTTACAATTAGGTCCTAAAAAAAATCTTGTAATTTAGTCCCTGAAAACATTAAATCCTTCCTTTAAAAGCTGCATTTAAACCTTTAGAATTTTAAAGATTAAGTATCGAAGACCTATTCATGATATTTTCATCACTGGAGCCCTTTGCTGCATCCATAACACATCATCCCAAAATTGGATGTCTACAGTCCCGTTGACCTGGTTTACCGCTAGTTGAGAGTTCGAGTGTATTGTGAGGTATTCGGCTTTGACTTCGATCGCCAACTTCAATCCTGTGATGAGTGCCTCATATTCTGTGTAATTGTTGGTTGTGTTGTACTCTATTCAAACTGCATTCCGAATGTGAATTTTATTTTGTCCCTTAAGGATAACACCAGTGCCAAATCCTTGAGTGGAGGATGCTCCATCAACATAAAACTTCCACTTTAGTGCTTTGGTGATTATGAGATCTTCCGGCATCATTTCTTGAATGAAATCTGCTAACGCTTGAGCTTTCACCTGCTAACGGGGCTCATAGTCAATGTCAAAATCTCCAAGTAAGATCGACCATTGAACCAATCTGCCCGAAGTCTCAGGCCTTTGTAAGATTTTTCACAAAGGGAACTGGGATCTGACCATAATGGGATAAGCCTTGAAGTAGTGTCTAAGCTTCCGTGATGCATGGACAATGGCCATGGCCAACTTATCCAGCGTTTGGTACCAAACCTCAAATGTTCAGAATATCTTGCTGATGTAGTATACCGGATATTGTTGGCTCTTTTTTTCCTTTACTAGCATCGAAGCTATTCATTCTTGACCAATCGAGAGGTATAAGTATAGTGTTTCCTCTGGGACCGGCCTGCTGAGTAGAGGTAGTAAGGATAGGAATTTTTTAACATCTTTGAAAGCCGTTTGGCAGTCTTCAATCCAAACAAATTTCTTAGAATTTTTTAAAGCTTAGAATAGTGGTAGGCACCATCTGGTCGAGCAGGAGATGAAACATCCCAAAGCCATGATCCTACCATTTTGCTTTTGTAACTCATGGATAGTCCTTGGAGCTTTCATATTGAGAATAGCCTCCATTTTCTTCGGGTTGGCCTCAATACCTCTATGGGATATTATGAATCCTAGGAATTTGCCTGCTTTGACTCTGAAGATGCATTTTTCTAGATTTAGCTTATTCCTGAACTCGCTCAGTAATTGGAGGACTTGATACAGATCCACTAGGTGTCACTCTACATGCTTGCATTTTGATAATAATGTTGTCCATGTATACTTCCATATTTTTCCCAATCTAGTCCCGAAGTACATGGTTTGTCATCCTCTGATATGTTGCACCAACATTCTTTTGTCCGAAGGGCATCACCTTATAGCAGTAAAGACCTTTGTGGGTGATGAAGGATGTCTTCTTTTAGTCTTCCCTCTTCATTGGTATCTCATGATATCCTTGTGTTGCATCAATAAAACTATATAGACTGTGGCTGGCAGTGGAGTCTACCAGCTGGTCAATTGTAGGTAGTGGGTAGCTGTCCTTGGGGCATGCCTGGTTAAGGTCAGTATAGTCCACACACATCCTATATTTTCCATTTTATTTCTTGACTAGTACCACATTGGCTACCCATTCTGGGTGAGTAACTTCTTTGATAAACCTGGCTTTTATCAACTTCTTTATTTCTTCAGTGATATCTTTTGCCTCTCGTATGCAAAGGTTCTTTTCTTTTGGATCGTTGGCTTTACCTCTAGTCTGATGTTTAAGCTATGAAAGGCAACCTGGGGATCTACCCTAGTTTTTCCGGATGCCTGAGAAGCGAAGTCTTCTGAGTGCCTAGTGAGGACTTCCTTTATTTCTTGCTTAGTGTTATAGTCGAGCTCATTGTCGATCTTCACCGCTTTCCCATCAAAAATTTACATTGTTTTAGTGTCATCAACTGGTTGTGGTTCAGCACCTTGCTTCTCTATTTCCCACGTTTCTAAGGGGAAGGCCTTTGTTTGAGGCTTTATTGCCATTTGGTAACACTGTCTAACTATGTGCTGATCTCTACGGATAGTGAGAGTTCTGCCCTCAACTGGAATCTTCATAGTTAGGTGTCAGATGCTTGTGACTGCATCTACTTCATAAAGCGTTGGTCATCCTATGATTCCATTGTATGCCAGTGGGAGATCCATCATATTAAAAAAAGTTTTAACAACTTTTATCTCTTCATCATCCCGATTTTTAAATTCTAAATTTAACTCTATAATTTCCATTGGGTGTATAGTTCCTCCACAGAAGCTTGTAATGGGATTCTAGATGGCTTTCAAGTTAGTGACAAAGCCTCTCATGGCTTTGTAAGCATTCCAAGATAATGCGTTGATGGCACTTCTGTTATCAACCAATAACCTCTTCACCAAATAATTGTTAATGTATGCATTTATCACTAAGGCGTCATAGTAGGGATAGTGAAAATGCAACCCGTCTTCTAAATTAAATATGATCTCTCTTTTCTTAAAGGTTGGCCCTTCTCTATGGCTCTTTTTAGGTTTCTTCTCAGCATTTCCCCCTTCAATAATCATGTTAATGACACCGGCCTGCTCATTCTAAGCCTTCTTTGTTTCTAGCCTATCTCATCCATGGGCCTCCGAATTCCTAATTCCTTTGGATGTGTTAGTGAAATTGTTGAGTTTACCATTATGCACCAGTCTTTCTATGGCATTCTTTAATTCTTTGCAGGCCTCAGTGTTGTGCCTGTATTCTTAGTGATACTAGCAATAGTGTCCCTTATCCAGCATGGCTCTCTAGCTTGGGCTTATTCTTCTTGCTGGGGTAATTCCTACGCCATTTTGTATGACCCACATAAGGATTCTAGATCTAGAGGTATTTAGAGGTATGTATCTATCTGCTTCCCTATCAGATCTTTTTATCGGGCTTTTAAAATTTATTTTTGGGAAGCTCGCTCTTCTAGATCTTGATCTTTCATCTTTGGTTGGTGGTTTTTCTTCTTCCTTTCACATCCTTCTATCTTCATCCATCTTTATCATTCTTACTGCCATAGTCATTACTTCCGCAAAAGTGTCAGGTTCCTTCATCATTTTTTATCTTTGAGCTTTCCAAGTCTAGTGCCATTTTTCAAAGCTTTTATAGCAACTTCATCTACAAGATTTTTAATCTGCATGGCTACCTTGTTAAATCGATTGAGGTAGCTTCGTAGGGACTCATCGACCTCTTACCAGCATATCCGAAGATCATTGATGTTTTTGGTAGGGGGAATATTGATGATGAACCTGGTATGGAACTTCTCCGCCAGATCTTCAAAGGAGGTGACGGAGTTCTCTAGGAGCCGATGAAACCATTTTTAGGCATTCTTTGTAAGTGTGCTTGGGAAGACCCGACACATGATTTTTTTGTTCACGTTTTGGAGCAACATTTTTATTCTAAACGAGGATATGTGGTTAACGGGATCTTCGATCCAATCATATTGATCTACTTGTGGGATCTAAACTTGGTTAGGATCTCTGTTTGGATTATCCTTTTTATGAATGGCATTTTGCCTTCCATAATACATTCATCTTCCTTCCTTGGTCTCATGCGAGCTTTGTGTATAACTTTTTCAACCCTTTGAGTTAACTTCGAGTCGTCGAGATTCGAAATTATTGAACTACATTCTCCTTACAGAACTTTACTCTTCCCCTTATTCGCCTCAAGTATCTCCAGAGGTGTTATGTTGTTATCCATGTGAGCCGGCCCACGGTTATCGCTCTGAACTAAAGTGTTAAACTATTATTGCATTAGGGCTATTTGAGCTTGGATATTTTTTTATCATTACTTCCTTATTGGTTTGGGTAAGATTGATTGTTTGGGTTACAGTGTTCAGGTTAGGCGTAGTTACAGCTGGTGTATCTGTTAGGCTTGGAAAAGGTATGAAAGGTATTGGTCGGTTATGGTGTTGCAATAGAGCATAATATGGAAAGTCAGTGCCCGAAGGCGGCCACCCCTGGGTATTTCCAAAAGGTAAGTGTGTATTTTCGGATGAAGGTCAAACATATTGGAAAGTTGCTAGAGGTACTGCTGTTGGGAGAGGTGTTGATAAATTGATTGGCGGAATGGGTGCCGAGAGGTTAATGTGAATTTCAGGAGTCGAGATTGGCAGTAGGCTGGAAGTCATGGTGTCGATGTCTTAACTTAACATATATACGAATGGCTTTTCCCAAGAGTTCCCACAAACAGCGCCACTTGATAACTTATTTTCAGAACTCTTCAGCTTGGATTCCTGTAAATGATCAATAAAGGGCAAAGTGAGAAGTAAGGAGGATCCTCACAAATGCTCCGATGCCTAAGTTAGGAAACATAAAGAGAATCTAGATAGAGAAAGTAAGAATAATTAAAATATGAGAAAATAGAGTGAATAAGAAAGAGGGATATGGGATCCTATTTATAGTGATATTTAGACCTGAAGAGATTAGGATTCCTTTTTGGATAGGAATCCTAAACCAAATAAAAAAGTATTTCTTTTTCGTTTAGGAGTCTTCTTGAGGTAGGATCCTTTCCTTAAATGGATTTGACTGTCTATCCTTTCCGAGTAACCTATAAGGAAACAAAATTTTTTAATTAATCAGGAATATATACATGTGGGGTATCAATAATAATAAATAATTTTTAAGTTTTCTAATGATTATTACAAAGTATAAATATTTATTTTTGTTTCATTCCATTTCGTTTAAATATTTTTTTTCTCAACTCCATAATTATTAATAATATTTGTGATTTATGATTTATAATTTATGCAAATAAAATAATTTTATTATGTCTCTAACTTCTTTTCATATAAATATTAGAAATATTTATCTTTTATTTGAAATTATATATTTTTCTAGATTATTAAAAGAATGCATTTCTCTTAGTTAATTTAAAATATATAAAATTTTAATTTTGTAACAATTTTCATAAAAATAGGGTGGCACGATTCATAAACTGGCTAGTTCGATATTTTTGATTCAAATCAAATAGGAATCAACTACTTCTTGATTTTGGGCCGATTCTAATTTACAATTTTGGTTTAATCAATTTACAATTTTATTTCGCGATTTGGCTAATTTAGTTAACAATTTTTTAAAAAATTTTTTGATTTGGAATCAAAACCTCATATTTCAATTCCATGTGGAGAAAAATCGGCTCCTCTTTGATTTTGGACAGATTTTAATTTTTACCAATTTTGATTCTAAGATTTTTATCAATTTCATTTTTAAGTTTAATAGAGCCAGTTTATGTCCAATTTCATACCCAAACTAGTCTGTAACTATCCTTATGTAAAAGTATTAAATATTGATTGATAGTAAAAAATAAAAAATAAAAAACTTATGATTTACAACAATTCATATGAGTTGTTTTTTTTTTTTAGCAATAACAACAACTCATATGAGTTGGTTATGAAAGCAACTCTTAAATTTGCCGTAGTATAAATGTGCTATGTCTAAACGTAACCGATAATTCATCAAGTGTCTGCCGTTCATCACAAAAACTAGTTGACCTATGTTTGCATCTATGTATATTTCTTTATTTTAATATAAAAAAAAAAAATAGAGATCCATCAAATATTAGCTTTAAATTTTATTTTAACATAATTTTATTTTACTATTAGAGTAAATTATTAATTTCATAAATTTTAAAGTTGAAATCAGGCGCTAGCTTATAAAAAAAATATTTATTCAATATCCAAGAAGGAAAATTTCATTCATAGGTATCTACTTTCTTAAATTAAGACATGAAATTTTGAAGTCTATCAAACCAAAATAATAAAAAGTAAGTCCAAAATGTTTTTTTTTTTCAATTATGAGTACCTTTTAATCATGGTGGGTATAAATTTAATTTTCATTTGTATTTTATGATCATTGCTGGTCAAAAATATTTAATCTAAATAAGAATCAAATACAACATATCTCTGTTTCTAACCTACAACTACAATCCATTCAAATTTAATATTTTTTTCAATAAAACTTTAATATATTTATATTCATGTCAAAAACTACAATTTCCATATGTCACACCGTGGAGTTTAAGTTAAAAATTTTTGATCGAGAGTGCTAGAGTTGCATAAAATTCTTTAGAACACTCTTGAACCTTATAAAAATATCTTGTGTGTTCTAGACATATCTAATAGTGTGTAGACTAGTCTAGAATCTTCCACACATGTATGTATATAAGTGGCTTTCTACAATATTCCCTTAAGGAGGTGGGAACAATAGCCACCCATGCCTATAAATACCCCTCCTCATTTCTCATTTTGTACATGGTTATAAATAGTAATACAAGTATACATTTCCAAGCTTTTGTGCTCTCTTTGTGCCTTTTACTTAAGCACTCTTACGTTGGCATAATTCTTATCGTCTTGCCAAATTTGGCATTCATTGGAAGCTTACTAGCATCCTTGACGATGGGTGAATTAAGATTGCTAAGTCGCACATAGGCGAAGTTTGCAAGTATAACAAAACTCACATGACGGTTGGTATTAGAATGGGTTGAGCTCTTTAGGAAATCTTGCATGAGATAATGGCCAAGGTTGGTAAGCAAGCAACTACCAATAAGGTGAGTGGGCAATCTACTTTCGCCCCTCCAGTCGCTCCAAGGAAAGGAGGAAGGGAAGGCATAAAAAATGGTGGAAGGGGCCGAAAGGATAAGTCCCGCAATGTTGTTGGTGCATTGGAAGAGAGGCTAGTCAAGGTGGAGACTACCATGTCCGACTAAAGGGATATGATAGATAAGGTCGAAGACATGGACCATCGCATCGAGAAGCTAGAGTCCAAGGAGGACGATGGGGAGCTTCGTGGGGAGATGCAAGGTGCCTTAAACGTACTTACCGACAATGTGTTAAGGGACAATGAGGCTCTAAAGAAGTTACTTATCAACTGCATGGAGAAGGTCAACAAGCTCGAGATGGAGCTTAACTTGTGCAAGGTTGCGTTAGCAAATAGTGGGGGAGCACAAGTCACAATAATGCACAAAGTCGATGCTCCTAAAATAAAGGCCTATAGTGGGGCTAGGAATGCAAGGGAGATCGACAACTTCTTGTGGAACTTGGAGAGATACTTTGATATCGTGGGTATAGTGGATGAAGCCACCAAGGTAAAGTTTGTATCTCTCTATTTAAGTGATATCGATAATGTATGGTAGAGACATAGGTATGAGGATATGAGAAGGGGCCTTTGCACCATTAATACATGGGATGAATTTGTGTGGGAGCTTAATAAGCAATTATATCCCGATAATGTCGAAAAGGAGGCGAGGTCTAAGCTTCAACTACTCCAACATAGAGATGGCCACATTCAGAAGTATGTCAAGGAATTCTCCGAGTCAATGTTAAAGATCCCTGACTTGGGAGAGATAGAGGCATTCCATGCTTTCATCAATGGCTTGTCTCGATGGGCTCAATTAGAGCTAGAGAGGCAAGGTATCCAAGACCTCACCACCATAATTGCGACTGCCGAGTCCTTGATTGAGTTAAAGAAGAAGGACTCACATAGCCAAGATGGAAGAAGCCCAAGGGAAGTGGCAAAGGTGAGGGAGATAGGGAGAAATCCTCCAAGAAAAGCAAGGCTTCATACAAAGACAAGGGCAAGTGGAAGAAGGATGACAAGGGTGGTTCTTCTCCAAACATTATTGCTTGCTTCATTTGCGATGGACCTTATCATGCTTATGAATGTCCAAAGCGTGGGAAGCTTGGAGCCTTAATGAGCACCAAAGAGGAGACGCAAGAGGAGGATCAAAGAATTGCATCCCTTTGACTCCTTAATGCCATCTAAGCTAAAGTGGAGCAAAAGCCTCATAGTCAAATGTACATGGAAACTCAAATCAATGACACGAGCATTTAAGCCATGGTAGATACCGGTGTCGACACGGTGTACATGGCAAAAGAGGTGGCTGATTCTATAAGACTACCTTATAAAAAGGAGAAGGGCTACATCAAGGGCATGAATGCCAAAAGACTACCCATTGTTGGCATGGCGAGAGGGACTAATATTCACATAGGCTAATGGCAAGGTAAAGTCGATATTACTATTGCTCCTATTTATGATCAATATTTCTATCTTGGCATAGACTTCCTCGATATGGTAAAGGCTTTCTTAATTCCTTATACCAACACCATGTGCATTATGGAGAGTGGAAAACCTTGCATGGTACCGATAAAGAGGGAGCTAAGCTAAGACATTATGGTATCAACCATATAACTCTCTAAGGGGATAAAAAGGAAGGAGCCAACCTTCCTAGCAACCCTCAAGGTGGAAGAAGGTCCCAACGATGATGGAGCTAAACTTCCAAGTGCCATCCAAAGTGTGCTTGATGAGTTCAAGGATGTCATGCCACCCCAATTGCCAAAGAAGCTTCCTCTTCGATGAGAAGTGGACCACGAGATCAAATTTGAATAAAGGGCCAAGCCACCCACCTTTGCACCCTACCGTATGGCACCTCTAGAGTTAGAGGAACTAAGGAGGCAACTTAAGGAGCTTCTTGACATAGGCTACATTAGACCATCCAAAGCTCTATATAGTGTGCCTATTTTGTTCTAAAAGAAACATGACGGTTCCCTTCAATTGTGCATTGACTATGTGCGCTAAACAAGATTACTGTCAAGAACAAGTACCCCATTCCTCACATTGTCAACATCTTTGATCAACTTAGTGGTGCTAAGTGGTTTACCAAGTTGGATTTGAGGTCCGGGTACTATCAAGTGTGCATCTCCAAAGGACATGAGCCAAAGACGGCGTGTATGACGAGATATGGATCCTACGAGTTCCTTGTCATGCCCTTTGGCCTTACAAAAGCATCAGCCACATTTTGCACTCTTATGAATAAGGTACTTGCTCCTTACCTTGATCATTTTATTATTGTTTATCTTAACAATATTATTATGTATAGTAATACCTTGAAGGAGCATATGGAGCATCTAAGGCAAGTGTTCAAGGCCTTACGAGATAATGAGCTTTACATCAAGAAAAAGAAGTGCTCCTTTGCCCAACAAGAGCTAGCATTTCTTAGGCACATCATTGCCAATGGGAAGCCAAAAATGGATGATTCAAAGGTGAAGGTCATCCAAGATTGGGAGCCATCAACTAAGGTGACCGAGTTAAGATCCTTCCTTAGATTGGTGAATTATTATCGAAGGTTCATAAAGGGCTATTCATTTATTACCACTCCTTTGACGAATTTTTTGAAGAAGGGGTGCGTATGGGATTGGTCTATGAAGTGCCAACATGACAAGTTGAAGAAGGCTATCATAGAGGAGTCGGTGTTAGCACTTCCTAACTATACTAAGACTTTCGAGATCCAAAATCGATGCTTCTGACTTCACTATTAGTGGAGTACTTATGTAAGAGGGGCATTTAATAGCCTTCAAAAATAGGAAGCTCAAAGACACCAAAAGGAAGTACATGGTGCAAGAAAAAGATATGACCACCATGGTGCATTACGTGCGTACATGGAGGCACTACTTTCTTGGGCACAAGTTTGTTGTCAAAATTGATAATGATGCCACTACCTACTTTCAAATGCAAAAGAAGCTTACACTAAAGCAAGCTAGGTGGCAAGGCTTCCTTGCAGAATTTAACTATTTCATGGAGTATAAACTGGGCAAAGCAAACTTTGTTGTCAATGCACTTATTAAAAAATGAGGAGCTTGCCAATATAAGTTACCCCATGTGTAACTTGGTGGAACGCATCAAGGAAGGGCTAAAGCATGATTTCATGCCCAAGAGCTTCATGGCTCTTGTTCAAGAAGGCAACACTAGAAGATTTTAGCTTGAAAGGGACTTGCTTTACATAAAAAGGAGGAGACTATATGTGTCGCTCTATGACAACCTTAGGAAGGAGATTATAAAGGAGTGCCATGATAACAAGTGGGCAGGTCATTCGAGCATACAACGCACTATGGCACTTGTAAAGAATGCCTACTATTGGCCTTGCATAAGGGAGGATATGGAGGCCTATGTGAGAACTTATCTTGTGTGCCAACAAGATAAGATGGAGCAACAAGCCCCAAGTGGTTTGCTAGAGCGACTTCCCATTCCCAAGAGACCATGGGAAAGTGTTTTTATGGATTTTATAGTGGGGCTTCCTTTGTCCAAAGGGTGTGCATGGATCTTTGTAGTGATGGATCAATTTTCTAAGTATGGCATCTTCATTATCACTCCAAAGTCTGTCACTGCCAAAGAAGTTGCCCATCTTTTCATGAAGCATTTAGTAAAGTATTGAGGTATGCCAAAATCAATAGTAAGTGATAGAGATGCTCGCTTCATAGGTCATTTTTTGATGAAGTTATTCAAGCTATTGGGCACCGATCTTAAGTTCTCTATGAGTTTGCAACCCCAAACCGATGGGCAAACTAAAAGGATAAATGCTATCTTAAAGCTACATTTAAGGCACTATGTGAGTGCCAACCAACAAAATTGGGCTAAGTTGCTTGATGTTTCCCAATTCTCGTATAACTTGTAAAGGAGTGAATCCACGGGCAAGAGTCCTTTTGAGATTGTTATGGGCCAACAACCTTATACTCTAAGCTCTCTTGCCATGGATTAGTCAAGCTAAAGTCCACCTGCCTTCAAGCTTGCAAAGGAATAGAGAGAGAAAACCTATGTTGCTCGAGCATACTTGGAGGAGGATGAATAAGTAGGCAGACAAGAAGAGGAGGCATATGGAGTTCAAGGAAGGCGACAAAGTGCTTGTCGAGCTATACTTACATAGTAAAGCCGATGGACTTCATTGGGGCCTTAAAAGAAAGTACAATGGACCCTTTCCCATCATCAAGCGTATAGGGAAAGTAGCATATAAGGTGGAACTTCCCTAAGGCATCAAGATCCATCCCATTTTCTATGTGAGCATGCTAAAGCCTTATAGGGAGGATCTTAATGACCTAAGCCAAGGGCAATCTAAAAGAGCTCCATTAAATGTGAGAGCTCAATATGATAAAAAGGTGGAGTATATTGTCTCCCATCGCAAGGTGCCACAATCCAACCAACCCTTAATGACCAAGTTTCTTATCAAGTGGAAGGGACTTCCTGAGAGTGAAGCAAGTTGGGAGCCTATTCGCGACTTGTGGCAATTCGAGGAGCAAATCAAGGCTTATGAGGAAAAGGCAATGGGGGCGTTACCCGATTAGGTGGGGGAGGATGTCACACCGTGGAGCTTAAATCAAAAAATTTTGACCGAGAGTGTTAGAGTTGTGTAGAATTCTCTATAATACTCTTAAACCTTATAGAAATATCTTGTGTGTTCTAGACATATCTAATAGTGTGTAGACTGGTCTAGAATCTTCCACACATGTATGTATGTAAGTAGCTTTTTAGAACATTCCCTTAAGGGGGTGGGAATAGTATCCACCTATGCTTATAAATACCCCCCCTCATTTCTCATTTTGTACATGGTTGTGAACATAGTAATACAAGCATACATTTCTAAGCTTTTGTGCCTTTTACTTAAGCATACTTACGTTGGTATAATTCTTGTCGTCGCCGAATTTGACATTTGTTGGAAGGCTTACTAGCATCCTTGACATTGGATGAATCAAGATTGCTAGGCTACACGTGGACAAAATTTGCGAGTATAACAAAACTCACGTGACACATGTGTGATGGGGCTAAAAAAAAAGCCATTTACTCGGTTCCTGTCAAATTAAAAAAAAAGGGCAAATCCAAAATTCGAACATGTACTATTTTCAAATGTTCCTATGGATACAATGAGACCCATATAGATAAATGTTTCCATCTTATAGATTCTAATATTTTTTAATATTCATCTTTCTAGAGTTTCAAAAAAAAATCATTTTTCTTGTTAATCTTCCTTAGATACATCATTTTATTTTATTTTTTTACAAAAAATAAAATGCATCTATAGATATCATACAAAAAAAATAACAGTTGGTAGAAATTATTCTTATTTAATTAATTTATTAAATTTAAATTAAATTATTTATAATTATATTAAATTAATTATATATAAATTTCTACTGCTAATCAAATTAATTAAAATTTAGTAAATACCTCAAACAAGAAAAAGAAATATAAAATACTTATACTCTCTATCTAGTCGAGTTTAGTAAATATCATGTGGCAAGAAAAGAAAAAAAACCGAATACAATGGCTAGGGTGCTAGTTCTGTAAATATATCGTAGAAGATAAAGAGGTACATATATATTGTATAAAGGCAAAATAATTGTTTGTCGTTTTGCCTGTCGTCTAGTACCGGACAAAATAATCCATATGCATAGGTTGGGGGTTTTCGTGACAGAGAGAGAAACTGTTGTTGTTATTCTCAAACAAAGTCACAGATCGCAACAAGACACCGACAGAGACGATTAATAGCTTAGCTGCTGCTCTACTTTTTTTTTTTTTTTTTTGGACAATAAGAAAATCTGTATTATTAATTTGATATGAGCAAAATACAAGAACAAAATAGCAAGATTTATGCAACACAGAGAATACCAAAACGGCACAAATTACAGCAAATAATTTTGCTTTCGCAAATTATATCACAGATAGATGGAATAAGATAACATAAAAAAAGAAAATTAAAATCCCACCGGTACATTTATGTGGATTTACATTTTGATAAATGAATAAGTCAAAATTTGATATGAAAAGATATTAATTATTAATAAAAAAAATAAAAAATTACTCTAATATCCTCAGCGAAATAATAGGTGTAGCTAAACTTATTTTACTTGTAGAGAAAATCTTGAACAATGAATAAATCAAATCATAAAATTTCTTAGATAAAATGATATCTTCTTCTTCATGTATGTATGTTCAGAGATGAGATTTTCTTTGTCAACCTAAAAAGTTCCTATTAAGAGAGATCAAGTTCATCATAGGATAGCAAAAGAGGGATAAAATCCTAAATCTAAAACATATACTAATTATTCTAAGAAAATAACCTAAAATATATATAAAAATAAAGAAACGACCAATTTTCTAGTCCTATAAAAGGATAAAAATGAAAATGAAAACCAGAAGAAAAAGAGTTTAGAGAAATAGAGAGGAAAGAGGAGGAAGATCTAAAACTTCTTGTGTCTCCATAGAACATAAGCATAATTTTTTTTTTTTGTACATCACACCTACATTTTCAAAATACATCACAATTTTGATTTACTGTACAGAATGATTTTATGAAATTTATTTAATTTTTACTAATTT
Organism: Mallotus nudiflorus; assembly: GCA_947683625.1. Taxonomy (NCBI): domain Eukaryota; kingdom Viridiplantae; phylum Streptophyta; class Magnoliopsida; order Malpighiales; family Euphorbiaceae; genus Mallotus; species Mallotus nudiflorus. Next base: position 3,309,024 of record CANTUR010000302.1, read on the forward strand.
AATTTAATTCATTTCAAACATAATTATAAATATAATAAAAATTTATTAATTAATTTAATACAATTGTATATATTAGAATTCGAACTTCATCGAAAATAATATACAATTCATGTGAGGATATGTGTTATTTACTTAGTATACGAGTACGTGACATGTAATACACATCTAAGTTTCAATATTGGCCACGGCCAATACATTAGGCTTGTAAATGAAGCGGATTGTCTGCTAGCTCCGAGTGGCCAGCAACTTTGTTTAGCAATGAGCATGAATCTTCAAAGGCCTCTGATGAAACTCCTCTAGTGGGCTAGAAGTTGGTTTAAATGTCTGGCTTTATTACTGTATTCACTTCATTTCAAAAGGTTGAAGATATGTCTCATTCCCATGAGAACCTGTCTAAGGAATCAAATCCAATAGTCTTTGTATGAATAACAACTGAAAAATGTGCATGATTACATTTAGTTAGTGGATTTTTTTGGGTTAAAATAAGCTCAAAAATAGAAATGAAAATAAAAATAAATTTATTATCTTTCTTAATATTTATTTTAACTTTAAATCCATATGAAATGAGAATCAATTACTCTAAAAATGGGAATGAGTCATCCCGCTCATCTTATAGGTAATAGATTTTGAATCCCGTCAAATAAATGATGGTTAAATATGTTAACCAACTTTCTTTATTAAAAAAGATAAAAGTAGCTAACTTGATTTGAATTGTTTGTAAGTTAGTTGATAAAATCAAATTACCTTAATTTTTTTACAAGTTAATTGTCAAAACCAACTTGACATTGGTTATTTGCAAGTTAATTTTGCCAATTTATTTTGTTTAGCTCTTAATAGTGTATTGCCTATAAATAAACTTGACTAGTTAGCATTTGTGTGGTGATGATGGGTCAGTAAAGAGAAGAGTGATTTGTGAGATTAATATGAGAAAAATATAGAGAATAAGTTTTTTCTATTTTAAGAGAGTGTATTATTATTCTCTATTTGGATAATAAAGAGAAATGTGTGTGAGTTTTTTTTTATTCTAAAAGAGAATGTATTGTTCTTTCCTTGGTTATATAGAGAGAAAAATTATTATAACACCTATAATTTTTTATAATGAAATCCTTTTAATTTAATTTGTAATTTTTTTTTTCAATGTATTTAGAATTTTCTACATTAAAATTTATGTGTTCCATATTTTTTTCAATGTTATCATTTCAATTACTTATTCTATGTTCACAATCCGATCTTGCATATAATCCATCTCAATTTTCATAACAAAATATTTAATTTGTCATATGCTATTAAAAATTTATAAATAAAAATATATAAATTAATAAAACTAATTATAAAAATGTTTGAAAAAATATTTAAGAAATAAATAATTTTTAAAAAATATTATAATATTTTAATAAATAAATAAATAATTTTTAAAAATATTTTTATAATAAATAACTATAATATTAATTCTATTATATAAAATAATTATAATGTTAATATTTTTATATATAAATAATTATAAAAACATTTTAAGGGATCAATGATACTGATTTTCATTTTTATGGAGGTGAACAAAAAATCTTTTTTATTTTTTTTTTATTATTTCCTATTTTCATTTCATTTCTGATTTTAATTCCTAAGAACGAACATTCATTAAATAAATGCCAATATGTACATGCGGCGAAAACCCTTACCACGTGCACTAAGGTGAGACACCGGCACTCCCCAAATCCCAAATCTGAAGGATTGCATTGGTAGCTCAACAGTCAACACAGTTGATAAATTTAGAGATGTTGATTTTCATACTATAAAATTTTTATGCAAGTTTTACTGCTTAATGCATTCATGATCTTTTTTACATTTAGCACATTTTATTATTTAAATATATTAATTTATTAAAAAATAATTTATAAGTTTTAATTAATTTAAATTTATAAAAAATGATTTAAATACCTCAAATATTATAAATTGCATTGATAAATAATAATTTTAGCTAATTTAAGTGTTTCAATTGTCAATTATAAATTGATAAAAAGTACCAACGGATGAACTAACACATTTAAATATAATTGGTTTATACTGGCTCAAATATGTTTACTTCTTTGGCTTTTTTTCAAAATTAACTAAAAGACGGAAAAAATTTTAAATTTCACGGTTAACTTTTTTTTCATATTTTTTTTTTCCAAAAATTCTTTTAAAAATATGGTCCTTTCTAAATCAACAAAACACATGATTTTCTCTTCTACTTCCGTAACCACAAAAAATCGACATTTTCTCTACTTTCATAAACAACTAAAAAACCCTGCAATTCAACCAAAACTTTACATAGTTACCATTGTTCATATTTTTACAACAAAATCAACTAATATCTAAGTCAAATCAACAGAAAAAACAACCATATATATATATTTTAATTTGTTATGGTCAAATCGCTTTGTTTGCCTCTAATTTTACAAAGTGTAAACAGAGTACAAAATTGCATGACAACAACCAGAAAAAACCAAATACATCAACAACAACCCGTCTACAACCAAAAAATTAGAGGCAACACCCAAAAAAACACAACAATCTGGAAAAGAATAAACAATTTAAAATAATAAAAGTTATGAACAACAATTAGAAGTCAACCACAAAACAAATAAAAACCATGGACAACAACTTGATAAAATAATATAACAACAATCACAAAACAACCATAAAACCCCCACAAAACAACCTTTCATTAACCAAAAACAATAAATAATTTCACATCAAACCTTAACAACCAAAACAATCACAAAACAACAATAAAATACCCACAAACAACCTTCCAACAACTAACAAATAACAAATAATCTCGCAATAACCTTACAACAAACCCTTCAATAATCAAAAAAATAACTTTAGGTTTTTTTTTTTTTTTTTTTAAGAGGATGAAGAAGAAGAACACCTATCCAATATTATTCTTGATAATTTTGTGACCTTGTGAGTTTCCAATGGGCAACAAAAAAAAAAAGAGAAGAAGAAGAAGAGGAGTTTTTATAAGATATGATATGAAAGTCTATGGGTTTGCTCTCTTTTCAATAAAGACATGTAAAATTTTTTATTGAACAAATTAATTTTGTAATGATTAGAGTTGGATTTAGGAGGAAGTGCCGACACTTAGGTTTGGTCAGCCCACAAGCAAAGCCCAATGATGAAAATTCAAGCAAAATGAGCCTAATAGTATAAAGTCTAACCTCATTTTCCCTTAATAGGCCAATAGTCGAAGAAGAGTCTTCTGATGAGTCACTAAAGCAATATGCTTTAGTGATTGATATCTCATATTAGTATCCTATTTTAATAAGGGTTATATTCCCATAAAGAGGATGATTACTTAAATAAGAAGAAAACTTAATAAGAAAATTTATTTCAATTAGGAAGATTACTCTACAAAGGAAGTCTTCTCCTCTCCTACACAATGTAATCCTACAAGACTAAAGAATCATATTTTTAAGAGGTTTGAGCAATACGTTCTCCTATTAATACATCTCATGACATCTTATGTTATTCATTGTCATATTGTCCTTCTCATATTCACTCATCTCACCATTCTCATTATACAACATCACCAAGACATCATTTCATCACCTCATCATCACAAGCAATCATCCTTTACTCCTTTATTCTTTATTCTCTATTCTATTATGCCTATTCACTTTATTATATTTTTTCCTCATATCGTTATTGACTTAAGCTTCAGAGTGTTTATGGGGGAAATCCTGCCCTTTTACCCGTTATCCTCATCAATGCAGGTTCCATAAGCAAGAAATATCAATTTGAAGTTATCAAGTGGCGCCGTATATGGGAAAAATCAAATTCAATTCCGAATTGTCTTTGCTTGCTAGGAATTTTACTCGACTTTTCAAAGACACAACCTAATCACAATTTCTCTAAGCATAATCATAAAGAAATCCAATTCAGTCATCAATGACAAATTCATATTGAAATAGTGCAAAGATTGTCATGGCAATACTTTCTTATATGCTTTGCAAGGGAGATTGATCCATTCTTACAATGCATATTCCTTGGAAGTTTATCATGTTGTTTATAATCGATCTTGGCTTCAGACTTTACCTCTGGGGGTTAGTAGCTTATCATCGATTGAAGGAGGCACACATGATTTGAGATAGTTGAAGCAAAGACTTAAAGTGCCTAAACGGTTGATGGAGTTGTGCAGCTTCAAGCTTCTAATTACCCGAGCAGTAGATTGGTATATAAAGAATTGCTAAAAAATTATTGGTAGAATGAGCTCCAAACTATAAGCAATAACTTCATTGTATCTTTGATAAGGTGCAAAACGCAAAGGCATGGCATTCGAGATTTGTCCATCTACGATCACGATATTGATAAGCTTTAAGATCCCTTGCATTAGTAGATAAGTTTCCATATTTATATTTATCTTATTCAAATACTTGATTAAACAGTTCCGTGATTCTACCTCATAAACTCATTGTACCCTCAACGGGATCATGCCTTAACAAAAATTTATTGTAAAGTTGTATGGTTAGATGATCAAGTCACGAGGCATGAAAGGTTCAACAATGTTGCAATGGCATTCTTATCGACTGACTTACTATGGGATTAGCCTTTTATAACGATGAGTTAGTATGGAAAAGGAGCCAAGATTGACCTCTGGTTAAAATGCAAGAAGATTGGCCATTAAAAGAAGTAAGCTCACTACCAGTCCAGATGTCCCACTCCATTCAGATTTACAAATACTAAAAATAATATATAATTCAAATCAAGAACTCAAAATATGGAAGTTTTGGCAATGGTTAAACTCGAATGACCATTTCACATCACTACAGCTTCATCAGAATGAGGGATAAGAAGAAAAAAAAAAAGGGATGCATATGAGTTTTAAAGAAAGTTCTATTATTGATGCAGCAGTTTCCAAGGTTAGAATTCAGAGTAAATAGTAAGATGGCTGGGCAACCAAAATGAATCACCGAGCATCCAAGCATTGAGGCTTGGAAGTAGTCCGACACCCAGATCAGACGTAGTGATGGAAAGAAGCTGGACGTCTACATGTTTTCCTCTAAATTCATAAAGCTAGACCACATGACCTTATAGCGAGATTGAAGAATACAAGTATTCAATGAATGGTTCTCAAAATTGAAATCGAGTATCAAGTGAACATCAAACATTAAATATCGAACACTAAGATTTCAAGCGTTCAGCATGGAGCTTCTGAGCACTAAGCTTCTGAGCACCGAGCTTCCAAGCATCGAGCTTCTGAGCACTGACACTCAGATATTTGAGCTGATCGAGCACTAAAGCACCACTAAAGTTGGGGAATAATAAGAAATGCAGGTCTGAAATCATTTTCTTCATTACCGAGCCTTGAAATTCCATACATCAAAACTTCAAATGAGTGTCAGATACTAAACATCTGCTTTGTAAGCATCCATCAAGCTTTGAGTGATGAAGTTTCAAAGCATGAGACCATCGAGCACCGAGTCTGAGCATTAAAGAATGTAAATAAGTTTTCACTGAACATCAAAACCTTTGATATCCGAGCATCAATTGAGCATCGAGCTTAGGACATTAGGTATCCAATAAGCACCCTTCATAAGCACTTAGACTTTGAGCATCTGAACAATACGAGTACTGTCCACTAAAGCCTTGAAAATTCGAGCATTTACTACTGAGCATTGATTTCATGGACACTCAGACTCTGAGTCAAAAATTCACTTTTTAGGCATCTCCTGAACTTTAAGCATCCCCTGAGTTTTGGCATCACAGGAATATCCAAAGCAACCACGATAACAACTTCATAAATATATATTAATAAGTTCATTTCTTTTGCAGGAGCTTGAATATTAAAGTAAAAACAAATGAATGAACCATTAGCTCCATAAGGAATTAATGGGCTTTTCAAATTAATCAGCAATAATTATTCATATCCACAATGAACATAAATATTCATTACTTTAAGAGGCGGAAAAAAAGCACTACAACCAAGATAAGTTTCTTTCCTAATTATTTATTTTCATATCCATTTTTCTTAAATTATTATCACTTGGATAGATCATTAATTGAGATGGATTAAGCGATTCTAAGATTCTTATTCTTTTATTGTTTATTGTTACAGTAAAATAATACAAGTGTAGATGTTACCATGAGCACCTTAATGTCGATACTCATGAGTATTAATAAAAAAAACCATCATGGCCTTTGGGAACTTGATCTAGTTAATAATCTTAGAGCAGTATATTCATATGGTATATTTTCATGAAGCTGGATATACATAAAATACCAATAAATTGGGCACATACAAACTTAGGAAGCATCTTCAAAGACAAGGTCATTCAAGCAACAATTGAAGCAAACAATGAACATAAATATTCATGAATTTGAAGGAGGGACAAGAGTACATAAGGAAATAAGTTTCTCTAGTTTCTCTTGATATTATTTAATTTATTTATTTCTGCATCTTACTTATTTTTATATGAATATTTATAGCTCATCACACAAGCACGCTTATAGATTTACACATAGATGCTCGTCCATATATACATGATTATCATTCATGCAAAATATACATTAATTACATTTGATATATATATTACACAAGGACTGACCACCAAATGAGATCGATTATATGATCCTAAAACTATTATTCTTTTATTTATCACTACAGATAAGGAAAATGTATTTATTGAAGACACTACTTTAAAGCACCCATCAATATAAACAATTGGACACTCTAATAATCTCACTTGGCATCAACGTGCAAAAATTGTTAAAAGACATTGGACACATTGCCAAGCAACACTAAGGTGAACAAGCACTTATTCATGCTCAGACAACAAATGTTGGCTCTTGCTCAAAGCTAGATCCAACAATACTCAGGCAAATCCTACTATATAGTCGATCCTTGTTAATGAAATTTTAGAGAATGCTTAGCAAGAAAAAGAATAAAATGGAGACAAGTATACCCCCTACATAGCTGTATAACTCAAAGCACAATTCCAAAACATCATAGCCAATATCACACGCTACCCTTTATTTAAGAAGAAGGGCAACCTTGGCCTTTCACTTAAACTGTAATGCTCATCCCATGACTTGAATTGAGCAAGCCTTAAATTTTGGTCCTTCAAAAACCCACCTTCCACCATTTCAAAAATCCTTTGTAAATTACTGTCCCATATTATGGAGCTCAAATTGAAAGCGTTCAGACTCATTATTAGGATCCCAACATCATTCCTTTTGTGAAATACTACCAAAAATAAATGTTCAAAAAATCAAATATCTATAACAATGATATTCGAACTCAACATGAATTATTATTTTGACTAGGCAATTACCATTAATAGAGTTATTAAAGTTCATAAATTGACCAACATTATATGACACTTGGGCCATGCTTTAATGCACTAAGATTAAGTTCAATGACTGAAGCGGATACCCTCAAGTTGCTTCTATAGCACTGAGGTTCCGAGCATGTAAGCCTCACATCCTTGCACTGAGCATCTAAGTCCAGTGACTAAAGTTGGCACCCTCAGGTCTGTCACGACCCAAAACAGGGGCCATGACCGGCGCTAGGGAACGGGAATTCTTTCGAATCCGGAACCCGTAGCAAGCCTAAAATAAAATAAAATATACAATAATAATAATACCAACAGCTTAATGCAGCGGAAATAAAATCATAAATATCAAAATAATATGCATATCTCATATATAGATAAATTCTTTGAATACACATCCAGTTCAAATCCATAAAATACATATCTCATATAAGTACAATACATTAAACCCATAATTTATGTACAACTACTGCAGTGTCTAGATTATAAAAATAAAACTCAAGACTCAGATAAGCAGTTTACATAAAGAAGTCGGGGTGGAAGAAATCCGGCGTACAGGCTTGCTACTGAGGTCTGACGAAGATGACTCTACTGAAAAATGGTCAACAGAGGGGAGTCAGACCTCACTGAGTGAATTACTATAATATATATACATGCATACTAAATGTCAATGCACACAATCAAAGTATATATAATATGTATATATATAAGCAAATACATACAGATGCAATAAAATCATTTTATATATTTTTATTGAAAATCACTATTTATGAAGGATCAAATAGAACCCTATAATATCGCAACCTCAAAGCAGTGTTAGACAACACTTTAGCCATACAGGCTCACTTATTCCAAAATATTCACTTATTCCATTTGGACAGTAGACTGGCCCCGAGACACTAAGTCAACCGAGCTCCAGCAGTCTAACTGTCAGTGTGATTGGCCCCGAGACACTTGATCAACCGAGCTCCAACAGTCTAACTGTTGGTGTGATTGGCCCCGAGACACTTGATCAATCGAGCTCCAGCAATCACACCTCCAAACCATATCTCACACATCAAATAATCATAACCAATCAATATCCACAAATAGGTTAGTAATATAGCCTAAATGTTATAAGCGCACCGGTACGTACTCTGTCATAGTGCTACCCACTAGGTAGCACGTTCTATTGATATCCTTCAATAATAAATATAAAACATTCATTCACAATTAAATGATGCATGAATTTAAATAAAATAACAATATAAACCATATATATATTGGAAATATACCAAAAGTAAATCAAGTATATTTTGAGTATATATACGTCAAATAAATCCCATTAAATTACAAAATAAACTAAAGATATACTTAAAAACATTTTAAACACAATTCATTAATAAAACATGCATATAATTTAATATATACCAAAAATAAACCAAAAATAAACTAAAAATATACTTAAATACAAATTACATTATTTATGCATATTTAATCAAAATAAAACATATATTTCTAAAATCATGCACCCTAGAGCATATATATATAAAATAGTAACTCACACTTAGTGTGCTCCACGAGATGGATCCGACGGGCCTAGTCCACTAGGCCTCGGTCTCGGCGCAACTAAAAAAATAATAAATAACAGACATCAGAATAAACCTAACAGAAATCCTAGAAACTCGATCTAGAATATTAGACACAGAATCAAAATTAGGGTTTGACCGGATATCACGTTTTACGAGAATTCTACCAAAAATTTCGCAGAACCTCCCCTGTAAAACGGACATCTCTCTACTCAAAGAGTAGAGCCGGCCCTGCAAAGAAACACACTTTAAAAAACAGACATAAAAATACATCCATAACCCCTCGGTTGGACTCCAAACTACAGTCTACCGACCAGGGTTCACAATCCACAAAATAATTATGAAAATATCAAAAATATCCTTATATCACATAAATACATTTTATACGTAGAAATTACATAATTAACCTTTAAACACAGTAAAAACCGATAAAAACTCATTTTATTAGAAAAAAATCGTATATTATATATATAATTGAAATAATTCACGAAAAATAGTTTTAATTAATTAAAAATACTAAATAATTTGTAGAAATCATTTTTGTACCTTAAATAACTATTAAAACCAATTAAATTACATTTTTAGCCAATTTGGTGTAAAATTACCAAAATACCCCTATCTATATAAATATACTAAAATTACTCCAAAAATTCACCAAAAATAGTATAATTATCTAAAATTAATTTTATCAACATTTTTATCAATAATATCAATAATTAAACTCAATTAACCAATTAATTTCAATTAAAAACACAATTAACCCTATTTTCCAAAATTACATAAACCTAAATAAATTCAAAATAAATACATAGAAATTCATAAAAATTCCAAATAAATTCCTATAATTCATTTCAACACCTATAATTATCATAAAACACAATTTCATAATTTATTTAATTAATTTCCGAAAATTATAAAATAATATTAAAATATTCAAAAATACCCAAAAATAAAAATAATCTCCAAAAATTCTACAAAAATTCATACATGTAGATTAAGCTAAGGGGAACAACATTTATGAAGGAATTTTTCATGAATCAATAAAATTGAAGTTCAAAAAATCAAAAACCCTAGAATGGCTGAATTCGAAAAATCGAAACCTAAGCAAATCAAGACCATTTTAAGTGAAAAAAAGCTTGGAATCATACTCACCGGAGCTCAAGGAGAAGAAAGAGACTGGCGGTGTCAAAAACGGTGGCTGGAATCGCCGTGAACGACGTTGCTCCAACTTTCAGCTTCTCCGGCCAAAAATGACTCCCAGGCGCCGGAATCAGCTGCAGCAGGTGGCGGAAGAGATTGAGGAAGGAGGTGGCACATCGGATGGCACACCAACGGTAAGAAAACGGGATGGCAGCGACTGGAACGGTGAGGGAAGTGATCGGGAGTGAGGGAGAAGCTCGGGTGGCAATTTGGTAGTTATATCAAACTTTAATTTTTTGTTAATATTAAATGTATATATGTATATATATATACTTTATACTGTATATTAAAATAATATTAAATCACACACATTAAATATACACCACACATATATAATTTAATATTTTAATAATTTAATACACCTAAAATAATTAAATAATATTAAAACAAATTAATAAATAATAAAATATTAGGGTAATATTAATTAAACCCTAATTAGTTAAATAAATACACATATATACATTATTTAGTATTTTCAAAATATGTATGAGTCCATGCAAGTCCGGAAATCTATTTAAAATAATTAATAGTACATAATTTATGTGAAAATTTATCCGAAAATAGAATTCTCGAGAAAATTTTACGTAAAGCACTTAAAATAATACACAATAATTAAAATAGGTTTTAAATACATATCAACTCGTAAAAATATCATAATTATACACAAAATTATTAACACTGCATATCCTGATGAAATATTAAAATATTTAAAAACACGGGATATTACAAGGTTGATTCTATAGTACTGAGGTTTTGAGTATGTAAGCCTCGTGTCCTTACACCGAGCATTTAAGCCTCGAATATCTAAGTCCAATGACTGAAGCTGGAACCCTCAGGTCACTTCTATAATACTGAGGTTTAGCACTTAAGTTGCACTTTTAATGCATCGAGCATCAAAACTCCAGTGATGACTGGTTCTGTCATGTTGTCTCTACATTGACGAGTTAATCTTTTACCCTAAAAAATTTTTATTGCAAGTTTTGGGCACTCAAGTCCAATTGACACTTCAAACGATGTTCTTATATGATGATTTCAAGACTCGATACCAAGCTTTATCTTTTCTTGTGATTAAGGCTGGCCACCTCAACTCACCCCTCTATATCAAATGCAATGATTTAAGCAATCTCTCTCTATGTAGAAGAATAATGTTTCTATGATCTTATAGACCCAGATATATCAGATATAAATATCCAAATAGACTTTCAGGGGGGACTCTTGATATTCCATATCAGTATTCTATTCTAATAAGGGTTATATTCCTACAAGGAGGATGATTACTTGAATAAGAAGAAAGTTGAATAAGGAAGTCTATTTCAATTAGGAAGATTACTTTACAAAGGAAGTCTTCTCCTCTCCTAAACAAGGCAATCCTACAAGACTAAGGAATCATATTCCTAAGAGGTTTGAGCAATACGTTCTCCTATAAATACATCTTATGACTTCTCATGTCATTCATTCTCATATTCTCATTCTCATATTCACTCATCTCCCCATTCTCATCATACAACATCACTAAGACATCATTCCATCACCTCATCATCACAAGCAATCATCCTTTACTCTTTTATTTTTTATTGTATTATACCTATTCGCTTTATTATATTTTTCCCTTATATCATTACTGACTTAAGCTTCAAAGTATTTATGGGGGAAACCCCACCCTTTACCCTTTCTCCTCGTCAATGCAGGTTCCACAAGTAAGAAATATCAATTCAGAGTTAGCAGTGATGTTAAGTCTTTTTTTATATAATAGAAGAAACCATGTTTTAAAACAATTTTCTTTGTTCTTTCACATGAGAAGTCATTACTAATGAAGTAAGAAACATGGAGTAGATGGTAGGAAGTTATTTTTGGGAGGTAGAGGATGAAAAGGAGAAAATCATAAAAATAAGATAGAAGTTCCTGGAAACAAAAAAAAGAAAGAGAAGCATAAAAAAATACAGAGAAAAGAGAACCAGAGAGAAAATGAGAATTGAGAGAAAAAAAATGTTAGCTAAATGGTAAAGGTCTACAGTCATTGAGAAAAGAAAATAATAACAACAACAAGGAAGAGAAATCGAGTAGAGTTCTTGACTCAACAAAGGAGAAAGATTGTTGGCTTTACATTTTATGGAGCTTGCTACAACCATACAGAAACTTTCTGAGGGTCAAGACACAACACCAAACCTAGTCTTATAAAACAACAAGCCTAAATTAAGGTTATCTGTATTTTTCAACATTTCATGATATTTTAATTTATGATTTTTTTTAATCAATGAAAATTATGTGATTTTATTGAGTTAATTTAGGCATAAGAATTATTGTTTGTTATATAATTGTGATTTGTTCTTTATTTATTTTCATATATTTTTTAAGTGTTTTTCTATATTGAATTTAGGGCACTAAGGCAATGCTCATTCGATAAAGCATTGCCTTAGCGTGTTATGGTGATGGTTAGTTCACTTTAATGTGAATAAGGCGATGCCTCATCATAAAGGTGTCATCCTTTCACTTGATAACTATATTATTTATTTTGAGTTTTTCATATTTGTTGTGATTCAAGTTTTTTTCTTTATTTATGTATATATTGAATTTATCATGTAGTACATTCAATTTGTTTTCTCATTGTTGCATATATATTTAAAGTAAATTATTTGTTCAATTTAGTAAGTTAATGAAATTGATTTTTTAGAAAAATTTATGTAGTCTAAGAAAAATTATTATTTTTTAATTTAGTTTTTTATATTTATTATCTAAACTAACTTTATCTTTCTTTTGTAAGTTATTTTCTTGGTCTAACCTTAATTTATTTTTTATATTTAAGTAGGGACTATTGTTAGTTCAAGTCCATAGTTTCACTTATTTTATTTTATTTATTTATGTGTGAAAGGATTGTAATTATTTCTTCTCCCTTCATTTATTCTGCAAGAACATTTAATTTATTTATTTTTACTTATTGATAACTTATTTTCAAAACTCTTGAGTTGGAACCCTACAAGTGATCAATAAAGGGCAAGATGAAAGGTGGGAAGGATCCCTATAAATCCTCCAATGCCTAAGTCAAAAGATATAGAGAGAGAAAGAGAGCAATGAGAATATAAGAGAATAGAATGAAAAAGAATGAGGGATATAGGGTCCTATTTATAGGGATAGTGATGCTCAAACCTGAGAAGAATAAGATTCCTTTTTTATGAAAGTCCTATGCCTACTAAAAGAGTGTTTCTTCTTATCTGAGAGTCTCCTTATTTGTCTTGGATATCCTTCTCCTACAAGCAACCCTATATAGGAAAATAAAGACCTTAATTAAATAGAAATATGCATATGGGGTATCAAGAGTCCCCCCCGAAAATATGTTCAGATATTTATTTCTGATATGTCCCAGTCTGTAAGGTAAGGATAATTATTCACTGCATCTGACATGGAAGGGTGAACTAAGGTGGTAAGCCCCAATCACAAAGAAAAGATAAAGCTCAGTACTGAGTCTTAAGATGATCGTATAAAAACATCATTGAAGTGCCAACTGGACTTTAAGTGACCTGCAATGAAAATGTAAGGGATTAACCCATCCATATACAATATGGCAGAACTAGCCATCACTAGAGTTTTTGATGCTCGGTGCATTAAAATCGTGGCCCGAGTGCCGAACCTCGGTACTTTTGGAGTGATTTGAGGGTGCCAGTTTTAGTCATTAAACTTAGATAATTAAGGCTTAGATGCTCAGTGCAAGGACTCGAGGCTTATATGCTTAGAACCTTAGTACTATAGAAGTGACCTGAGGGTGTCAGCTTTAGTCACTAAATTTAGATGATCAAGGCCTAGATGCTCGGTGCAAGAAATTAAGGCTTGTATGCTCAAAACCTTAGTACTATAGAAATGACCTGAGGCTGCCAACTTCAATCATTGGACTTAAAATCTCAGTGCATTAGAAGCACGGCCCAAGTGTTGATGGACGAGACAGTTGGCAGTGGGAGGAGCGAGATTAAAAATCGTCATGTCTTTACATTTTCCTTTGAATTTTGAATTATATAATCGTTATGTCTATTCATGTATCAAAAGATGAGATATTTCAACTGCCATAATAATAACTGCTTTATTAATGAGTTTTTCTCATTTTCAAAATTGCCCTTAATGCTGTGAGATAAATGAAAATGTTCATGAGGGAAATAATGGTTGTTCCAAATCCTTCTGCTGTGCTATAAATAGATAAAACCCATCAGTTTATTGTGCTTTCACTTTCTTGCTATATTTTTTTGTTTCCCAGTTTGCTCACGTGCATTTTTTATCTTCAGAGCTCTCTTCATCAAGCTCGCATTCTTCTTCCAGATGAAGCTTTTTCCTCCTTCATACTTCTTCTTTTATTTGCTGAATAAGATCTATGGCTCCATGAGAGCAAGTTAGCTCCAACTTATTTGTCTCTAGGATAGATGAGGAAATGCTATAATGGTACCAGAGACGTTTTAATATTCCTGCAGACTTTGCTATAAACACCATAGATAAGAACATCAAAGCCCACACCCCTATGTTGGATTTTGATAGATTAGTTGTATACTTTGATCAATTGGAGGGGGATTGAAGTTCCCTTTGGACCCTTTTGTTAGGGATTTCCTAAATAGGTATAACATAGCTCCTAGGCAACTTCATTCTAATAGCTACTAGATTTTAACCAGCTTTATAGAATTAATGCATGAGGAGGGTAGAGAGCCGAACTTGGATTTCCTGTGATACGTCTATAGTTTGAATAAGAAAAATAGGGAGCTGATGTTCTCTTTATCAGCCATTCTAAACCATAGCCTTTTCGTAAAGCTTCTGGATCTTCATAAGAAGTGGAGACATAGGTTTTTTACCATCAAACACCATTCAAACTTTATAAATGTCTGACGGATGTGGTTTGATGACTACCATAAGGTGAAGCAACCCTCAAGGTTATCTGACAGGGATACAAAGATGGTCATAAAGCTTCATCTTCATGGAATAGCTGATGCAAGATCCGTAAAAAATCCATCTAAAAGATACCTTTAGAGAGTTTGCCCTAACCATATACTACCCATTAGTAAGTTTTAAGATTCAGAAGGTATCATTCTAACTTTTATCTTTTCCTTTCTATTTGTAGATGGCTGACTTTTTTGCCTTTACGGATGAGATTCAGCTTGTAAATAATGAGTCAAAGGCTCAAGAGGACGTGTAGATCTCCTCCCCTACATCCGAGTCTCCTGCTTCAGAGGTTCTAATTGAAGCCATACCCAGCCAGAAAGGAAAATTTATGGTTGGGTCTTCATAGGTAGAGAAGGCTGAAGGGTGGAAGAAATGAGCCTTGGACAGAAATTCAAATGTTGAAGTGCTATGTGAGGAAGTCTTCGTTAAGTGTCCAAAATTTTTTAGGTGTCCGGATATGAAATCCTAGTGTCACGACCTAAACCCAGAGTCATGACCTATGCTAAGGAATGGGAATTCTTTCGAATCCGGAACCCGTAGCAAGCCTTAAAATAAAAACACATGCAATAAATAAATAAAAATATGCCCAAATTAAAACTTAAATTGGTATAAAAATAAATACTTAAATGTTATATCATAATAAAAATATTCATACAATATTTTAATATATAAATCTAAAACAACACACCACTGATACAATACACTACTACTGTAGTCTCTAGAATAAAATAAAAGCTCAGATAATAAATTTATATAGTCTAGTAGGGGTTGAAGAAGACCGGCGTAAAGCACTATTAGTGAGGTTTGAAGAAAAATCTCCTGAGAAAAATATTGAGAAGAGTCAGACCTCACTGAGTGAATTATTATAATATATATACATGCAACCTAAAGTCATAAGCAGTCAAGCATCAGTATATATATAAATATATACAGACATTGCACACAGATGCTAAAATCCGCTTTTATATATACTAAATGCAAAAAATATTTATTTAAGTGAATGATAAAATAGAACCCTAACATATTCACAACCTCAAACATAAAATCAATAGCCAACTGGTTTATTTAAAACTCCAAGTATTCATTTATCCAATTCAAGGTAGTAGACTGGCCCCGAGTACACTAGGTCAATCGAGGATCCGCAACCTCCCTTTCCAAAATAATCTCCATATTCTCATTCATAATTAAATATCAGATTTTCAAATTCTATCGTACTATTGTGCAATAGTCCTAGCATAGCCCACTAGGTAGCATGTTCTATTGATATCCTTCAATAAATCATATATTTAATGGAAAATAATAAATTGCACAATTTAAACATAGTAGCACTCATTTAAAAAGGATATACCGCTTATATACTAAACATATACCACAAATATACCAACTATATATATGTTGAGTATATGTTAAAATATACTGAATATATACTAAAACATGCTAACATATATATGCCACATATATACTAAATATATACTAAAAACATACCAAGCATATATGTCACATATATATCACATATATAAAAAATATACTAAAAGTATACCAAAATATACTTATTCATTTAATGAAACAATTCATGTTTAAATACATAATGAAAACATGAATTCTCATAATCATGTATCTACATGCAATGTATATATAAAATAATAACTCACAAGTTTGCACTCCTCAAGACAAACTCGACAGGCCTGTTCCGATAGGACACTGTCTCGGCGCAGGTAGAAAATAAATCATAAAAAGTATCAGAATAAATTCCTAACTTATATTTCTAAGAATTTTAAAGGAATACTCAATCTAAGAATTAAAACTCAGTCAAAATATAAAAACTCAGAATCGACCTAATGTCACGTTTTACGAGAATTCTACAAAAAATTCGAGCAGACTCTCTTATGTAAAACAGATATCTCTCTACTAAAAGTAGAGCCGATATTGTAAACAAACACACTTCTAATTATACAAATGCTCACCACTTCAGGTTGGGACCCCAAACTGCACAATTCCTAACCAAGATTCACAATTCACAATAAAATAAATATTAAATAATAAATAAAATAAAAATCACTAAATTCCATAAATATCAATAAAATACCAAAATACAATTTATTTAAATAACAAAAACATTAAATATAATTATTTTCACATTAACTAAATAAAATCTCAAATAAATTATATAATATTAATAAAATCCAATTTTTCAAAATAAAATAGTAAAATTTACAATTAATTATTCTAATAGTTTAAATATATAGTAAAAATAGATAAAAACCCATTTAATCACAAAAATAGTATATAAAATTATTATTTGAATATATTTTCAAAAATTAGTATTAATTAGTTAAAAATAGTAAATAATTCGTAAAAATTATTTTAATACTATTTATTACTCCAAAATCACTTAAAACATAATAATTAACTATAATTTCAATTAAAACACAAAATTCACAAATTTATAGTAATTTTTCCAAAAATTAATTTTTTTACATAAACCTTCAAAAATTCATAATAAATAATCGGGATGGAATTTCAATAGAATTCATTCACAAACTATATTCTAAATAAATCAAAAAATTTATTAAAAATAAAAGGATTTTCCAAAGAGGGTCACTGGAATAGTGACTCACCGAAAAACCAAAATCCAATTAATTCAAAAAAATCCAAAAATCAAAAAATATATATATTTAAATAGCTCAAGCTTTCCACATCAACATTTACAAAGACACTAAGTATGGTTCATACAAATTCAAGCTCAAAAAATTCAAAAACCAAAATAGACATAAACTTAAACTTAAAGAAAACTCATAAATTGTTAGATTTAAACTTAAACCAAGCTTGGAAATGGAGTCCTCATAGCTCAAGGAGTCCATAGAGTCCAAGAACACGAGCAAAGGTGATAAAAAATGGTACCAGTGATCATAGAGCTCCCTCTATGCAGTCTCGATTTTTGGCGACTTCGGCGGTGATAGAAGGGAGGAGAGGAACAGGGAAGATGATGGTGACAGGTGGTGGTGGCTATGGTGGCTCCGACAATGGTGAGAGTGGCACTGCTGGGTTACAGAATGCAAGGGAGAAAACGTGAAAAAGAAGGAAGAAAGAAAGAAAAAAAGATAAGAGAGGAAAATGGCAAAACCCGAAAATCCTAACTTAGATATATATATATATATTAACTTAATAAAAAACACATATATATAACACATGCACATGCATAGTAATAATAATAACAAATAATATTAATAATGATAATAATAATACAACAATAATAATAATGATAACAATAACAATAATACAATAATACTAACAATAATAACAATAACAAATAACAATAATAACCCTAATAATAATAATAACACATAATAATAATTATAATAACTTTAATGTTTTTAAATCATAAAACTTCCAAATAAATTATTTTACGTAATAAAATATTTAACGTAAAATAACGAATATTATTCACAAATAATAATAATAATAATAATAATAATAATAATAATAGTATATAAATAAAATTTAAAATATTATTAACACTGCATATCTCAAAATAACTTTTATTAATTATTTTGAAAATATCGGGTCATTACATCTGGATTCTGAATAAGATGAAGCCTCCGAGTGTCTTGAATGCTTAGGTGAGGGACCAATACGCCGAGTCTCTACAGCTTCCGGTGGATATCCAATGCTAGATGAATGAGGACAAAGAGGAGTTGCACAACTCTATGATCGGGCATTCGTTGAAGGCAATTATCTTGTTTTGTTCATCTTGTGCTCATGTGTTTTAATGTTAATAATGTTTTTCTTTCCTTTCAGATGACTTTAATGCTGGGGAGGGACAACTAAAATTATCTTAAGAGTCAGTATAGTCTGAAGGAGACAGAGGTTGGCATCATAGCTAATGATTTTGAGAAAAACTAGATAAGGCCAGACAACACTGGACCTCTGCTAAACTAACCATGCAAAGGTGAGATCTGAGGCTAAGGTGAGCCGAAAGAGGGTGGAGGAGTTAGAGCACAATCAAGTTTAGTTGATAAAAAAAATTGAAGGGCATGACTCCCGGATTGCAGCTCTGGAGAAGAAGCTTGATGAGGCTGAGAAATCTCATAAGGATGAAAAAAGAAGTTATTAGAATATGGTCATTGAGTTTCTCAAAGCCTATAAGTCTGAATGTTGGAGAGTTTTACTCATCCAAAACCTAAATTTGGACTTCATGGATTTGGATAAAATAATGCCCATCGATCTAGCTATGATTATTGCCAAAGAAGATGCTCAGAGCAAGGCCTCTTCTAAGCCATCAAAGAATCCTAAAAAGTCAACCAAGTCTACTACCGGTGAATAAACTTCTGAGCATCTAAAGGATTCGAGACTTGCCAGGGAGATGTCTACTAGTGCTGTCATCATTGAACTAGATCTAGCCTCTGTGTTTGAGTCTTATGATCCAAATTTTCCTTCCTCTGAGCTTCCCGATACTCAATTGTAAATCACTTAGTTGATAATCTTTTTTTCATTTTTGAAATATTTTGTAATACAGTATTTCCTATTAATAAATGAAGTATTTTATTTCCTAAAATTCTGAGTACATTTATTAATAATATCTTCAGAAACTATCCGAGTTCCAATATCATTATAAGACTTTTCCTTGTCTATCTTTAATTTTATACACCCGTTTGGTTGTCTTCTCAGTGACTTAATAAGGACCTTCCCAGTCAGGTCTGAGCTTGCCCGTGCTGGAGTTACCTTTGACAATGTCAGCCCTTCTAAGTACCTAGTCTCTGACTTTAAAATGTTTAGGCCGGATGTACTGATTATGATATTTGATGACCCTTTAGCTCTGAGCTTCTATGACCACGAATGCCCATTTTCTCCTTTTTGCAAGTAAGTCCAAACATATCTGAGCGTTGATGTGATTGACTTCTTAATCCAAATCCTCATTGACCTGGTAACTCAATAATCCAATCTCTACCGCGATTACCACATCCATCCTATAAGTTAGTCTGAAGAGCGTCTCTCTAGTGGAGGTTCTGGGTGTAGTCCTATAAGACCAGATAATGTTGTTGGGTTGTTGGGTTCATCGATCTAGTACCCTTTCCTTTCATCAAGTCTTTTCTTTAGTCCTTGCATGATGATTCTGTTGGTAACCCTTTATATCTGTTTGTTTGTGGATGAGCTACTAAGGTAAACTGGAGCTTTATTTTGAGATCTAAACAAAAATTTCTAACTTCTCATTATCAAATTGCTTCCCATTGTCTGTTATCAGGGTATGGGGTATTCCAAACTTGTAGATGATTTCTTTTCAGAAAAAGTGCTGGATCTGGGCTTTAATGATGGTCAGTACAACCTCAACTTATATCCACTTGGTGAAGTGGTCTATAGCCACGATTAGGAACTTCTTCTAGGAGGTTGAGGTAGGGAAGGGACCCAAGATATCCATTCTCCACACTGCAAAAGGCCAAAGGCTCCCAACCAGATGCTTAGGATTATAAGGCTTATGACTGAGGTGGGTAAATTATTGACATTTATGGCATTCTTAAGTCAGCTTCTGTGCATCTCGAGACATAGTGGGCTAATAGTATCCCTACATTAATGCTTTTCTAATTAATGAATAATGAGATTTATGTGCTTTATAAATTCCTCTGTAGATTTCCCTAAGCACGTAATTACCTTCTTCTAGTGATACATATTTAGACCATAGGTATGAAAGAGACCTTCTATAGAGTTCCCCATGGCGGATAGAGTAGTGCACAACCTTTGTCTTTAACTTTTGAGCTTTCAACTTATCTTCTGGAAGCACCTCATGCTTAAGATAGTGAATGATCAGTTTAATTTATTTTGGCACTTCTTGTATGTCCATGATCTCTAAGTCCTCAGTGCTTGGTGTTGTTAGAGCTTCAGTGAGCTCAAGTGCTTTAAATGTCTGATTATCCATGGTCGCTAATTTGGCCAATGGGTTAGCTTTAAAATTTTGGCTTTTGGGGATGTGGATGATCTCCTATTATCCCCCCTCTTGCTTAAGCTTCCTTAGGAGCTGTCTGACTTTCTCGATATACTTGGTGATACTTAGTTCCTTAATTTGGAATGTCCCTTTAACTTGGCTTACCATTAGTTGGGAGTCCAAGTGTATTTTGAGATGCTCGGCCTTGACCTCTATAGTTAACTTTAACCCTATAATGAGTGCTTTATACTCGACTACATTATTAATGGCGTTGTACTTGACCTGGATGGTATATCTGATAGTGACTTTATGTGGCCCTTTAAGAATGATTCTAGCACCGAATCCTTAGTTAGATGAAGCCCCATTAATATAGAGCTTCTATTCTGGATTCTCAGAAGGAGTGAGATCTTCTACTATTATTTCTTTACAAAGTCTGCTAGGGCCTGAGCTTTTATCTGCTACCAATGTTCATAATTGATGTTAAATTCTCTTAGCAATATTGACTATTGAACTAGCCTACCAGATGTTTCAAGTCTTTGTAAGATTTTTCTCAAGGAGAAGCTAGATCTTACCATGATGGAATGAGCTTGGAAATAGTGCCGAAGCTTTCGGGATGTGTGGATAATGACCATGACTAATTTATCCAGCTTGGGTTATTGAATCTTTGAACCATTAAGTATTTTGTTG
The DNA here is from genome assembly GCA_947683625.1 of Mallotus nudiflorus. Lineage (NCBI taxonomy): Eukaryota > Viridiplantae > Streptophyta > Magnoliopsida > Malpighiales > Euphorbiaceae > Mallotus > Mallotus nudiflorus. The sequence continues at coordinate 3,330,620 of CANTUR010000302.1, forward strand.
ACTTCCTTCCTCTTTCACCAGTATAGAGGCTATTAACTTCTAGCCAATTGAGAGGTATAAATATAGTCTATCTCTAGGAATTGGCTTGCTGAGTAGAGGTGGTGAGGATAGGAATTTTTGGATATCTTTAAAGGCTACTTGGCTGTATTCATTCCATATGAACTTCTTAGAATTCTTCAAGGCTCGAAACAGTAGTAGACATTGCTCAGCTGAATAAGAAATAAAATGCCCTAAGACTATTATTCTTCCATTTAGCTTCTACAGCTCGTTGATTATTGTCGGAGCTTATATATTAAGAATGGCCTTTATCTTCTCTAAGTTAGCTTCAATTCCTCCGTGTGATATCATAAATCCTAGGAATTTGCCTACCTTTACCCAAAAAATGCACTTCTTTGGGTTTGACTTGATCTGGTACTGGTTTAGTAATTAAAGGATTTGGTTAAGGTCAACGGAATGTTGCTCTACATGATGGCTCTTGACGATGATATCAACCATATACACCTCCACATTTTTTCCAATATGATCTTGGAGCACATAATTCATCAGCCTTTGATAGGTTGCTTAGGCATTCTTCAGCCTAAGGGCATAACTTTGTATCAGTAAAGAATTTCATAGGTGATAAAGGATTTTTTTCCTGATCTTCTTTCTTCATTGGTATCTAATGATACCCCTATGCAGCATCTATAAAGCTATACAAAATGTGATTAGCAATAGAGTATACCAGTTGGTTTATTATTGGTAATGGATAGCTATCTTTGGGGTATGCCTTGCTGAGGTCGGTATAATTAACATACATTTTGTATTTACCATTAGACTTTTTTACCAACACCACATTGGCTACCTATTACGGGCATATGACTTCTTTGATAAGTCCGGCTTCCAATAACTTCTTTGTTTCTATAGCAATTATTTTCTATCTTTCATACATAAAGGTCCTCTTTTTTTGAACGACTGGCTTTACCCTTAGTTTGATGTTCATACTATATGAGCCAATTCAGGGATCTACTCTGGTGATTTCAAATACTTGAGATACAAAGCTTCTTGAGTGTTTAATAAGGACCTTACTTATTCCATGCTTAACTTTGCTATTGAGCTCATTGTCAATCCTTACTATTTTTCCATCGACGATTTGTAATGTCAGAACCTTATCGACTGGCTCAGGGCTAGCTCTTTATTTCTCTATTTCCTAAGACTCTAGGGGGAATGCCTCCATCTAAGGTTTGACTGCCATCTGGTAGCACTGCCTGACCATGTGCTGGTCCTCATGAATTGATAAAACTCGACCTTCCATAGGAATCTTTATAGATAGACACTAAATACTTATAATTGCATCAATCTTGTAAAGTACTGGTCAGCCTATGATGCTGTTGTATGCTAGTGAGAGATCCATAATATTGAACTGAGCCTTAATTACTTTCATTTCTCTAGTATCTCGATCTCTGAATTCTAGACTCAGCTTTACTAATCCCATTGGTTGTGTAGTTCCTCTGCAGAAGCTTATAATGAGATTTTGAATAACTTTCAAATCAATAACAGAGCCTCCCATTACTTTATAGGCATTCCAAAATAGTGTGTTGACGGTGCTCCCATCATCGATTAATAAACTTTTCACCAAGTAATTATTGATGTAAGCACTTACTACTAGTGCATCATTGTGGGGGTGCTGAACATGTTTCCCATCTTTCGAACCAAATATGGTAGTCTGCCTTTTCTCAAGGGTGAGCCCTTCTTCTCTATAGATTCTCTTAGTCGTCTTCTCTGTGACTTCTCCTTTGACAATCATGTTAATAATGTCAGCCAGTTCATTCCAGGCTTTTTTTGGTTTTGGTCTATCTCTATCTTGACCATCCAAATTTCTAGTCCCTCTAGATGTGTCAGTGAAGTTGCCGAGTTTACCATTCTGTATCAATCTTTCTATGGCATTTTTTAATTCACAGCATGCCTCAATTTTGTGCTCGTAATCCTTATGATATTGATAGTAGTACATTCTATCCTGCACGGCTCATATGAGGATCCTATATTTGGAGGTATTTAGTGGTATATATTTCTTCGCTTCCTTCTCAAACTCCCTTATTGGGTTTCTGAAGTTTGACTGCTGGAAGTGTGGCCTTTTGGGTTTTGACCTTTCATCCATCTTGGTAGGTGCTTTCTCGTCATCCCTTCGCATCCTCTTATCTTTATCCATCTTTATTATCTTGATTGTTATTGCCATTACCTCAGCGAAGGTGCTAGGTTCTTTTGTCATTATCTTATCTTTAAGCTTTCCAAGCTGAGTCTCATTCTTCAAAGCCTCTATAGCCACTTCATTAACCAAATTTTCAATTTGTATAACTCTTTTATTGAATTGATCCATATAGCTTCATAGTGATTTAGTGACCTCATGTTGGCATATTCAAAGATCATTGATATTTTTAGATGGAGGGACGTTGGTGATAAACTGAGTTTGGAATTTCTTAACTAATTCTTTGAAGGAGGAGATAGAATTCTCAAGGAGTCAGTGGAACCAATTCTGAGCATTCTTAGTGAGTGTACTTAGAAAGACTTTGCATATAATTCTGTTATTCACATTTTGGAGTAATAATCTGGTTTTGAACAAGGATATGAGGTTGATTGGATCTCCAGTTACATTAAATTGATCTAATTGTGGCATTCTGAGTTTGGTTGGAATTTTTTTTCTGGATTACTTTGCATACAAAATGCGTCTTTCCTTCTATAACGCATTCATCTTCTTTCCTCGGTCCAGTATGAGCTTTATGCATGACCTCTTCAACCTTTTGGGCTAACTTTAAATCGTTAAAGGCGGGGATTATCAAGTTGGATTCTCCTTCTTGAGCTTTATACTTATCTTTGTTTCCTCCAGATACCTCTAGAACTACTGTAGGTGGTGCAATATTATTTCCTATATAAGTTGCTCTAGGGTTGTTACTTTGAATCAAGGCATTCAATTATTGTTGCATCAGGGTCATTTAAGTATGAATGTTTTGTATCATCGTTTCTTTGCTAATTGGGGATAGGTTATGTGTTTGGGCTATTGTGTTTAGGTTAAGTGTGGTTATGGCAAGTGTTTCTGATAGGTTCAGAAAAGGTATAAAAGGAATAGGTCTGTTATGGTGTTGAAAAGAAGCATAGTAGAGGAGTTCGATGGCAAGAGCTTGCCACCCTTGAGTGTTACTAGGCGGAATGTATGTATCAGGCAAAGCTTGAGATGAAGGTCTGACATGCTGAAAGGGGCTAATGGGACTATCATCTGAGTAGGTGATGATAAGTTGATTGGAGGAATGAGAGAAAATAGGTTAATGTGTGTGTCAGGAGTTAAAATCGATGGTGGACTGGAAGTCATAATGCGAAGATCTCGATTGGTAGATGCTTGAATGGCTTTTAACTCAAAAGTTTCCTATAGAAGGCGCTACTTAATAACTTATTTTTAGAACTCTTAAGCTGAAACCCTGCAAGTGATCAACAAAGGGCAAGGTGAGGGGTAGGGAGGATCCTCATAAACCCTTCGATGCCTATGTCAGAAGATATATAAAGAGAGAAAGAGAGCATTGAAAATATGAGAGAATAAAATGAATGAGAATCAGGGATATAGGTTCCTATTTATACGGATAATGATGCTCAAACTTGAGAGAAATAAGATTCCATTTTGATAAAAGTCCTATACCTACTAAAAGAGTGTTCCTTCCTATCTGAGAGTCTCTTAATTGGGAATATTTTCCTATTTGTCTTGGATGTCCTTCTCCTGCAAGCAATCCTGTATAGGAAAATAAATACCTGAATTAAATAGGAATATGCATATGGAGTATCACTTATTTATTATGCTAATTCAATTGTGAGTGCATGATGTGATGGACATTAAACTTAATTGCATGAAAATGAAATTAATTGCAAATTTGAACCTAATTGTAAAATCTGAAAATCATTTAGAGGAAATTGCACATTTGCATGTTAATAAATAAATAACATAATGATTGAAAGTAATAAAACATAGAATACAAATGAAGGTCAACTGTAAGGTTGATGGATATTCAAAAAGCCTATACCTAGTTTTTGAACCCAATATTTAAGGACGACTACTGGAGCCCTTCATACAATCCAGTTGCTATAAAATGTATTCCAAATTTCATGTGAGTGGTGACTCCCATCTCTGATTTAGGTTTAAAGCACAAGTTGTATATTCTATTAGGCCCCAAGTTTATATAGTATCATGATCGCCAAACATTTGAGGGTGCACTGAATCCGTCACATACGTGAAGATATTGAAGATGATGAAGAAATAAATGAAAAAGAAGAGAATGAACGCACAACAAAAACATAAAAGTGAAAACAAAAAAAGTACTTATGAAAACATGAAAAGTTAGGATATGTTTGGATGGAGATTAAAGGAGTTAAATGTTACTCCTGTAATAAATTAACCTCCTATACCTTATTTGGTAAACTTTAAAATTTAAGGGTTAACATTTAACCCTCTTAATAATTAAGTCCATTTATATGTATTTTTATTAATCCAGTTGAGATAGGTTAAATACCTGTAACAATAAAAATATGTTTTTAAAAGAGCACTATTTTATTTTTATTTTTCTACCTTCATTATATTACTTTAATTTTTTTTTTCTATCTCAAGAAGTTACTAATCAAATCTATAAAAAAAAAAATGTACGAATCAATTTAAATCTTTATTATAATATTTATGTTACTTTTTAAAATGCATATGAATATATTATTTAAATAATTATATAAATATTCAAAATTTTAAATGATTAATTAATTAATTATTTTTGTTATTTTTAAATATTTAATAATAAATTTAATTAGTTATATAATTTTTTTCCTTAAAAAATATTACATTACAATTTATCAGTTACTATTAATTTACCAAATAAAATTAACAGTTTAATCATTACACCTATAATTATAATTTTCTTAATAATTACATCTATAATTGTTATATTTTATTTTTTTAACTCCCGATGCAAATGTACCGTCAATGTTAAAAAGAAAAAGACATCCGTAATGTTAAAAATTTTGGTTAAAAAAAAAAAGTCAGGTGTGATGTAATTTTACGATAAATGTTTTAGACTTGTAGTCCAATAGACGGAGTGTATGGCCCTTTAGCTAATTTGTGGTCCATAGAATGTTTATGGGCTTTAGTTATTTGTTTTATAGGATTTATGTTTTTGGTCATACATCATTGGGAGAAGAACATCAATTGGGGATGTGATGGGATTGAGGTTGATTCAAGACCTTGCCGTGTTCGTGAAAAAACTTGACCACTAGGCTAAATTTGTGTAGACCGTATTTGATTAGGATTCTAATTATTAGTTTTGTATCTATATAAATAGTCAATTCTTACAGCAATAAATCATCTGCACACTCATTCAACTAAAATCGAGAACAATTGTCTCTGCAATCTTTTGCACCTTTTATTAATTCTATTTATCATTGATTATGACGATGAAGCTATTAAGCTTCCGGTGGAATAAAGCTCTAATTAGAAGGGTTAAAATCTGATTAATTTATGTTATATACCGATAATAAATTAGTTTTTTTCTATTCTCTGTGTTTGTAATTGGTTCATGTGACTTATTAATTAATAAATTTTTTTAGAAAGAATTGGTTCACATTAATTAGTAAAAAAATTCTAAAAATTAAAAACTCAAATAAAATATCAAATGTAACATGGCTACTACACTATTTTCATTTTATATTCTATCAATTTAACATATTAAAATTGAATTATCCACAATAAAAAAATATGCTGACTTAATTATAAAGGTGAAAGAAAATAATTATGAAAATATAAACATTGTTTTAAGTTGAAGTCATATAATTAAAGTTCCAAGAGAAAAAAATTACAATTTTGGATTTCATAAAATAATTTTATTTTTAATTTCTAAAAAAGCTATAAATAGTAAAATATAAGATCATAAAAAAATTTGCAAATTGCAAAACGTTTGTTATATTATAGACAGTATAGACAGAGATATAGTTTGGGCTTTTATAAGAACAGAACTGGGCCAGTGGGCCAAGAGGTCCAATAAACATCACAATCATCATTCCAACTCATAAGAGTACTTATTGAAGAGCATCCAAAGAGACGAAACAGTAAGCACTTGACAGGGAGAAAAGAGCTACAGAACGATCCACCATAACAACCCACCCGCCACAGCTACTGTCCTATCCGTACTATTCGACAACCGGTCATCATCAGGTTTCAGGTTAACGCCAAACAAAAAAAAGGCAAAGCTCTCTACCAATAACAGAAACAGTCAGCAACACTCCCTACTGTTGTCATCCTCTCCCCATTATAGCCTTGAAACAGAAAAAAAAAAAACAATAAACAAAAGCCTTTATTGTTTCACTCTTTCTCGTTTTCGCCTCCTCCTTCTTCTCTGCAACAAATTCAATCGTTCCTTCTCCGCCATTTTTTCCGATGAGGTTGAGCTTTTAGTTGCATGCTTTATTGTACTGGTTTTGGTAATTATTAAAAATAATCTGAGGTCTGACTGCAGCATCTGCATGGACAGGAAGCGAGTGAGGCGTTAGGTGTATCTGGATTTTCTAGCTTATTTACTGACACTGAAGAATCCAAATCATTTCATTTCTTCTGATTCTGATTCTGATTTTTTTTCGTCTCTTTATTGGGCGTGTCCAAGTGTACGTACGGAATTCGTCTGCTTCTTATCGATTATCTCAATTTAATTTTAAATTTCAATTTCAAATTCGATTTCCAGATTTTTCTGTTTAAATTTTAAACAAAAATGGTTGCTCTGACTTCCTTCTTAAACTAACTTGTTCGTTCGCTAATGATACGCAGCTTTTTTTTTTTTTCGGAATTCTATCGAGTCACTGAGTCCAAAAACCAGGAAAAAGGTTGGTTCCATTATTATTATTTTATCGAATTTAACAATGTCTTTGTGTGCGTATATATTTATATATAAACGCAGTGATTAATGACGCAGATTTTTGTTTCTTTAATTTATTATTACGCAGATGCTGACGTGTATAGCTAGATCAAAGCAACCTGGTGACGACTCACTGAGTCAACCCAGTGATTCCTCCACCGCTAGTGTCACCGCCGCCAATTCCAAACATCAACAGCAGCAGATCAAATCTCTCACATCTCAGGTAACTCTAAATCCTCATAGCTTATCTGTTATGTGATTAATTCAATGATTGATTAGGGTTTATTTTTGTAGCTCAAAGACATGGCATTGAAGGCCTCTGGAGCATACCGGCACTGCACTCCGTGCACGGGACCGACGAATCAAAATAGATTCAGACACAACTTGAACGAGTCAGACGCTGAGTCAGATCGATTCCGATGGTCGTTACGGCGGACAGGAAGTTCAAGTTCCACGACGACGAGAACGTGGGGGAAAGAGATGGAGGCGAGGTTGAAAGGAATATCGAGTTCTAGCGGCGAGGGGACGCCGAACTCGATTAACGGCAGCGGGCGTCGGGTGGAGCCGCCCATTGTGTTCGTTGAAGAAAACGAACCTAAAGAATGGGTGGCCCAGGTGGAGCCCGGTGTTTTGATCACGTTTGTTTCCCTTCCACGCGGAGGAAATGATCTTAAGAGGATACGCTTTAGGTACGTGACACGTCTCACTGATTAATCTGATTCAACGGTGCAAGTGTTTTTCACTTGTCCATTTTGTGTGTGCTTGGTCGTATGGAATCACTTTTTTTTGTAGTAATGATATGGCGTGGAGTGCTAGTGGATTGGTATGCGCCATTGATTGATTGGTCTCTAAGTGACTGTTTTGATTTTTTTATATTATGTGTTTACTTCTGTTATTTTTTGGGTTTTTTTTTTTTTCAATTGCGCGCGAAATAGAAGGTAAAAAGGAAAAGTAATAGGGCTTGTTTCGATGTTTCAATTTTTAAAGTTTTAGGAATTTCATTCATTTAATTGTTTGCCGTAATATTTTGAATGTGTGTAAGGAATTTTAGCGAAAGTAATATAGATTTTTGAAAAGAGCACCCAAACGCTGCCTTGGACACCTCTATTCTGTTGAAATGGAAGGGGAATAAGATGAGGGGCCTACAGCCAACAGTAAAATTCACGCCTAGTGAAAAGCAATCCAAGAAAAGTCCAAAAGCGGAACTCATTGTGCCTCATTAGTGGTGGTGGGGCGGATTTGATTGTGTTGGGCATCTTTTTCACTGATCATTGTCTATGTGTCGGGGAAGGCTCTCTTTCCTTTCCTAAATTTTTCTTCATAAAAATATTATATTTCTTTTTTTCTGTTTCACGCCTGATTCTCCGTTCCTTTGTCACCCTTGTATACAATTTCTTTGTCATGTAGTTTTTGATTGCCCACTTCCTCTCTGCCACGCCAAAACTATCCGGTAGACAAAATGTGCCCTTCAAGCCCAACTAATGTGGGCAGCAACAAGGACAGTTGCTAGTTGGTCAATAGACTCTTTTTGTTTTACAGGAGACAATGATGTGAACGTTCGTGGTTATTAAAACTGTTCGGGGATTGACTCCTCATTGTATACATTTTGACCACTCTTTGCTTTTTTTTTTTTTTTTTTTATGCTTTTCTTTGTTCACTTTGTTAGTTTTGTTGTCTAAATAGTTCCATATTAAATCCCAATTGGAGTTTCCCATTGCTTGGATGCGTTAATCTAATAATTCTGCTTGGACTTGTTAGTTTTATTATGTCATTGGTTGGTTTGAGTTCCATCGTGTTTTGACTGAGTAGACATCCACAATTATGCTGCTGCCACCTAAATAATTACATATATTTTATCTAATGAACGCCCTTAAAGTAAAGTGGTCTTCTTCCTTATTTTTCGGTCAAAAGGTGCTTAATGCCCAAGTTAATTGCTTTTTATAATTAATCAAGATCAACTAAATATTGAAGGCTTTGTTAAAAAAAAAAAAAAAAAAAAAAAACTAAATATTGAAGGCTGTTGACATAGGTTTGCATTAAGCCTTGGGCATGTGAAGAGCAAGGGTTACTCTGATAGCATGATGTGGACTTAATTGATCATTCTATATAGGAAATGATTTAGGACTCCAATTCATGTCTATGTAGGACAAATTTTTTTTTTGTCTTGCTTCATTTATTGTTGTCAGCTTCGCAAAGTCTATTATGCAAATCAAAATGTGTTATGTTGAATAATCATTGTCTTATTTTTTATTTCCTGGGCCTTTATTGCATGTGATTCAAAGCAAATGCCAAATATTCATGTTATCCTCATGAAAATCAAGGCTTCTTCTTAATGATGTAATTTTTTCTTTGTTGTAGTCGAGACATGTTTAACAAATGGCAAGCTCAAAGATGGTGGGCTGAGAATTATGACAGGGTCATGGAACTTTATAATGTCCAGAGGCTTAATCGCCAGGCTTTTCCACTTCCAACACCACCAAGATCTGAAGATGAGGTGAGTTCCTGTGCTAGTTGCCAAACAATAACATGAGGTCATAGTCAAGGAGAGCATACTTTTCTGAAATAGCCATTTTGTGGCAACACCATGCCCATTGCCCTACAAAAAACAATTACTAAGAAAACCAGCAAGAACTTACATTGAATGACTGGGCATGAGTGCTGTCAAACTGGGAATGAGATGCACCTCCTTCACATTCAGTGATAAATTTAAATTAGAAGAGCTGCTGTGCTGACAATGAATTATTTTGAAACCTAGCAGAGCTCAAAGATGGAGTCTATTGAAGACAGCCCTGTAACTCCACCACTTACCAAAGAACGCTTACCTCGTAATTTGTACAGACCTACAGGGATGGGAATGGGTTACTCATCGTCAGATTCACTTGATCATCATCCAATGCATGCCCGACACTACTGTGACTCAGGTGGTCTCACCTCAACCCCAAAACTATCCAGCATTAGTGGGGCCAAGACAGAAACATCGTCGATGGATGCTTCTATAAGAAGTAGCTCATCAAGGGAGGCAGATCGCTCAGGAGAGCTATCAATCAGCAATGCTAGTGATATGGAAACTGAATGGGTGGAACAGGATGAACCAGGAGTTTATATCACTATTAGAGCTTTGCCAGGTGGCAAAAGGGAGCTCAGAAGAGTTAGATTCAGGTAACATTTTATGATCATTCTATATTATCAGATTGATAGTTTCTCAATTTCCCCACATACTAGCTGCACTGAAATGGCCAAAATTACAATGGTTTTGTCTACCTCTATGCGATAATATGGTTTAGGCATTATTTCCTGATCGTTAATTCTATATTTTTAATGACATAAGAAGTCGACATGAATGTCTGTAATACGACCTGTGTTTGCTGGCAACACTTTTTTCTTTTAAGAGCAGAGAAATTTTAGAGAAACGGACATTTCCCAACCCAGAAGGTTTGGACTTTATGGTATATATGGATACTCCTGGCCCAACGTATTTGCAAGTATAGCTTGACATGAAAGTCATAACAACTTTTCTGCAATTCATGTGCTCCACTAAGGCCTTGTTTGGTCTAGCCGAACAATACAAGTTTTGCATTTATCTATCACAACTTTTTCCTATTTTGATTATCCATATGTAGCTAAGAGCTTTGTATCTCACCGTACACAAATGTGATGCAGCCGAGAAAAATTTGGGGAGATGCATGCCAGACTCTGGTGGGAAGAGAACCGGGCCAGGATTCATGAACAGTACTTGTAATAACTGAACCGAAACAATGGTTCAGGTGGTGCTGTCTAAATTGTGGAGGGGTTGTGTTTCCCTTATATTTATCTCTCAATTATTTTTATTATTCCATTTACGTTGTTCATACTAGTAGAATCCCCTTCCATAGATAGAGAATCTAAAATAGGTGCTGCTGGCACCTCTTGATTTTTGGGACCTCCTTAGCACGATCCTTGAAAATTTTATGAAGTTCCTCCTCAACTTCATAGCTACCCATACTCCTGTGGGATTGGGATCGTGTACTTAATTAATCTCTCTTTTCTTTTCTTTTTTTCACTTTAAACTTTTGGTGGATAAAGAGCAACGGTTGTGTATTTGCAGTTTATATGGGTGGCTGGTCAACACATCAGTATCAATGAAAGAATGTGTTTTTCTTTTTCTTCTCTGCGAGACTTCTCTAATCCTATATTTGGATAGGTAAAAAATAAGAAAGAAAAGAAAATCAAAAGAAAAAATGATAAAAAATTCATATTTAAAGGAAGAAGAAATAAAAAAATATGTATTGTTTTTCGTCAAAAAATAGTGTATTCTATTATTACTTAGTAAATTTTTTTTTATTAATAACAACCATTGTATGGTTCAATATGTTTTTATCTAATGGTAAAAAACACAAAATGAAAACCAAGTAAATAAAAATCAAAATGAAGAAAAAATACAGAAAGAAAATAATAATAATCATAATATTATTATTAATTTAAAACTAAGAGAAAAAAATAAAATAATAATTCAATTATATTTTTTCTTTTTTTTATCTAAACATAAAATAAACAAATAAAAGAAAAAATAGTATTTTTTTTCATATTTTTTTCTCCCCTCTTCTTCCACCATATTTCCTTTATTTCCAAACGTAGTTAAACCAATACAAAGCAAAATATTCGTTCTGTTCAAAAAATAAAAAGCTACCAGTATCAAAGGCCCAAAAGCCCATCCTTCATTACAAGACGATGTAGGAACTTACAACTGAAGGATTTTTTTTTTTTTGTGTTTTATTTTCTTAGCTTCATTCAACTCAAGGGTTACTTGTCTTTCCAAATTGAAGAAAGAAATGAAACAAAAAAAAAAAAGATATACCAATAGGGTTTAGATTTAGTCCTACAGATATGGATATAGTCTATGATTATCTCTTGCCAAAGGCAATAAATTTGCCTCTTCCTATGAATATATTTGTTCTTGGTTGTGATATTCTTGATGTGAAAAATATAGGGAAGAGATTATTTGAAGAAAACGAGGAAATATATATATATTTTATTTTTTTTTTTTTGCCAAGTTGAAGGCCAAAAATAATGAATTAGATTCAAGAATGATAGCAGTTGGAGGATTGGGATATGTGGAAGTTTCTCGAGCCAAAAAGTTTATATTTCCCTCTAGCCAGCAAACCATATCTTGAGTTTTACCAACATTGAGGTTCTAACTTCTAAAACAAACGATGGTTTGTAGAAAATGAATCGAAATTCACAAGATTCCTAAATTAGTTAGGAAGTGAAATAGCTAATACTAAATGGTTGATAATGCCAAAATAAAATCAAAATGCTTGAAAACTTAAACAGAGCTAATGTGAAACTATAAAGACATCATTGTAAAAACTAAAGAGAACTGATTTATATGCACAACAAATGCAAATAGAAAATAAGAACAAAGAAAATTAAGATGAAATTGAATTCTTATTAATTATTTGTTCGGAGTTCTATTTTTGCAATTAGGTTATTGATGTTGAAGTTCTGTATCTTTCGTTGTGTCTTTTTTTTAGCAGAAGGAGTTTCCTTTTTTTTTTCACTTTGTAATTGCCTCATTAATTAGCTCTTCATGTCATTTCCGGACAACACATATGAAGATTAAAGACTAAAGACAAAGAGATCCGCCAACAATCGAATCAAGTAATTAGTGAAGCTATGGGAGTTACTTATAATTAGTTTCTCTCTTAATAAGATTTAATGAGTTATTATTGAGATAGATCATCTAGGGTCAAGAATATAATCTTTATTACCTTTTTTATTTGTAGTTCAGATGGTAAAATATTTCAAAAGTCCTGAATAGTAGGATTAAAGTAGATAGCACGAACATGAGAATAGGAACATGGAAAATAAAGATACGAACACGGAAAAATGACTATTTTAAGAAAATATAGGATACAAACACTAGGATAAATTTATAAATATAAAAAATTATAAGGTTCATTTTATATAAATTATAAATTGGATTCAATTCAAAAATACGATTTTCATGGTTAGTAATATTTTTTAATACTAAAAATAATTCTAAAACAAAAAAAAAATGTAATCATGTTGTCTTATAACATAAATAAAACAATAACACTTTAATTATGTACAATTTTTCAATAACAATAAATAATTTTTCATCTAATTTTATTTAAAATTAACAATAAAATTATAATACTCATAAATAATATTAATATATGAAGATTTCATTTATAATATTTATTAACAATTTTAATTTATAAAATTTTTTATTTAATTAATATTTTCACTCTCAATATTCTTATTGATACCTTCAAAAAGCATCCGTATCAAAAAAAAGTGTTCAACACATAACACAACTCTTCATAGAAATATTTGTGCATTATAAAAACTAAAGCAAGCAAGGTCTAAAAAGTAAGGTCAAATTGTCACTGCTACCAACAGTTAAACATGGCACTCTAATGAAATAAAAAAACATGCTACCGACAGTCTATTCGTATGAGAAGAGGAATTATCGGTATAAAAAAAAAAAAACGTTGTTTTAAGCTAATATATACAGATTTTACAGGGTTTGCAAAAGAACCAACATGGCTTATGGATGAATTTCGAGTTAATGATCCTTCAGGAAGTGACAAAATAATGTAAGCTGTTCTGATTTTTTTCTTTTTTTTTTTCTAATTTGATTTTTTTTTTTTATAAAGTTTTAATGCATCTAGAACGCCTTAAATTTCTATCAACTGTTAAAAATATCATTTATAAACGCTTTTCATCTAATTTAAATGTTTAAGTGGTTTTATTTCAACCTAATACAAATCCACTTAAAATAGTACAAAAAGTGTTTTATTTTTAATAAATTCAAAGTGTCTAAATAATTATTTTGTAAGTTGAAGAGATAATCTGATAAAAAATATCAACTATAGAAGTTTGCACATGTATTATACCTTTTATAAATTAATTAAATAATTTTAAGAAAATAAAATTCATATTCTTTCAATTTTAATTCTCTACTTTTTTATAATTGTTAGAACAAAGTTTTTAGAGATTATATTTGTTTAATTAATATTGTACATGCATGTATGCATGTGTACGTATCTTCTGAAAATTAGTTGTTTTTTAATATCTCTTATTTTATTTTATTTTATTTTATAGTTTGTATATGCTGAAGTTCAACCGGGTTATTTACCCCATATATCAAGCATAGAAGGAGACGCCAAAAGTTCAGTTGGGTAATTTACCATATAAATCACGAGAAGAAGATTACCAGCACAGATATGGAAGTGATGAAGCTACCCCCGCTCCAATTACCTTCATCAACTTAACCTTCACTTCAACCAATCGGTAGACCAGTGACCATTAGATCAGGACGTTAGCTGCGATTTCAGCATTGACTAGACAATAATTCACATGAGTCTAGATCTTATCGTAAAGATTAATACAATATAATGGTCTGTCGTGTAAAAATGGAAAACCCTAGCTTAAAATTTTGCTAGGATCACCCCGTGATGTTAGAATTTACCAATTTATCTATCACAAAAAAAAAAATCTTGTTGGGGTGTACTAGTTGGACATATATATATGATAAAATTCATTATAAAACTCCTAAATTTATTGAATTTATTTTATTAAACTTTTATTTTTTCATTGCATTCTATTGAATCTTTATATTTTTATTTAAGTAGCTATTGAAGACTTTTTTAACAGTCTCAATAAATGGTGTTAAGTATTACATATAAAAATAAGGTAACATCCATTATGAAACCCCTGAACTTATTGAATTAATTATATTGAACTTTTATCCCTTTTTATTGTATTCTATTGAACCCCATACTTTATTTTAATTTTTGATGATATTATTTTTATATGCAATACTTAACACCGTTAGTAGATCTATCAAATTGATCTTCAATAGTTATATAAATAAAAGTATAGAGACTCAATAGAATACAATAAAATGATAAGAGTTTAATAGAATAAACCATTATATTTCAAGAGCTTGATAATGAATTTTGCCTATATATATATACACGGATATATATATATACGGGGGACAAGCAAAATTATAAAAAAATATTCACTTATTATTATATAAAAATTTAATAATTTAGTCATTTACTAATAAAAATTAATTAAAATATAATTTTAATTTGATTGAAAGTCTATTTCCTATTTTAATTAGGTCAACTTTTATTTTATCTTCAAAAAAATTAAATTAACTAAAATATAATTATAATTTAATTGAAATTATATTTCCTATGTTAATTAGATTAACTTATATCTTATCTCTAATAAAAATTCTAATTTAATTGAGAGTATATTTTCTATTCTAATTAGGTTAACTTCTATTTTATCTTCAATAAAAATTAATTTAACAAAAAAGTGTTAAAATTAAATTGATTAATATTTATCATTTTATTATTAGTTGAACTTAAAAAAATTGATTTAATTTATTTTTGTGTACAAAAAAGTATTAATATTAAACATATTGAAAAAATAAAGCGTTATAGTTCAAATAAGAAATTTACTAAAATTGTAATAAATTATAAGTTTAATGGGGTTGTAATATATAAATTGTTATATAAAGAAAATATAACTTTTATTATTTTTAAATTTTTTATTAAAAATAACTAATAATTTTTTATTATCTTATGATTAATAATTACTATAATAATTTTTTTATATCAAATTAGTTATAGAGTTGAGAAGAATTAATTATAAGAAATATTGAAATAATATCATATAATTATTTAAATAAATATTTTATCAAAATTGTAATGAATTATAACTATATTAAATTAATATAAATTTTTATATAAATAAATAATAATTTTATTATTTTTAAATTTTTTATTTAATAATAATAATAATATGTTTAATTGTTTATTTACTATATATTACAAGTCAAATAAATTTTATTCACGTATAAAATATGTAATTATTTACTAGTATATATATATATATATATATATATATTTATTTATTTATTTATTTATTTATTTATATATATATGCAATGAGATACAAATAAAAAATAACCATATTTATTGCTCACTATAAAAGTAATAAACTCTTACTAATACTAGCAAATGATAACTTTGTGTATTCAAATTTGAAACATTCTGTGTATATAATGTGGTTTTATTTCCAACTTTTAGATTTTTGTAGTTTTTTATAGTTCTTTTGATCAACAATATCTTTCGCAACAACTTTTGACAATATTTTTTTAGGGGATGGCTACTAGTTTAACTAGTAATCATCCCTTTGTTTTCTTCTTTTTCATATATATATATATATATATATATATATATATATATATAAAACGAGATACAAATAAAAGATCACTATAAAGGTAATAAACTCTTACTAATACTAGCAAATGATAACTATGTGAATTCAAATTTAAAACATCATGTGTATATAGTGTGATTTTATTTCCAACTTTTAGGTTTTTGTAGTTCTCAATAGTTCTTTCGATCAACAGTATCTCTCATAACAACTTTTGATAAATAATATTTTTTTAGGGGATGTCTACTGGTTTAACCAATAATCATCCCCTTACTTTCTTCTTTTTCTGTTTCTTTAGCTTTATAATTATGTTTATATATTAATGTGTTTTCATAACTTTGTTGTTGATAGCTTTTTGGTGTAGATGGATTAGCAAATCTATCGTCCTCTATTTTATCTAAATTGTTGAGGTGCATCAGGTTGCTGCTGGCTCTATCGCCGCCCTTTGTTTTATTTGGTTTATGTCTTCCTATAATTATATGAAGAGAGAGAATCTCAATCCCTCCACAGATTGGCGAAGGTTAATTTCTCTAGCGTGGGTCTAAATCCAGTGCGTTTTGATGGAAGAAAAGTTTAACTTCTAGCTGTTCATTCAATGTCTGGACACAAGCCTCAAAATTAGTCGAATACATCATCAACTAAAATATGTCTTACCTAATGAAGAGCATCATATTGCTGTTCACCAGGGTGCCGCTGCTGCCATTGTTTCTACATGGTTGTATTCCTGTTCACCTCAACACATTAGGGTACAAACTTTAAGTTGAGAACAAATGGTTTTGAATTTATATTAGTCTTGACCATTTGCAATATAAAAGATAATAAATGGTTTTAGGCTTATCTTGATCCTGACCCTTCACAATATATATTGATATTTATTTAATATAATCAACTTTTGTTGAAAAAAAAAAGGTGATTTTATTTCCTTCTGAATATATTGTGGATAATTTCATAAAAAATTATTGGAAGAGATGAAGCTAAGTCCGTCAAGATCCTACAACTGAACCATTAATGCAATTAGACCTAGAAGCTACAAATTAAGTTGAATAGAATGGGAGACCCATCTCTATATATTTCCAGCACATACTTTGCTGTGTACCAGCAAGGAATAGAATAGAGCAACAAAGGACTAAGAGCTCTCATCTCATCCGGCATATGGGTCCTTCGCTGCTCCTATCAAGTGAGTCAACTTTAACCATATGTTTAAGCTTAGGGTTAAGACTCAGATGATCAAAACCCATTTCTTATTTCTTATGCTTATTGTCCCCTTGTCCAATTGTTAACACAAGCCACATAGAATCTGCCAAGTGAAAAAATTGTCAAGTTTCCATTATACATTCTATTAATATTTAAATTATTTAACTTCTTTATTAAAAATAAGACATAGAACTCTTAATTAATTAGGTTTGTACGCTTTATATATGTTGATATAAATGCTCATTGAGTCTATAAAAAGCAAAAATGCATAATAACTTACCTTAATATACAATTATGCATTCAGATTATGCCCTAAAGAGTATCATTTATCAAAATTTATATCCTTGATTATGAAGAGACTTGTGACATGATGTAGTGAAAAATTGACATGTACCAATAAAAAAGTAAAAGAAAAGAAAAAAAACAGAAAATCAAACTTTCATTTCACCTCACATTGAGCTATCATTAATTTTCAGTTACCCCAAGTTTACTTTGTCCTACTTTCTCATCATTACCAAACTAAAATTTTATTTTTATTCTTTTTCAACAATTTTTTTTTCTCTCACATCAACCCCCAGTAAAATAATTAAAGATTATTTACTCTAATTGTATTATATTAACTACTTAAATATGTAATAAATAATATATTTGTTATATTTTTACAAAATTAAATCTAAAATTTCTGATATACACATTTTTTTTGGATTATGGAGGTGGAAGGAGAGAGAGAATTTAAACCTCAGTCTCTTAAAGGGTGTCAGCATCATAGCTGGACAGTTTGTTAAGAAAGTTTGAAAAAAAATTAATTGATAAATAAATAAAACTTCACCTCTTCTACAGAACATAAAGTAAAGTAAGAAGAAAAAATAAATAAATAATTCCATTGCATTCAACTCAACTGCCACCCTGTCAAGCCCTTCCCCAGCTATAATTTACCCGCACGCGCGGCCTTTCCCTTTTAAAATCTTTCCACTCACTCTGCTTTTTTTCTTACACATCTCCAACTCCAACCCTCTTTTCTTCTTCTTGTTCTTCCTCATCTTGATTTGTTTCCTCTTTCAGATCTTTTTTTTTCCCATTGTTTAATTCAAAGCTAAGCCGTACAGAAACATACCCACATTGTCACGAACAAAAAATTCTATTAAATTTCTTTCCTTTTAAAGATTTTAGTTTCTTCTTCACATGTCCTAGTGCTAGTTGCCCATAAATATAATTTCATCTTTGCAGCTTTTGACGTTCTCTTGGCAGACATAACTCTCTTAAACTAACTTTTGCTGTCTTCACTTCTTCCTCTTTATAAGCATTCTGTTTTTTGTTAAATTCATTACACAAACCCGAAAATATAGTAAAAAAAAAAAAAAAAAAAGACAAAATGTATAAGAAAGAGAGGACTTCTTCTAGCGAAAACACCCTACTTCCTCAAAGAAAAAGAACCCCTTCTTTCTCTTCTTCTTTACTTGATGCCATTTATCGTTCCATTGATGAACCCAGTAATGGCGGTAGTGGCGGTGGTGGCTGTGGCGGCGGGGGCGGGTGTGGGGAAGAGCATGCTTGGTGTCAGTATCAAGAAGCTGCTGTTATCAAGAAACAGAACACCCACACACAACCCTACTCTGTTTCTACCATTCGTCGCGATACTTTTATTGAAGATGAAAAAGATTTGTCTACTCTTCGTCGAGCTATCTTGATTGATAGCTGGATGGAGAAGCAAAGCAATCGCAGCTCTCTGCATTCTAATTCAACTTCTACTTCTTCTGAGTCTAGCTCAGGAGGAGGCAGAGGAGGAGGCCGCGGCATGTTTTCCTCGTCTTCAGAAACTGAATCCAATATCAAAGAAAATTCTAGAAGAACATCGAGTTCAACGCAACAAAGAAGCAAGCAAGCTTCTGATATGCAGCAGAAGCCGAAATGCGAAGGAGGGTTTTCGAAGACAAAGCTACGAGCAATGAAAATATATGGAGAACTAAAGAAAGTAAAGCAGCCGATTTCTCCAGGTGGCAGAATTGCTAGTTTTCTGAATTCCATTTTCAGCTCAGGAAGTGGAAAGAAAGTGAAAATGTGTTCAATTGGAGCTATGGATGATGTGAGTACTACTACAGAGCGTAAATCAAAGTCTGCTTGTTCTTCAGTTACATCATTTTCGCGTTCTTGTTTAAGCAAGACACCTCCTTCAAGAGGGAAATCAGGCAATGGAAACAAAAGATCAGTCAGATTCTATCCGGTTAGTGTGATTGTTGATGAGGATTCAAGACCTTGTGGCCATAAATGTATTTATGAAGACGATCCAGGCTTGATGCCATTGCCTACACCTCAAAAAACTGCAAAAAGTTCTTCTTTCAAAGAAAGTGCTGCTAAAGGAGCAAAGTATATCAGGAAATATCAGAAGAAGAATATCAGTGAATTTGATTTCAGGGGCTTTCATAGTTACATTCAAGATGTTGATGATGAAGATAGTGATGAAGATGATGATCAAAGTTGTTCAAGTTCTGATCTTTTTGAGCTAGATCACCTTATGGGTATTGGAAGGTACAGAGAAGAGTTACCAGTTTATGAAACTACCAATTTGAAAAAAAATCAAGCTATTGCTAATGGCTTCCTTCTGTAGTTTCTTGAATGTAACCCCCCAAAAAAAAAACAAAAATGGTGAAAATTTAACCAATGTAATTATTGGTTTGGAGGGAAATTAATTTTTAGTTAATGAAATAACATATTTTCTTCAATGTTAATCATTATTTCAGGGTCACTTTTTGATTTTAACACAGTGCCAAATTTTCAACAGTTCACTTCAGACTGTGAACCGTTAAAGCATAACATAAAAGGTGAAGTTGAGAAAGCAAGTTCAAAAAGGAAAAAAAAAAAAAAATAGAATTGATGTTCTTGCTTTTTCACTGCCTTAGCACATGGCCTCAACCTCTCAAAGTAAAATCTATTGTCCACTTTTTTAATGATTGCTTTGGAGGATTTTTCCCATTTTCCCTTTGTTGATCGTTCCCAGTTTTTTTTTTCAAATTATAAATTAAATGGTATTAGTCTGAATAATGAAAATTGGGACTCGAAACTACTAAATGCCGTGCATGGATTGCAAATTTTCAAACAATGATGAAAGGGAAAATGTATAACAAAGCAGGCAATCTAAGAATGATCTTGATGTCGCATACACAAAAGAATATATATGAATGATTTTATAGGTAAAATTGAAGACAAGTAGGGTCGCACATAAGGAATCTCAAAGTCAAAATATAGTAGGATCAGATGTGATAGCTAGCAAAAATCCAAACCAACTTTTTCACCAAAGGAGAAAATTAAAAAGTTAGCTTTGTTGCATTTCTAGTATATAAAGATAAGATTATATTCCATAGATTACATGGATTGATTATACAAAGGGGACATCAGCGACTCCCTGTGGCCACCATCGTTGACTTGTTACAAAACCATCTCTTGATTGTATATATTTATATCTACATTTCCATACCCACAAAAAAAAAAAAAGAAAAAAAAAGCAAGAAATCAAAAGTAGAAGGAAACAATGCAAAAGAATATTGATAAAGCTTGCACCAGGTTTAATCCTTTTCTCACTCTATGTGTTCTTCATTAATCTTATAGATAGGATTGTTTTGGGTCTTAGAAATTTGCAAGGAATTGAATACACACAAAAATATAACCTAACAACGAATCCCACTATGCATTTAGCCAGAAAGCAATAGTGGGTATGTTTCTCACCAACCAAACAACATATCTTTTCTAGCATACACCAAATTGAGATTATATATAGTTTGTAACAAGACCATGTGGTGCTATGTGCAATATATTCCCATTATTAAGTCATCTATATTCAATACTACTCAAGCCATGAACATAAACATGGAGAAAGGACCACTTACGAGCTAACTAGCAAGCAAGCTAGCTAGCTAGCTCTCAATGGCCTCCATAGAATTTGTCTTGATGGGAAGGTGCCTGTTTGGGTCTACGTACGTTGCCAACCTCTTGATACAGAATGCATACGCTGTACTCATGTACTTTTGTGGGGGGCTTTAATTTGATGGTTGGATACATTACAACTAAAACCCCGCAGAAGCTGTCGCTTAGCCAATATTCTTTATAACACTTGTGCCATGTTGTCTTCTTTTGATTATTAAGTTAGTCCAAGTTGCATTATTAGTTATAAATCAATGCTATAACAGTTGTACTTAATTTTGTTCATTGTTGGACATATATGTAATCATGTTGATGCACATCATGAATATGTACGAGTTAGTCCAAGTACGAAATGATATGACCTTTTGCATTCCTGAACCAGACAAGGATTGGAGCGATTGGCTCAAAAAGAACAAAACAAGGGATCGATTTGAGTAAACTTGTACGGTTTGGGGCGTAAGTGTAAACTTGATGTTTCTTTTCACTTTTAAGTTTTTTTTTTTAAAACTCGGTATGACTTTAATACTATCTGAAACAGAAAGGTAAAATAAAAATTCAATGTCTTAAAAGGGAGTTCAAGCTTTACTAATAATAATATTATTATTATTTGATAATGTGGTTTCTTTATAATACAATATTTGGATGAATGTCTAAATTTTCAGTTAATTTTTATGTTTGATTTATTTCTTTTTTGTTAGTTGTTATGAGAAAGGTCATAAAAAATTCAAAAAAAAAAACTATTGAAATATTTTTTCTTGTAAAATTAATATAAAATTATTCAAAATTTTATGAACCAATTGAATTTTTTTTTCCAAAAATTTATTATATTATCAAATATAAATTAGAATTTTCAATTTATGATGTTTGATAACTTTTTAATTATTCAATTTATATTATATTATCAATTGATAAATTTAATATAACTTTTTAATTTTAATATTTATGATGTTTGATAGTATATAATTTGAATATTTTTAAGTCGAATATATTTTAAAAGGATATAAAATTTTTTTAGTGTTGATTTTTTAATACACAAACTTTCAAATAAAAAATAAATTTTCATCATTTTAATGATAAAGATCAGTAAGTTATTTAGAACTAGTCATTTATCTGTGTGTTGTACGAATTATATATATATATATATAGTTTTAATAAATTATATATATATAATTAAATAATTTTAATTAATTACAAATTATAAATTAATTGAATAGTTTATACTATCATAAACTTAAAAATTATTATAAATAATTTTATTTGGTTACTTTTTATTAATATAAATCTAAAAATGAAATAATAATTAAATAAATGACGTAATAGTTTATTAATTTATTTAAATTAAATTTTAAAAATTTAAAAATAAAATGAATGAAAAAAGAATATATCTAAAATATTAGTGTACCTATTGAATATAATTCATTATAAATAGTTACATATAATCATTAAATATGCGGTTAATAAAATAATAATAATAAATAATAATGAAAAAAAGAATATAATAACAATTAAATTGTATTGTATTGACCTGATTTTAGAGTTGATTGATAGTAATAAATATGTCATTATAAGAAAATTGATTGGACTTTATATCTTAAATTTGGGACTCAAAATGATACAAATTTGTATAAAATGGTGATACAATTCGTATAAAACTGAATGCAGAAGAATGTTTTTATTTTTTATAGGTGTAATTAGAATGTTCAAAATTTAAAGAAAAGAGAATTGTAAAAAAGAAATGAAAAGAAAACAATTTATTATAAATTATTAGATTTATATATATATAGTGTTTTAAATTAGTATTTAAATATTATTAGGTTAGTATTAAGAATATATATAACACTATTTTATTAGGAATAGAATAATATTTTTAATGTAGTTAAATTTTTTTTTAATAATTTATTTTAAAAAGATATTAAAAGATTTATACATAAATTTTTTTCAGAGAATACTCAAATATAAAATATAAGAAATTTTAGAGGTTTAATATATATATATATAGTCTTAAAATTACATTTTGAAAATAAAAAAAAGTTATAACCCACATTTTACTTCAGTACTTTTATTTTTTTTTCAGATTTCTCCTGCACTTTTATTTCTATATATTGAGTATTTACATTTTTATTTTATCATATATTGAATATTTATATTTTTATTTTGTCATATATTGGATCCTTAATTTAATGTCTATACACTTTTATTTTACCATATATTAGGTCCTTAATTTAAAATAGAAATAAAAGTGATGGGGAAATTAAAAATAAAAATAAAAGGATAAATGCAATGTTGATCCATGTAGTTTTACCTTTCAGCAAAATTAGTCATGTGTTTATTTTTTTAACTTTTAAGTACCATGTGTTTTACTTTTTTTTACACTTTAATACTATTCTAATTAATATTATCATTTTTTATGAGAAAAAATTAATATAATATTAAATTTTAATGATAAATTTATTCTATATATAATTTACAATCAATCAAATCAATTGGTTATTTTTAAAAATGTTGTAAATTTATTTTAAAAATTATTTATTTTTATTCATAATTAAATTAAAAATACTTCTAAATTTAATTTTTTATGAGTTTATTGTAGTTAGATGAATAATATATTACTCATTATATGATTTTAACATAGTAAATGCATATTATTTTTATATTAAAACATATACTTTAAATAATATTTATTAGAAATATACTAAAATGTAAGAAAATGTGAAATAAATAGTACTTAAAAGTCAAAAAAAATAATACATGACTAATTTTACCAAACAGTAAAATCATAAAAATCAAAATTGTATTTATTCTAAAAATAAAATTATAGAAATAAAATATGGGTTAAGTCTAAAAGAAATAAAAATAAAAATAATAAATTTTTTGAAAAGAAAAACAAGTTGTGGGATCGGAAGGTGGATGGCCCCCATTCCAGCTGGCAAGAGAAGAAGGAATTTTGAATAAGCTGAAGGACAGCGCGTGAAATAATAATGAAAGAAGAGAAGTGAGAAAGTAGGAAACCGCACGTGACCACCTGGTGTTATTATCCCATTGTAACGCTACTTAAAAGCCAAATCAAACAACTCCTCTCCTCCACATGCACTCGTGTGCACTGGATTTTTATTTTTTGTTTATTTTGTACTGCAAAGCGAAAACCGCAGCTTTTACTGTTTATTTAATTTTTCTGCCAAAAAAGCTGGTAAATATCTGACGTGTGGTAAATATCTGACGTGTAATGTGTAGCGTGAGAATAAGATTTTATCTTTTATAAGAAAAAAAAAATATATATATATATATATATATATTTTTAATCTTTAAGACAACTCAACTCAACTCCATTCCGCTTTTGTCAGATAAAAAAGACGTTTGTTCGCTTTTTTCTATGATAAATTTTATTTTTGGTTTCTAAAGCAACTGATGCCATTATTATGTTGCTTACGCGTTGCTTTTCCTTTTTCCTTTCACGCGCTTTTACGGTGCCCATAACAGAACAAGTAATCTATATGTCTGTTACGGGATCATTACATTTTCTCCAAAAGGTTAACCTTATATTTCAAATAAGGTTAGATTTGGCTCTTTTACTTTTTGCGAAAATTAAATTTAATTTAAAATTACCATTTTTATTATTTCAGTACAAAACATATCATTTAAACTCAATTTTTGATAAAATTTACAATATGTAATACACATTTTGATTAAAGGGCGTGTAATTAATAAAAAAATTAATAAAATAATTATTATATATTTCTATATTTTAATTTATTACACTATTTTATTTATAATATTTATAAAAAATATTTATTTATCTCTAACGTTTGCAATCTTTAAATCTTCTTTATGTATAAAATAATATATATATTTTTTCAAATGTTAAAAATTAAATAATATAATAGATCAAAATATAGAAATATATAATAATTATTTCTAAATTAATTAATTGTTGAATTAAAATAAAAAAATCACAAGCTTAATTAGCAAAATAAAAAATTAGAATTAAAGAGTTCACCCCCCCTTCATTGTAGGCAATCTTGCATTTAAAATCCCTCTCACTATTCATCCTTCTTCTTCTCCTTGCTTTTGCAAAATTAAGCTCAAGAATTTACCTTTCTAAATGGCCAACCCCTTTCCCTTGCCGCCACTTTCCACCTCAACAGGTGCGACCTATAGCGTCCAAGTCAATCTTTGCCGCTAAGACTGTCTTCACTTGCAAATTTGGTTTCAGAAACAACGACGACCGGCATCAAAGATCTAGGTGAGTGTTTTCTTCAATTTCATTAGGGTTAAACAAAAAATTGAATCCCCAGTTGAAATAAACACAAAATTAACGCCTTTATTGGTACCTTCTCCCTTGCTTTTTTCTTCGACCAAACACACACAGCTGAGACCTCTTACCAGCTCCACCATGCGCCTCGTCGTAGCAGCCACAGACAACGAACCCGAATGTGAATCGTCCCTGCTAATACTGTAGAATCACACCATCTCTGAAAATATTCTAAAAGACACATTCCACTTAGCCTACATAATCTACTTCATTCTAAGCACGTTCTCCTTCCATGGAACTCCTTCATAACCTCCGGTCGTTTACTTCTCTACCATATATCCAGGCGTCTTCGTCGACTGCATCTTCGCCATTGCTTTTATGGTAACGATTTGTTGTTGTCTTATAACCATGGTCTTTTATGCATGTGTTTCTGATTCTTATGTTAGAATCGATGTGGGTTTAAAATCGGATAAATGGAGACCACCTGTAAATGGGATTTTTAAGTTGAATTATGATGCAGCGATGTCATTAGACGGTCATTCAGTTGGCTACGTCGTTGTCGTAAGGGACTCTGCAAGATTAGTTCTTCTGTCTGCTGCGATAAAAGGATTGTCCGGTCTTGATAGTGAAGCAGCGAAGCTTCATGCTTTGCGTTATGGCCTCAGGGTTGCCAAGGAAGCAGGTTTTTGATGCCTGGATGTGGAGCTGGACAATGTTACAGTGGTTCATAATGTTCAACCACATAATACTGGTTTTTCTTAGTTTATGAAGATGTCGTGCATTTAGTTCCAATTTTTTTACATTTGATGTTGTTGATGATTGAGTCATTTTGGGCACTAACAGATTATGAAGGCAAAAAATGATGTGGGAATGTGCATTTTGTGGCAATTGACTAAGTTGGTGTTCCTTGGTCCTCTCCAAGAAGCTAAGATTGAAAGGTTGAATGAACAATCATGGTGGGAGGTCATGGAGATTTTGTTTGCTATTACCATTTTTAGGCTAGAATTTTTTTTTATTTGTTCTATTTGTAGAGGCTGAGCAAGAGATAGATGATGTGTATGCCCAAATTACTTTGATGTCAGAATCTAATGTAAGAGCCAATGTGGTTTCTTTCTAACTTTTTATTTGTGTTTTCCAGTTTTTTTGAAGTTCGATGATTTTAAGGTGACTTATTTGTGGATGTTTAACCATGTTTTAATTCCTTTTTAGTGTTTAATGAGAGTATGTGTTACATTCTCTAAATCTTGTTGAAATTTGATTTAAATGATACATTAATGGCAAATTTTGGACTGAAATGGTGAGGGCAACGTTATTCCTAATATAATTAGAAACAAATTTGATAGCTATATTGTTGGATGCCATCATATTCATTCATGATCTAGTTATGTTTAACGCTTAAAGATACCTCGTAAAAATCAATCTAAATATATCATATTTTTAGGTAAATGAATATATATATATATATATTTTTTTTTATTCTGGTCAAAGAAATACAATAAAGATGTCCAAGAAAGGTCTAAGAACAAAATAAGCTACTTCTAAGTAGCTCTTGACTTTTGGGCCTGCTATGTAGGAGCCTCTTTCAAGTCAATAATGAGCTTCATCTTTACTAGACAGGAGTTCAATATACTGACTACGGCCGAAGATATAGGGAGATTAAAAACGTTTCCAATAGGTCTGTAATTAATCAGCTATCAAAGAAAAAAACTCTATCATTACTAGTCTAAATAAACCACTAGAATCTTCCTAAACTATAGCAACAATAATAAAATTCTTAAAGATTTGTTCAGGTGCAGAAATGAGCATGAAGGATTGAAAAAAAAATTTCTGCAGAAACAAAACTATATTGTCTGACCGGGATCTCCTCGCCGGACAAGCTCTAGAGCGTCCGCCAAGAGTTGCTTTGGTCGACCTCTTCCTGCGGGATCCTCCTTCACCGGTCTAGAGCCTCCTCGCCATGCTGGATCTGGATTGATGGACTGCAGCATCCTCAGTCACCAGCCTGAAGACTCCTCGCTGGATTTGATCTGGAGCTGCGAACCGAATCTGCGTCTTCATTTTCGGACCGGATAGCGGTGCCTAACTGGATCTGCTTCTTGCAATGACCCTCGTCAAGATCAAGCTTCATTTGAATATGAAGGAATTAAGAGGATTTGAGGAAGAGGAACAAATCCAAGATCAAAACTAAAATTAATAAAAAAAACTACTAGACTTATTTATAAAAATAATCTATTTTAAAATATTATTAATAAAAATATTTTAAATTTTTATTTTTTACAAATTTATCTAATTATAATTATAATAGTTCTTTTTGTATTTTAAAAAATATACTATATTTTTTTTTTTGTTTTGTCTATTTTTTTATTTTTTATTAATTTTCTTAAAAATTTTTATTTTTTATTTTTTTACTTTTTTATAAATCTTTATTTTATCTTTTTTTTTAAATATTTTTCTACTTCCCTTATTTTTTCTTTTATTCTTTTTCTCTTTTCCTTTTTCTATAAATTTTTATTTTATTTTTTCTTTTTAATTTTTGTACTTCTCTTCTTTTTAATTTTTATTTCTCTTTTTGCTCCCTTTAAAAAAAAAATTATTTTCCTTATTTTTTTATTAGTGAAGCATTAGTCATATATATATATATATATATATATATATATATATATATATATATATATATATATATATATTGGGGATTTTATTTCATAAATTTTTTAAGTGGGTTATAAAAATACACAGAATATGATAGTCAAAATACAAATAACTCACATGCAATAAATTTTTTGTACACAATTGATTATTCAAGTTTTTAATGTGTAAAAAATGTAACATTCATTGTAATAGAACCAACATAATTATTTCTAAAAAACGATAATAAAACTTTAGGTATAAAGTTATAATTTAAATTTCTAATGATTCTAAAATAGAATAAATTTTATCAATATATTTCAAGAACGAAAAATATAATTTTAACATTTTTAAGATTTCAAGTAGTCTAATGTGTTTGTAAAATACAAAATAATGTCTTATAATTTCAAATTGAAGAACCAATCTCGAAATAATATTTTAATAATGTGTTAGTAAATGAAAGATGAAGATCAATGTAGTTCATATGATAGAACACTTGTTTAGTATGCGAGAGGTACAAGAATCAATACCCCATATATCCATTCTTTTATTAGTTAGCATGCATTTAATTTTATTATTTTTTTGTTTACTTTTAGTTTATGATCTTGTTTTAAAAGCGCAAAGAAATGTGGATGTACTTTTGGCACTTCTAGTTTTGATTTATGAGATGTTGCTGGTTGTGAAAATGATGTTTATGATTCAGGGTTTGTTGAAACTATTGGTGGTGATGATGAGTTAAAGATTTCTTTTTTAGGTAGCATGTATGTAATTTTGTTGCTTTCTGGTTTACTTTTAGTTTTTTATCTTGTTTTAAAAATGCAGGGAAAGGTGAATGTTCTTTTGGTGCTTCTAGTTTTGATTTATGAGATGTTGGTGGTTGTGAAAAAGGTGCTTATAATTCAGAGTTTGTTGAAACTGTTGGTGGTGGTGATGAGTTAAATGATTTCTTTTATTAGGTAGTTTTGATTTATGAGATGTTGGTGGTTGTGAAAAAGGTGCTTATGATTCAGAGTTTGTTGAAACTGTTGGTGGTGGTGATGAGTTAAATGATTTCTTTTATTAGGTAGTATGTATTTAATTTGGTTACTTTTTGGTTTACTTTTATCTTATTTTAAAAGTGCATGGAAATGTGGATGTGCTTTTAGTGCTTCTAGTTCTGATTTAAGAGATGTTGCTGGTTGTGAAAATTATGCTTATGATTTAGAGTTTGTTAAAATTGTTGGTGGTGGTGATGAGTTAAAAGATTTTATTGGGGTATATTTTATTTTATTATTTTTACATCGTTTTGATTTTTGTTTGGTTTCTAATATTTTGTTTTGTATTTTTATTTTAAAGGTGATAAGAAATTGTCTGAGAATGTTGGTTTTAATTCAAATATTAAAGATAATTTTATTAAAGAGGGTGTTGATGGTGATGAAGTGTTGAAAAATTCTAATTTGGTGTGTTCTTTTTTTTATTATATTAATTTATGTTGGTTTTATTTTTTATTTTTGGATTCTGATTCATTTTTTGTGTCCTTTTTATTTATTATTGGTTTTTGATTTTTTTTTTTGTATCATTTGGGTTAATTTTTGGTTTCTGATTCATTTTTTTTATGATTTTAGTTTTTTTTTTTGAAGAATGTATATGAGTTTTTGGTTATATCTTGTAATAGTATGTATTCATTACATAGTATATAAGAGATGATTTGGTCAAATCCACACATTAATTGATCAAGTTAAATTAAATAGATAAAATCACAAAGATTCAATTTTTTGTTTCCTTTTGGTTTAGTTTTAGTTTTTTTATTTTTTTTATATCCTTTTGGTTAATTTTTGGTTTTCAATTCATTTTTTTTATTTTAATTTTTTTTTGTTCTGAAGAATATATATGAGCTTTTTGGTCAATCCTGCAATAATAATAATAATAATAATAATAATAATAATAATAATAAACCAAAAAAAAATATACAACTTTAATAATAACAATAATAATAAACCAAAAAATTGTATAGCTTTAATATTTACATATACTTTATGTATATTTATATTTATACATAACGTGGTAGGTAAGAAAAGCTCAAATCTATGTTTCTTCTACATACATGAATTTCAATTATTGATCAATTTGTCCTGGTTTTCATTCATATTTTTTTCTGAAACGTAAAATTAGAGTTTGTGACAAACTTGCAAAGATAAATGATAAATGGAGAGTTTATGTCATTTTGTCCTTATTGACTAATTTAATAATGGATAAGTGAATTATTAACTAATTGGTGGCCTTACAATAACCATATCCTCCGCTTCCACACTAAAACTCTTATAGTGACTTTGAGTCCAAGGGCTGGAACATCACATCTTCCATAAATATATGAAGCTCGACCATGTTGTAATAGCAAAATTTTCCCCAATAAAAAACAATAAAAGAAAGTCCCAAGTCTTGCACAAGAAAAGATTCAAAGATACCAACTTAGTGTTCCTTGTAATAGCAAAACTTTCTCCAATAAAAAACAACAAAAGAAATAAGGCAAAATACATAAAGACATTTTTCAACTTAATCAAATACATTAACTACAGACTGTAAACATAGATTTAAAAAAAAACCCAAAATCAGTAAACAAGAAGAAAATAACTCCAAAATAAACCTGGAATATTTATTTGTCTGAACATGGCTTAATGTGATAATAAAAAATAGTTCCGTTACATGGTTGAGAAAAGATGCATCAACTGTGAACTTGATTACATCAGTTGCAGTAAGTGTTCTCAAATAGTATATCCTAGTTTTCAGTCCCTGCACTAGAAAAAAAGAATGGAAAGATCAATAATATAGACACAACTATTGTGCTTATCCAAGAATAACCTCAGCATGCAATAGAGAAAGAATGTTTAATCTTTAGTTGGTAGAAATAAAGGATGCCAATGACGAGATGGGGATATGCCCCCAAGCACAAAGTAGAACACAACTCTAAGCATCATGTGCATTTCATGTAATGAAGAGTAGGCTAATGACCTGAATTTTACAGCAAAATGGTAAGCATTAGTACCAAAACCTTTCTTCTCTTAATATCAAAATCATCACTAGATACGCAAAATGCAGGAATCAAATGTGTACTGTAAAGAATATATAGTGAGATTGATACTTCAAGCATTGTACATAAATTGATAACTTAGACCAAGCATAGAAATGCAATGAAGTTAATTTTCCTAGATCACGTTTTTCCATGTAAATATTCAAACTCTGACTCTGGTCTATGCAGCATCCCCGATTAACAACCATATCAACTAGTGTCTTTTGCTTGATTTCCCACACAGTCCTGATATTTTTTAGTAATTTTAACTTAGTACAAACCAAAAAGAATAATAAATTAGTTAAAGACAAGATACAAAGAGAAAATTAGTTAAAGACAAGATACAAAGAGAAAAGAGATTCATACTTGTAGATAGCTTTAAGCTGCTCTGAAATCTTATAAATTTTGTCAACAAAACCATTCTCATAAATTATCTTGTTTTTAAGAGCATGTGACCGAAGACCAATCCCTGTTAAATCATAAAGGAGGTGTGATTAGCCATGAGATTGAGAAATCTAGGAAAATTAAAAGGTGCTGTTAGGTTTTCTTTGGGGATTATGGCTTTGAGTTGGGTTTGGGTCGGGTTGCCTCTTTTGCCATGGTTGAAGAAGGGAATTGAGATGAAAATAGAAGAAGAAAAAAAAAAAAAGAAAAAGAAAAAAAAATCAGAGGAAAAAAGACGTGATTGAAGAAGAAGGAGAAATGTACATTCGCATAATTATATTTACGCTATAGGGCATGTGTGTAATTTTAAAAAATTTAAAAATTTTTATTATTTAAAAAATCAAAAGGTGCTGTTAGGTTTTCTTCGAGGATTATGGCTTTGAGTTGGGCTTGGGTCAGGTTGCCTCTCTTGCCATGGTTGAAGAAGGGAATTGAGATGAAAATAGAAAAAGAAGAAAAAAAAAAAATCAAAGGAAAAAAGACGTGATTGAAGAAGAAGGAGAAATGTGCATTCACATCATTATATTCACACGAGTGTAATTTTAAAAAAATTGAGATATTTTTATTATTTTATTTCTACTTTGAAGTATTTATAAAAAAATCCCAACTAGAGAGAAAATCTCTCTAGAGAGTACTTTTTACAGGTTCAATATATTATGCTGTTATAGATTTAAAATATTTAATTATTTTAATTAAACTAATATATTTATTGTGAATATAAACATACATTATTAATATAATATCATTTAAAATATATTTTTTTAATTTTGATTTACACTTAAAACTATAAAAACTTACTATAAAACTATAAATATATTTTGCTAATGTTAGTTTTATGATGAAATTAGTCATGTATATATATTGTTTTTAACAATGAATATGAGTCGTCATATTGAATTTTAATAAGATATCTTTAATCTAATGATGGACAAACTTGAGGATACTTAAAAAACAGGACTCGAAGGGAGCCACTCCCATAAATAAATAACTTATATGATATCGAATTTATATTAATATATCATTGACAAATAATATTTTTTAAAAATATGAGATTTTGAATTTGTAGTGGTAAAGAGTTGCACATGTATATATGTATGTTCCATTCATATTCCCCAACTTTGCAAAACCTACGAGATTACCAAAATTTGCCTTCAATTTCTGTTGTTTAATACATAATTTGAACAAGCTTTCCTTTTTTTTTTTTTTCATAGGATCTTTACATAAATATATCAAAAATAAAAAAAAAAATTTCAAAAATATCGTTAACTTGAAAAATTTTTAAAAATATTTTTTCAAATTTTTTTATTTTAAATATAGTTCATTCCCCTTACCATTAGGGTTGTCTTTTCTTTTTTTCAACATTTTTTTCCTTTTTATTGATTTTTTTAAACTTTTTTTTTTATACTTTTTTTCAATATTTTATTATTTTTTTTCAACAATTTTTTTCACTTTATATTGTTTTCATTTACTTTTTTCAATATTTTTTTACCTACCTTCATCAATTTTTTTCTAATATTTTTTTCTACTATCTTCATATTTTTTTCTCAATATTTTTTTGCTAAACATTTTTTTTTATTTTTATAGTACTATATTTATTTTTTTATCTCAACATTTTTTTCTAATGTCTTCATCTTTTTTCTCAACTTTGTTTACTCAAAGTTTTTTTTATTTTTAAAGTACTATTTTTATTTTATTTTCAACGTTTATTTTTTACTCAATATTTTTTTCTCTTAATACCTATTTTTTTCAAATAAATAATTATAAACTAAATATGTTCAACTATTGTAATAACAATAAATAAACAAAATTTTCTCCTTTTAAATTCTTAAAAAATAAGGATTTTATTTTTTTACTTTAATTTATTTATTAAAATGTCTAACAACTTCTTTAAAAAAAAATATTTGATACTTATTGATCATTAATATGTAACAATTTTACAATTTTTATGATGTATTTATAACATCAACAAAAAAAAAAAGGAAAAAATAAAAAAATCAACAAACTGAAACAAAAAAATAAAAAATAAAAACAACAACTACAACAACAAAAATCAATAAAAATTTATGTTGTTGATTGTCAGCTATTGATTGTTGTGTATTTTTGTAATTATTTTTTTTCATTATTAATGACAAAATTAAGGTCATAAATAAATTTTTACTTTTATTACTATTAATGATAAAAATAATAATTTTTTATAAATCTCACAATTTTTATTATTTTTATATTTATTTTTTTGTTTTTAACAAAAATAACAAATATAAACAAAGACAAACAACAAAAATAATTGAAAGTAACAACTAAAATAACAAAATCAACAAAAATCGATAAAAACAACAAAAAATTGTAGTTGTTGATTTTTGTTGATTTTGTTGTTTTTTCATCATTAATAATAAAATTAAGACCATAAATATAATGTTTACTTTTATTAGTATCAATAATAAAAAAATAATTTATTTAATATATTTCATAATTTTTTTGTTACTTTTATTGAAAAAATAATTATTGAATACTATGGGTAATTTTTACTTTAATTAGTTTAATTTGTAAATTCTAAATAATTATGAAAAAAATAATTATTGAAGAGTATAGGTAATTTTTTATTTAATTAGCTTAATTTTTATATTTTAAATGATAGTAAGTTTCAAAATAAAAAAAATTATTATTTATAATATAAAATTAAATTATTTAAAATATACAAATTAAATAAATACATAAAATTAACTTAAATTAAATATGGCTTTAAAAATAATAAATAAATAAAAAATTATAGAAAAAATGAAAACAGAAAAAACTCAAAATCGCCAAAATTTAGTTCAAAATTTTAAAAATAGATCAAATTTAAGACAAAATTTAAAAGGTAAAAGATAAAATTGAAAAAAAAAAAACCCAACCACAAACGAAATAATTGGCGTTACTTTAGCTATAGCATGAAATTTCCTCTTTTTTCATTAATGAGCCTATCCTCTCCACCCAAAGTAATTTGTAAGAACATGTAAAACCCGGTTACAGCTTAATGGGCCTCTTCCATTTTATTTCTTAAAAAGCCTATTATGACCTAACATATCATGGAAAAACCACCCATTAAGCCTATTATTCATGTCGACAAAAAGAGAAATTCAATTACTTGTGTACATTAAACTAAAAAATCTAAGGTAAATTGCATAATAATAATAATAGTAATCGAATGTATTTTTTTTGGTTTGAAGCCCACTTGATTCTAATTAATCGGGTTCGATCCTAATAGAATCACAAAGGTAGCTGTAGACACCCGATTTGATCTGCTCGTGATAGGGGACGAACTGTGGATGTTCCGTTTGATAGGCTCGCAATGAAGCTCGATGATGAGAACGTACAAAGCTTAAATGCAAGAAAGAAACTCGGAATCTCCTTGAAAATGAGCTTAAGAGTTTTGAACAATCTAAACCTAAACCCATGTAATATAAGACCTGAGCCCACAAAACCAACCCAAGCCCATTGTGGCCCAGAGGCCTAATTCAGGACTAGGCTAAAGAGGTGATGCCTCAGTGGTAATGACATTGATGAGGCGACGCCTCATCAAAGAGGCGTCACCTTTGTAATAACGACTTGCCTTTACATTAAATACAGAGGTGACAATAGTGGTTAAGTTGGTGGGCCTACCTTTTACTGAAATTGAGCCTATTGTGTGAAGAGAGAGTCTTTGGGAAAGGGGAAGCGCTAGAAAAGGTAATGATGGGGGTGGAAAAGTAAGCGGATGGCCTAGCCATGGGGCTTTAAAAGAGAAGAACGGAGAACAAATAGAGGAGACCATTAGTAGCAGCCATTACTAAGAAAAAAAAACTCTAAAAATAAGAAGGAAAAATGTAATTAGGGGTGAGAGAGAGGAAAAGCAAGCTTGAACATCTATTTTCAAGGAAGAGGAAGGTGATTTCTTGCATTCAAGTGAAAGCTCTAAATCAAAATAATCTCTGAGGGCCAACTATTTTGGATCATAAGCTCATATATCAGTAATGATCTTCACTTCTCTTTAATATTAAAGTTATAGATTTGTATAATCTTCTATTTATTTGTTCGTTTACTTATTTCTTATGTTCATTGCTTACTTTATGTCACGTTCTTAATATAATCTATTAAGGTATTAAATATAGTTGCAAGCTTTAGTTATTTGCATTAGATTTTATTTACTTAAGATTCAAGAAGCTTGTGAAGTTACTATTTTGACTGTCAATCAGACAACCACCTCTTTGGCTTGAGGTGAGCTGGCATCGCCTCTATGCTTAGAGGTGATGCCTCACTAATGAGGCGATCGTCACTCTAACAGGGCTACATGTTTGATGATTGCTTTATTTTATCCGTATATTTTAAGATTTACATGTATTTTCAGGATTTCGTGTTTCACTTGTATTTATATTATTATTCCATTATTTTATTTAGTTAATGCTTGGGTGCCTATTATCCTTATTTGCATTAATTCGATCCTCGAATTAACTATGTGGTTCCTTTTTGTAGGATTTTCATATATTTTTTAGGAATAACATTTTGTTATTTGCAGGGATTTTAGGATGATTTTCATCATCAAGCCTTAACCTCCTTAATTTATTTATGGATTTACTTATTTTATGATTGATTTACTTTTGGTTTATTTTCCATTTATTTTACCTTTACTTGCATTTAAAAGGCTTGTAGTCTATTCTTCTCCCTCCTTTACATGAGAATTTACTTTGTTTTATTGAATATTGTGGATGAATGCTTATTTTGTGAGAAATGTTATGAATTGGACCTAAATGCATGAATTTGACCTGAATGCATGAATTTAGATTAATATGCAAATTGAGACTTAAGTGTAAAATTTGATAGATGATTGAGAACAATTATAATTACATGTTAGTAAAGAAATAATTGAACAATTAAAGGTAATAAAATATAAAACACAAATGAAGGCCAACCGTAAGATTGGGTGGACATTCCAAAAGCCCATACCCACTTTATGAACCCCTTATCTAATGACGACTTTTGGGAACCTCCGTGGGATCTAGTTGCTGTATAGTGTGTCTTGGCTTTTATTTGGGTGGTGACTCCATCTTTGATCTAAGCCTTAAGCTTATTTTGTATTTCCTAATGGGGCCTCAAGCCTACACAATGTCATGGTTACCAAACACTTGGGTGCACGCCAAACCCCATCGCCTACAGTGGTAACTCCACTGGGGATAGAGAAACCAATTCTAGTGTTTTGTATTTTACCATTTTTAATTATGCTTTTATTTATTTTGCATTTTATTGCATTCACTACGCATTTTCACACATTGAGCACCTTAGTCCCTACATAGTCGATGATAGTGATTGCTTTGTTGCCTGTGTTTTACTCAAACCTAGTGGTGAAGTATTTGGTTATTATCATTGATGACATGTATTTATTTATGTTATATGGACCCTTGAGTGGGGAGACGTAATAGAGGTATATCCTTGTGGGAGTCGAAGCCTAATACCCAAGACTCAAACTCATATAATGACTTAGCAATTTCCTTTAGGTTTTTCCCCCAAGTGTTGTGTTTTTATGCCATATAGTGGAATCCTAAAATAAATCGCCCATTATCAATGGACCTTATCAAAATGGGCCTCTCATGCTTGTGAAAGCCCATTATGAGTAAACCTTGTCAAGATGGCCCTATCATGCCTATTTTTAACCCGTTGAAGTGGATTTTGACAAGGTGGGTCTTTAATGCTAAATCTTGACCCATTGAGAATGGACTTTGGATTTATTTAAAGAGTTCACTACTTGTCTGAACTGTCTCGAGAGTTTTCACATGTACATTGGTCTTATCATCCCCTGATGATGATCAAGACTCGTATAAAAAATCATAAGATAAGAGACTTATTATTGAATATGCATGTGGGAGACATATGGGCAGAGATTATCATTTGAGAGCTTTTTGTTAATTTCTTTATTATGTGTAAATAATGTGTGTTTATTTTGTTCCTTTAAATAAAAAATAAAAAAAATAAAACAAATACGCATATCATGCATACACATTATGCATAATTCTAACATGTGGTCTTGCAATTATAGATCCCTCAAGTTCTTTTATGCAGATTCGATCCAATTCCAGCCGCTTAGTCAAAAATTAAAAAATAGAAATGGCAGGTGGTTTTGATCCTGAGGCTTTTAAGGCACAGTCAAAAGAAAAACTATTATTGAAACTCGATTAATGATGAAGGAGATGATAGGGGAAATAACCAAGCTACTTAAGGAAAAGCACCCAATGCTGCCGGTTAACCTAATTAATCTTGATGATGAGATTTCTATGCAAGAGAAGAAAGATGATGATATGATGGTGTTGGCTAATTTGATAAGTCAAAAGAATGTGGATCTATCTAGAATTATGGAACAAACTGATTGGGCTAAGAATATTTCCAAAGTTGTGTCGCAAGTTCAAATACTAATAAAGGAGAAGGTAATTGACTCTCTATTAGATTATACCAGCTTTGATCTAGAGAAAGATGATGATCCTTTGCCCTGAAAGTTTAAATTTCCTAATATGAAGAAGTTTGTTGGGACTGACGATCCCTACTTGCACTTAAAGTAATATGTGACTTACATGAAGTCGACTGGTCTGATTATGGCCCAAATAGTCAAGTAGTTCCTTATATCTTTAGAAGGTGCTCCTATTCGCTGGTATTATACCTTGGAACCATATGTGCAAAGTGATTGGAAAGAATTATGCATGGCACTTGTAAAGCAGTATGGTTTGAATGCCCAAATGGAAGTATCTCTGAGAGACCTATAAAATACCAAATAGTGGTTCAATGAATCCTTCACGGACTACTTAACTAGGTGGAGGGGGAAGTTGGCACAAATGAGCCATCACCCTGCTGAATCCGATCAATTGATGATAGCAATTTAAAGTTATGTTCCCTTGTTGTCCAAAAAACTAAAAGACCTCGAAATTCAAAATTTTGAAGAATTATATAGAATTAGGGTTTAGAAAGAGTATGACTTGGCTTAGGAAAGGAGGTCATTTGTTGGACGATTTGAGGGCAAAGAAGTCAGTGGATCAAGTAGTAATATACAAATCAATGCCATCAGATAACCATAAAGGTTTTCTAATTTGGGTAGACCACTTTCAAAAGTCCTAGAGAAGAACCTCTTATGACCCTTACCTCCTAAACAACCCTTATCGAATGCCAATCCAAAACTCTATTGCAAATTTCACCAAGTAATTGGCCAAGAGACTGATAGTTGTGCCTGATTGAGAAATGAAATTCAAGACTTAATCGATTCAGGAAAAATTTCCAACCCTGAGACCAGAAAACCAAGTACCCAAAATAACCCTTTACCCATTTATAGAAATGTTCCACCACCAAACGTGTTTTTCCTCATGATTAATATAGGCTATATAGAAGAGCAAGTTATGAACTCTTTTATGGATGCCAAACATAACCCACTAAAGTCTGACCTTAAAACAAACTCATCATAACTTAGCCCCCACTATGCAAAACACACCTCAACTTATTGAACTGTTAGTTAAGTTTTTGGATATATGGAGCTCTGATGATGAAGGGGGACTTGTGCAAGTAGACATGTGGGATAGTAATGAAAAGAGAGAGATTCAAGCAGTTAAAGAGATTGTTGAAAAAAAGAGGCAAAGATAGGGCCCATTCTATCACACCCATACGCTAATTCTAAGTACATTTGCATTCATTATATGTTGCATTTACATATATATCGATTAAATTTAAGTAGAAGTTAGTATATATATAGTTAAGGTAGTGTTTTGGGTTGAGCCATGAATTATAATTGATTAAAGAGCGAGAATTTTTAAATTTTAGTGACATTTAAAATAAATAAAATATTGAGCATAATAAGGATATGAGGTTAAATTGAAGTAAAGGATAAAAATTTTAATGTTAGCAAAAGGTAAGAACACAAATTGAAACAATGATTGGCCTATATTGAAACATTTGGAAGTTTGTGTTAGTGATATGCACTAGGTCAATCATTTGTGATTATGTATTGACTTTCTTATTTTATTAATAAAGAGGTATTTCATTATCATTTGATTTTATGATAATTATATGAATGGTTAATTTTTACTAAGGCCATCAAGTATGTGACTTGATAGTAAAACCCTTAAATTAAATAAGATTTATATTCTAATTATCCCTAGCCATTTATTCATTATATAAATATTAAAGTATTAAGGCTAGTATGAAGTTGACTAATGGTTATGTTTTACTAATCATGAATATGAGATATTAAGTCAACTCATAGGTATATGATGAGAGATCATGTATTGGATTGACCCACTATGAAAATACTACATAGATTATTTTCATAAGTATTTCTCATCACAGTAATTTTATTTCAATCCTTTGACCTTGAAATCATCATAGATTTCTACATAGCTATTTTATGTCTTGACACATTCTAACATTGTCTTTAACTAGACAATTAAATAGGATGTTGTTGGATATGAAATTATTTATGTGAGGAATGTGAGTGATTTAGAAGGAATTTATCCCTCATTAATATGAGAAAGATATATATGGGCCCCTTGATGAGATAGACTGAAGGAAAATGCATGGCCATGCTGAAATGAATTGATAAAGAGTTATCATTCTCAGTCTACTTAGAATCAAGTCATAATATTGAACTATATAAGGATGACATTCTATACCTTATGTTCAATTAGGATATCATGTGATAAAGGAACAATAAAATTCACTGTAATTAGGTTATGTCAGATTATTGACTTCACATGACTTGGGTAGTCATAATGTCTTGCTAGATGCCACTTATGACTTATAGGCCTAAATAGAGATTTAGGCCCACTGCTAATGTTATGTGAACCTACAGGGTCACACATTTAGAACAAGCCCAAAATGAATTTGAATTTAATAAGCCCAAAATAAACTCTGTGGAAATAAATAATTAAAGTGTTTTATTTATTTATTTATTTAAGATAAATGTTATTTTAAATAAATAAATAAGATATTATTTCTGATTTTTTTTAAACATAATCAGAATATAATAAATGGAAATTACCAAAAGGTCATTGGTAGGTGAAACCCTAATTTGGAGTCTATAAATATATTATATTCTCTAGGGTTTAATACACTTGTTTTTCTTACCTCCAAATTCATTTTCTTTCTTCTTAGAAAACAAAGACAGAGTTTTTCTTTTGTTCTTGATTTATGAGACAATCAAGAAGGTTGCTAGCACACACTCTAATTCATTTTGTGAAGGGCTGTTCGTGTGGATACCTATAGAGGACGCACCCTTTTGGAGACGTCTAGGTCCGAACAATCAAAGCAAAAAGCTCGAGGTAAGGTGTTACCGATGTGAACCTCCTCTCATCCTTCCAGAAAATCTTGCCTCTTTTGCATTTTGGTAAGATTCTTGAAACCCCAGATTTAATCAAGTAGTCGAATTACATGGATCCAGGTTTGGGAACGTGATAAATTTTTAATTTTTTTGTTGCGTTTGTATCATGAAACCTAACAGTTTGAGGTTTTATAGGTAATAAAACCATTTCATTAAGTGTCTAAATGGATACTTTAAATGATGATTTATCCAAATTGAGGCTGCATCCTAACCAATTTGTAGCTTAAGTGCAACCAATAAAAAAAAGAGAAGACCATTTAAAAAAAGAAAAAGAGAGGGGAGAACTAGAAAACTACTTGATTCTTGTAGGAAGCTGATCTTTTTTAAGTTGAATTAAGAGGTGTAAAGTAATTCCAAGCCATTAATCATCTTCCCTAAAGCTTTATTGATTGAATTGGTAAGTAATTTCAAGTTTTTGGTTGATTTAATCTAGGATTCTTAAGTTGCAGATTTTGGGTTCTTAAGGTATGGTTTATCAGTTTCTGTAATTCAATCATATCTTGAGCTATAAAGATTAAAATTAAGTGTTCTTTAATCATATAGAAACTATAAAGAGTTATCTAAAACTTTTTCTATTTGACCTCAAGCTGATTCAATCTTTAAACTAGACTAATAAGAGAGAACATTTTATTGCTTAGTCTGTCAATTTCTTTAAGCTGGTTATAATTCATTATATACAACTCTATTTGTGGGTGTCCAATTGGTGTCAAATTTTTACAAAATTTTTTAGACATATATATCTAAGATTGATTAAAATTTCAGCTTAAAATTCATTTTCTATAAGTCCCAAAAAGTTTTCAAAATCAGCTTTAAAAGTAGTGATTTTGATTATGTGAATCAGGTTTATAGAGTTTATGAGTTAAAACTAGTCTAGATACTTTTCATATATCTTGAGCTAGAAAACTAGAAATTAAGCTTGTTTTGATTCTAAGAAATCTTAAAGGAGTTCTCTAAAACTTTGTAGTTTTGATCCAGAGATGATTATGACTGAATAGTGGTCTAACAAACCTATACTTTTTATTGCTCAATCTGTCTGAGTAATTGAGCTATTTGTACTCTGACCTTTATAATTTTATTTGTAGTTATTTGATAGAAGTGAAATTTTTATTGAAGGTACTGGACACAAAAACCTATGATTTTTTAAAATTTGAAGTTAAAATTCATGTTCTACAGGTCAAAGTGATTTTTCTAATTTAGGCCTGAAAACAGCCCTTATAGAGTTAATGAGGCTGGTTTGTAGAGTTAACTTAATTTGTATATTTTGCATATAGTTTGGGGGCTGCATGGTTAGTTCAGTATATAAGATTGTCATATTGATAATTTATAAATGAAATTGCTTATGTTAGGTGCTGGAAAAGGCAAAGGAAGTGCAGGTGCAAATTAAGCAAATTTGGTGAACCGGATTTGTGTGTTTATAGGCTGTTTGGTGAGTAGATGTTTAAGCCTTTAAAATATTTTTTTATATCAGCAATGAAATGAGTTTTTGATTTTTTTTATGAACTTGATTTGACGTATTAAAATTGATTTAATTCAGCTTGTTTTATTCAAGCTTTGAAATAATAAAAAGGTTTCAAATTCACAAGTGAAAGGTGTTACTACATTTTGTCTTTATTTTGCAAGATGAATGAGATTTATTTTAGTTACTTGATGATTTGAATGAGTCATAATCATATTATTTTTATTCCTTTGAATTTTGATGAGAAGTGGTTTGATTTTTAATACTTTGATGAGCTATAAATGTGATAGAATGGTTGATTAATTTTGGATGAAAAGATATTTATTTTGTGCATTACCTCCCTATATGAGATGTATGAATGTGCTGAGGTGATATATGCATAATTGAGATTGTGTTGGTTGTTATTGTGCAATAAATAACTGGACACTTGATTGCAGGGCGGTGAAGGAAGAAGGGCCTCTGTGCTAATGTAGTTGAAGGGTTAGTCTTCAAGTGTGCCCAGAGAGTGAGTTTGTGATGGCTTGTATGTTATGGTTGAGTTGTGATGCTTATTATAGGGATGGTTAATACAAATGAAATGTTGTATTAATATTTGCAAAGACACATGTTTCAATTGACTAAGCTTTGAATATGTTTGAAAGCAAGATTGAATTGGATATTTTGAATAAATGATAATTTGGTTATTAATGCTTTAGTATTTTAATTTGAGATGTTTATTATATTTAATTTAGTTAAACTATTTTTTTTCTTGTAACATCTATTCATTGAGTATTTTTGTACTCATTTTACTCTATTTTATAAACGTTTTCAGATAGCAGGGTTTGATAGTTGGTGGAAAAAGTTAAGTGAGTGTGAATAGAAGTTTTAGAATAAGGTTGGCCAACATCCTCATTAGAGTAGCCTTGTTCCTTTATTTCTTAAGATTGTTGTATAAGTGTTGTAAAATATTGGTGGATAAGCCATATTTAAAAATGTAATATTTATATTATCCAATCATTATGTATGTATTTTACTATTCATAAAAAGTATTTCACTATTTATAAATACATACTTTACTATTCATAATAGTATTTCACTATTATAGTGTTACTT
Source organism: Mallotus nudiflorus (assembly GCA_947683625.1). Taxonomy (NCBI): domain Eukaryota; kingdom Viridiplantae; phylum Streptophyta; class Magnoliopsida; order Malpighiales; family Euphorbiaceae; genus Mallotus; species Mallotus nudiflorus. The sequence continues at coordinate 3,374,143 of CANTUR010000302.1, forward strand.
TAAAAGTTCTTATTCTTTAAATATAATGTATGTATAACACTAAACTTTTATAAAAGATTAATTTTGAATCCTCTTGCAAATATAAGGATATTATAATAAAAAAATTAATTAAACTGAGCAATTTATTTGGTAAATGGTTTTAAATATCCATCTTGAGCTATGTGAGACGTGGTATGACACATTCAGTGACTGAGGCAGAGAAAGTGAAAGAAGAGGGATCAAAGGAAGAATTAAAAAAAGATGAAAAAGTTATGGCAAGCATATGGGAGCTCTTAATGAACTCTAGAACGCATAAGGAAGCTCTGGTTCAAGCTTTGGATCAGAAAAAGGTTCCCAAGGTCTATACTCTCGAGCAATTGGTAAGCTCCCTAATGGAAACTCTTGAGGGTGTATTATGTTTACTGATGATGATTTGTTGTTAGAAGGAAAGGATCATTATAAGGCCTTGTTCATTAAAGTAGAAGTAAAAATAAAATTAACCTATTATGTGATGGTGGACAACGGTTTTGCCATAAATGTATGCCCTTTTAAGATTTTACCTAAGTTGGGATTGACTGTTGATGACTTCAAACCTTTTGATGTGATTATTAAAGCATATAATGATAAGAAGCGACTTGTGGAGGGGACATTTCGAGCTTTGGTAGGGATGGTTCCTATCGAGAGTTGGGTAAATCTGCATGTGATCGACATTCTAGTCACCTTTGCTATCTTATTGGGAAGACCTTAGTTCCATCCCTTGGGAGGTGTGCCATCCACTGCCTATTAAAAGATTAAGTTTCCACACAAAAGGAAGGTGGTTACGATTTCAGTAGAAACTAAAGCTATTGTTACTACTTTGAAGCTCACTCCCAAGGAGATTCCTATTAATATAAGTTTTGAAGTTTATATGCTGTATGAAGATGAGTTAGATGAGAAGGTCATAAACATGATGAAGAATATGAAATTTATGCCTAGCTTGGGTTTAGGACCCCATTTTTAAGTATGAAATTGGGTATTTTGGGCCTGAGAATTTTGAAGATGAAGAAGAAGACCTAGTCAAAACTGAGAAGCAGGGGTTGTGAGATGTTTTTACTAAAGAAGGAACTAGTTATTCGTATAAGGAAACACTAGAACCATTAATAGTAGCTGGAAAGATGGTCCTCAAGTTTAAATCTTTGCTGATCACGTGAATAGGATCAAGGGAACCACTATTGAAAAGGACATGGTTGAAGAATTGATTTGCTTAGAGTCAAAAGAGAACGTTATTGCTAAAGAGGCCAAAGCTGCTAATGATCAAGAAGAGGAGTTGGATCTTGAAACCTTCATCCTGAATTCCATCACCAACATCTTTTATGATGATTTTGATGTTTCTATTGTAAACTTATTTGAAACTGATGATATGTTATTCTAAAAAATTGAAGCAATGAAGTTTGACTTTGCTTATTTATATAATGTGTTTCCTAATAGTTATTCTATTTATGATGATCATTTCATGCATATGTTTGACATTAATTCTATGCAAAATGAATTATGTAATCTAGGCATAAATGATAATCCTCAAAATATACTGCTTGCTTTTGATTTAACTCATTATAAGAGAGAAAAAGTGAAAGAAATGTTAAAAAGAAGATAGAAAGTATTTTCTTAGAGCTATAAGGATATACTTGGATTGGATAGGGAAATTGTAAAACACAGGATCCCTACGTATCCTCACATATCACTAATAAAGTAGAAGAAGAGAAGGTTATGGCAAGAGTGGGCTCTTTTGGTTAAAGAAGAAGTTGAAAAACAACTGAAGGCAAAGTTCTTAGAAGTGGTAGAGGATACCTAATGGCTGGCGAATATAGTACCAGTTCTTAAGAAAGATGGAAGGGTCAGAATATATGTAGACTATAGAAATTTGAATAAAGCTTGCTCGAAAGATGACTTTCCACTGCCACATATTAACATGCTTATCGATAGCGCGACTTCTAGTGCGATGTATTCTTTCATGGATGATTTCTCCAGATATAACCAGATTATGATGGCAGTAATTGGTAAGCTAAAAACATCTTTCACCATCGAATAAGGTATCTATTATTACCTGGTCATGCCATTTGGACTAAAGAATGTAGGGGCTATTTATTAGAGGATGGCTATAACCCTACTACATGACATAATTCATAAGGAGATAGAGGTATATGTGGATGATATAATGGTAAAGTCTTCTAGCAGAGAAGGGCATTTTGAAGCCTTAGACAAGTTCCTTGTAAGAGCTAAAAAGTATAATCTCATATTGAACTTGAAGAAATGTGTTTTTATGGTAACATTGGGGAAACTACTAGGGCACATCGTTAGTAAAAAAGGGATAGAAGTGGACCTAGACAAATTTAAAGCAATCAGGGAAATGCCTGCACCAAGAAATGAAAAAGAAGTCAACGATTTCATTGGGTAGTTGCAGTATATCAGTGGATTCATAGCTAAATTCACTACTATTTATGACTGAATCTTCAAGCTTCTGAGGAAGAATCAACTAGTGATCTGGGATGATGAGTGTCAACAAGCTTTTAAAACTATTAAGAATTATTTGATGAATCCTCTAGTCTTATAATTGCCAAAACTGGGTTAACCTTTAATTTGTTATCTGGAAATTGAGAAGGATGCAATAGGCATAATGTTAGCTTAAGAAAGTAAAGGGAAGTTGAGGATGTAGTATATTACTTGAGTAAGAAACTTTTACCATATGAAGCCAATTATAGAATGGTTGAGAAGACGTGATTAGCTATAATCTGGGCAACTAAGAAACTCTAGCACTACTTTTAGTCTTACAAAGTGCAGACATTCTCTAAACGTGACCCTCTTCGATACCTCCAACAGACTCCCTTGCTAATAGGAAAATTAGCTTGATGGTTGGCTTTGCTCATTGAGTTCGACATAGAGTATGTAGTAAAGTTTGTAATGAAAGAGAGAGTAGTAGTAACTTTTTGGCTTAGAATCTGGTTGATGAAGGGCAAGAATAGGAGTTAGAGTTCCCAAATGAAAATTTGAGGGGCAATAGAGGTTCAAGGATGGAAGAAGTATTTTGATGGAGCTGTAAAAAATAGAGGGGTAGGCATTGGTGTAATTCTAATCATGCTAGAAGATGAAATGGTCCTGATGGTAAAAAGACTTGAATTTGAGGTGAGAAATAATCAAGTTGAATATAAGGCTTGTATCCTTGATTTGGAAGCAATGTGTAGTGTAAGGGCAGAAGATGTTACCATGTATAGAGACTCTGTACTGGTTGTAAAGAAAGCTTCTAAAAAATGAAAAGTAAAAGAAAATAAGTTGCGTCTATATTGGGATTATTTAGCTACTATTTTGTTATCTTTTACCCAATGTAAGTTTGTTCATTTACCTTGAGATGAAAATAATTTAGCTGATACTCTAACTACTTTGGCTTTTGTATGGGAAAATGAGAAACAAACAAAAGTTAAGCCTTTAATTCTAGTGAAGTCCTGAAACCCTTATTATGAGGAGGTGAGGGTAATATTGGTTGATAATGCTTAGAAGCCTTGGTTTCATGATTTGCAACTATATTTAGAGATAAGACAATTTCCTAAGGATGCCGATAAGAAATAAAGAATGCCCTTGAGGATGTTGTCATGACAATTCATTAGCTATAATGGTATATTGTACAAAAGGATGCCAATTGGGGTTTATCTGAGATATATTGGCAGAGATGAAGCCTAAAAACTCATGGAAGTAGTGCATGAAGGGTTATATGGGCCACACATGAATGGGACAGCCTTGGCAAAGAAGATAACTCGTCAAGGTTACTTCTGGCCGACCATGGAGATAGATTGTGTTAATTTCATAAAGAAGTTCCATAATTGCCAAGTCTATGGGGATGTTAGTCATTTGCCATCCATGGAGCCTCAAGGAATGACTTCTACTTAGCCATTTCTAGTCTAGGGAATTTATATTATAGGGGAGTTAATGCCGAGAGCATCAAATGGTCATCGATACATCATATTTGTAATATCCCGAGTTTTTAAATATTTTTATACTGCATCGGGATATGCAGTGTTAATAATTTTTGTATATATTTATGACATTTTAATGAGTTGTTATTTGTTTAAAGCTAATTTTAGTTATTTTATATTATTTTAAGTACCTTACGTAAAATTTTCCCGGTAATTTCATTTTCGGGGAAATTGACACGTAAATAATTTAATACTAATTATTTGGACTGGTTTTATGAATTTGCATGAACTCATATATAATTTTTAAGTGCTAAATAAAATGTTTATATGTGTATTTATTTAAATTAATTAGAGCTTAATTAATTTTCTTAATTTTATTATTTATCTTTAATATTAATTAATTAATTAATTTTAAATGTATAAATTATTAAATATAATAAAATATTTATGTGGTGAGAATTATTTGTGTGTGGTAATATATATACTATTATAATATAAGTGTGGATATATAAATATACATATATACATAATTTATTATCAAAATTATAAAATTTACATTATTTACCAAAATGCCATTGTCTTCTTCATATCTTTCCCCGATCAGTTTTTCTTCCATTTTTGACCATTTCTAGCTGATTTCTTTGCTGTCACTATGCCCCTCAGCCTTCTTCCTCCCTTGCTAGCCATTCGCAATGCCTGAAGCACCCATTTCTGGCGTGTTTTGGTCGGATTTTACAAGAGAAGCCGAAAATTGATTAAGCTCCGATCAAGCCGTTTTCGGCCACCAAATTCGACGCCACTAGTCTCTATCTTCTCCACGAGCTCTGTTGAGTGTGATTCCAAGCTTTGTTTCACTTAAAATGGTCTAGATTTGCCTAGGTTTCAATTTCTTCATTTCAGCCATTTAGGGTTTTAAATTTTTTTGAGCTTCAATTTGATTGATTCATGAAAACTTTCTTCACAAACTTTGATCCTGGAAGCTCAATATACAGGTTGTAATTTTTTTAGAATTTTTGGAATTTATTTTGATTTTTGGGTATTTTTGATTATTTTCTAATTTTTGAAAATTAATTAATTAAATTATGAAATTGTGTTTTACGGTAATTATAGGTGTTAAAATGAATTATAAAAATTTATTTGTAATTTTTTTGAATTTTTATATATTTATTTGGAATTTATTAAGTTTATGTAATTTTGAAAAAATAGGTTTAATTATGTATTTAATTGAAATAAATTGGTTAATTAAGTATATTTATTGATATTATTGAAATATAAGTTGAGAAAATTAATTTTGTGCAATTATATTATTTTTGGTGAATTTTTGAGTAATTTTAGTAAATTTATATATATAGGGGTATTTTAGTAATTTGACACTAAACTGTCTAAAAATATAATTAAATTAGTTTTAATAGTTATTTGAGGTATAAAAATAATTTCTACAAATTATTTAGTATTTTTAACTAATTAAAACTATTTTTCGTAAATTATTTTCAAATTATATATATAATATACGATTTTTTCTATATTAATGAGTTTTTATCGATTTTTAATAAGTTTTAGGGTTAATTATGTAATTTAGAATTATAAAATGTATTTTTATTATGAAAAGGCATTTTCGATATTTTGTAATTATTCTGTGAATTGTGAACTTTGATCGGTGAATTGTAGTTTGGAGTCCGACCGAGGGATTGTGGTTGTGAATTTGGTGTTATTCCGAAGTGTGTTTTCTTTGCAGGACCGGCTCTTCTCTTTGAGTAGAGAGATGTCCATTTTACAGGAGAGGCTCTGCCGGATTTTTGGTAGAATTCTCGTAAAATATGATGTTCGGTCAAATCCCTATTCTAATTTTGTGTCTAAAATTCTAGATCGAGTCTTTAGAATTTTTGTTAAATTTATTCTGATTTCATGTTGTCATTTGTTTGTTTAGTTGCATTGAGATCGAGGCCTAACGGATCAAGCCTGCCGAGTTTGTCTCGTGAAGCGCTAACATGTGAGTTATTATACTGTATATATATGCATTGCATATAGGATGCATCACTTAGGATTTTCCATTTTCATCATATGTTTTTAAAGTGATTTAAATTATAATATTTTTGGTATATCTAGGGTTGTATTTATTATATATGCATATTAAATAATTATGCATGTTAGTTTGATATATGCACATTAAACAATTAGGTTTAGGTTTAATACATTTGAGTAATATACACATGTTTTAAAACGTATACTTAGTCACAATTATTTTGTTAAATGATTAGTATACTTTAGGTGTAGTTTCGGTATATTTTAGGTTTATTCTTAGATAATTGCATGCTATATTATAAATCTACACTTAAATTGTTTTTTAAGTTTATTTTTGGTATATTTTTGATATATTTCCCCAAATAAATGTATGTTTTATTATTAATTGAAATCTAAAACATTAGTGGTATACTTAGTGTTTAATTGTGATTTATGCATGCTAGAAAATTAGGTTATTTTGGTAGAATGTGAATATATATTAAACCTAAACACATATTTAAATGAACATTTATACATAAATGTTTTATTAAATGATTTGTGTGCTTAGGGCATATCTTTTGTATATTTAGGTGTATTTTTTAAAAAATGCATGTTATATTATTGTTATACATTTAAATTGTTTTTAACTATATTAATGATTTATCTTTAGTTTATTTCATATTTTATTTGACATATATATATATATATATATTAGGTATATATTTGGTATATATATATATATATATATATATATATATATATATATATATATATATATATATATATGGTTGGTTTTACTATTATGAATATTGTTCTACATTAATTATTTTCCGAGTGAATGATTTATTTAAATGAAGGATATCAATAGAATGTGCTTCCTAGTGGGCAGCACTAGGACTGTGTACGTACCGGTGTGATAGATAAGGGTTGAGTGAGAATTAATTGTGGGGATTATAATTATTTGATTGATTTGACTAAGCTTAATGGTATAATAGATAGTGTGATTACGGGGCCAATCACACTGACAGTCAGACTGCTGGAGCTCGGTTAACTTAATGTCTTGGGGCCAGTCTACTGTCCATAGTGGAATGAATGATCTATTGGGTTGATAGAGATGTGAGGTGATAAATAGTGTAATTACTGGAGCTCGGTTGACCAGGGGTCTCGGGGCCAGTCACACTGACAACCAGACTGCTAGAGCTCGGTCGACTTAGTGTCTCAGGGCCAGTCTGCTGTCCAGTTTGGAATAAGTGTTCTATTTGGAATCAAGTGAGCCTGTATGGCTAGAGTGATGATGGGGTTGTTTGAGGTTACTATTATTAGGGTTCTATGGATCCTTCATGAATTTAATTAAAGATTTTCTATATTTTGTATATTTATAAAAGCAGAGTTTGACATTCGTGTGAATTGTGTGTATATACATATATATATAATGATGCTTGATTGTTATGGTTTAGATTGCATGTATATATAGTATAATAATTCACTTAGTGAGGTTTGACCCCCCTCAATTATTTTTTTCAGGAGATCCTTTATCGTTAGACCTTAGTCATAGAGTTCCTCATCGGTGTTATTCAGTCCCGACTATTTTATATAATGTAAAAATCTGAACCTCTGATTTGTATTCTAGAAACTACAGTAATTGTGTTATTGTGTCTGAGGAGTATTATTTTGTTGTGGATATTTAATATTCTGAGAATTTATATTTGATTACTACGATGGTGTATTCATTGAGAAGGATTTGAAGTATTTATATTATATATTGATTTGAAATATTTTAATTCTATCATATTTTTATTTGATTATTACATGATTTTATTTTCTAAGGCTTGCTACGGGTTCCGGATTCGAAACAATTCCCGTTCCTTAGCGCCGGTCATGACTCCTAGTTTGGGTCGTGATAATATTGCTGATTGATTATGTCTCTAAATGGGTCAAAGTTGAATCTTGTACCACTTTTAGCTTAAAACAAATGGCAAGGTTCATTAAGAAGAACATAATTTATAGATATTGATTGCCTCATCATATTATTACTGATAATGGGGTTTAGTTTTGGGCAGAGACAACTACTTTATTAAAAGAATATAAAATCGAGCATCACAAGTCATCTCCGTATAGGCTACAGGCGAATGGGGCAATGGAAGTTACAAATAAAAATGTAAAAAAGATCCTAGTTAAGATAATGGAGAATTATCGGGATTGGGCAAATTATCTACAATTTGCATTGTGGGGATATAATACTACTACTAGGACATCGACAGGAGTCACTCTGTGTTCTTTGGTGTATGTGTGTGAAGTTGTATTGCTAATAGAGGTTGAGATTCGGTCATTGAGGTTTCTTTTAGATTCCAAAATCCTTAAGCACCAATGGGTAGAGAATCGATTAACATAGTTAGCATTGTTGGATGAGAACAAAATGAAATCTATGTATCACTCTTAGCTATATCAAAAGAGAATAGTCTGGGCTTTTAATAAGAAAATTAAGACAGGAAAGATTACAGATGGTGATTTAGTGCTGAAGCTTATGAAGTCGATTATGACTAACCCGTGAGGAAAGTTCAAGCCAAATTGGGAAGGTCCTTATGTGGTAAAAAAGTTATTCTCCAAGGGTGCTGCTATTTTATCTAACTTGGAAAGGAACGAGTTTAAAGAACCCATTAACCTAGACAAACTTAAAAAGTAATTTTTGTAAAAATCTTACTAGGGAGAAAACCTCAAAAAGAGGTTGTTTGGGCAAAAATTAGAGATTAAAAATAAAAAATAAAAAATAAAGTCCTACTGGATTGAAAACCTTAAAAGAGGCGGTGTAGACGATGAGGTTTAGTGTCAGCCTAAGATTTTAGCAATCGTGATACTATTTGAGCTTAGGGCTTTAGAGAACACACTAACCACTGTCATAAAGACATGGCGTGCAGATGAGGAGTCGCCACCCAGGGTAATAAATAGGACAAATCGAAAATGGTGGTACTCGATTCTCTAAAAGAAAGCCAGTACCACAACCAGGAGATTCTTGATACATAATACTAAATTCTTTCAGTCTTGTGTTTATTTATAATTACTTTATGAATTACTATCTTACCCTCTATTTACATGCAATTTTATATAAACCCTTATTAAAATAATTAACTTCAAGTAAACAAGTCATGAAAAATACATGTAAACAATACATTTATTTAAATTCATAATCCCTAAGTTAGTCTAATCTACATTGATTTTAATTAAATGAGCTAAATGTACATGTTTTAATTTATAAGTGACTTTAAAGACTAATGGGCCTAATTCCTATTAAATTTTAATTAAGTGAACCTAAGTCTATTTATTTTAATTTTCAAAATGGGTTTAAATCTACAAATTATGAAGCATTTAAATTAGTGGGCTTAATTCTACATGTGTTAATTCTAAAATGATCTTAAATATACAAATTATGGAAGGGGCTTCTAATTAAATGAGCTAAGTCTAAATAATGTTAATTATCCTAGGTGGGCTTATGTCTAAATTAACTAAATGAGCTTAAGTTATCTCCACTTTAAATCTAATTAATTATGGGCTTAAAGATACATTTTAATTAAAATCTAGACTTAATTAATTAATAACCTATTGAATGGAATGGACTAATTAAAAGATGGGCCAAAAGGAACTTCTTAAACCTAAAATTAATTAAATAGGTTAGAGCCTAATATGAGCTTAAGACCCAAAACACGTAAAAATAAATAAATAAGCTTAAAAACATAAAAAAAAAAAACCAAAACAATCAAATAAAAAATCAAACAATCAATCAAACTTATTCTAAAATCCCTAATTTAATTAAATTGACTTTAAACAACAAATTAATAAATAAAATAAGCAACCCTAATTCTATCCACTTAAATCTAATTCAATTTTAATTAAAATAAACCCTAATTATCTTTATAGGCCATTAATTTTAATTAATTACCTAATTAAAACCCTAATTTTACTATCCAATTAATTAACACATAACCACACATATAGAATTTCATTATTCCCACTATTAGGGCTATTATAAAGAGCTATTGAAAATAATAAGAAAATAACAATTAATACGATCCCAAAAAAACTAAATGCAAAATAAAACAATCAAAACAATAATAAACAAATAAATAAAAAAAAAACCCTAGAAACTATATTTGATTACAAAATTCAATCCATGGCATTTCATGGTTCTTCATGAATTTTATTCTCTAAGTGAACTAATTATGTAACCCTCTCCATAATCACCAACACAAACAAAAAAATAATGATTAGTGAACAAAATAACAATAACAATTAAATAATATTAAAATTTAATGGAACTAAAATAATAAAATAAAAAAATAGAAAAAAGTATGAGAAAATGTGGTATGGATTTGCCCCTCAGACTAATAAAAATCACTGTTGCTTGTTAAATAGATCTTCAATATTTATTGTTCTCCTCTCAAAAGCCTATTACTCCTTCCTCAAAAAACAAATACTTCACCAGAAAATTTTTTTGTGTGTACTGCGTAGGAATAAAAGGAAAAGCATCTAAAAATTCTAGGAAAAAGAGAGCCAAAAAGAGAGAGCTCCCTCTCTAGGAGAGTTATAGCTGGGTTTTTATAGAAAAACCCTAGGTAAGAGACATATCCTCATGTGATTTTTTTTTTCTTTTAGAGTTTTAGTTTTAAAAGGACTTTTATTTCCTGAAAATTTAGATAAATTCTAAAAAGGAATTTATGATATTATTGACCAATCAAAATTTAGGAAATAGATTTTTTATTTGCTGCAAAAGTAAAAAAACCAGACTGAAAACATATAATTCCAACTGGAATTATATAGTTCCGATCAGAATTACATAATTCTGATAAGTTTTACGTAATTCTGATTAGAATTATAGAGTTCGGATTAAAATTACAGAATTCTGATCAGCATTACAAAATTCTGATCGAAATTACAGAATTTCGATCATTTTTTTTAACTTTTAATTATAAAAAGACCCTTGAAAGAATTTAGACTTTTTAATTAGGTCCTAAAAAAATTATAATTAAGTCCTTAAAAAACCAATTAAACTCTTTGGGAAATGCATTTAGACTTTTGAGGTTTCAAACTTCAAGAGTTAAAGACCTATTTATAAAATTTTCATCATTGGAGTCCTCTATCGCATCCACACTTCATCATCCCAAAATTGGGTGCTTACAGGCAGTCCAGGAAAAAATTATGGATGTGTAAAAGGAGAGGGAGAGGAAAAATAATTAGTTGGAAAACTTGTAAAGGCAAGCCAACTAACGACATGAGATATGTAAGAAGTGAAATGTATATTCATACTGTGCTTAAATTAAATGAAATAGATTACTTTAACTACTGTTAAATATTGCATTAAATGTTTATTACAATCTATTTAACTAAAAAGGAAACTCCACTTAACAAAAATGGTAAAGTAAATATTCGATCCTATAAACTAATTTTGTCTTCTTTTCTTTTGCTTTGCACCTTGCATACTTAACATCTATAACCCTCTTATTCTTCAGTCTCTTATGAATTCATCATTTTCTGTTTGTTGCAACTGGATCCATGCCTTGTATTGGTCATCTGTAGATATGTCTCTATTATTGTTAATGTTCCTCAGAATGGTTCTATGTGGCCAAGTCACAACTAAGTTATCGAGGAAGTTTTGAGTAAGCTGTCCAGGCTTAAATTCATGTACAGGTTCTATGATAAACTATTTCTGCCCATATTGCTTATAAAGGCGAGTTGGATTGTAAAAGGTAGCAAAGTGGAGACCTATTATTAGAACATAATATGTGTAAGTCCGTAAGGTCACATATTGAAGCCTCCACTATAGACACATCCAACGGACCATTGTATTAGGGAATGTCGACAACCAACCATGGATGTTTGTTGGAATAGGATGAAGCCATTTGGTCCGACAATGTTTTGCCTTGTAAAGTGTGATATCTTACGGGAGTTCTAGTAACCTTAACTTTTCATGAAGCCACATCTACAAGAATGACAAGTGAATCAGAATATCATAGTCTTCGAGAGCTAAACTCCAACAACAGTGGGCTCTTATAAAATCTCATAGTCTTTGAGAAATTATCTAGACCGATGATAGTTTCTACCAAAATAAAAGGGAAAGAATTAAGTCCTATTTCCACTTAATCTAATATGTGGAAGATTTTTTAGTCACAGTTGTCATAAGGGGAAACCAGTAGGAACTATGCGTATAGGCAAAAGGCCATCAATTGGGGCCAATAGACTTCTCTCTTTTCTATGCCCATTATAATTTTAAGAAAGGACTTTAACAAGATTTTGGGGTAAAAAATGTAGCGAAATGAAGACTGAGGTGGGAGATTGAATATCTGTGCCATCTGATACTGAATATAGTGTAAATCTAGAGTTCCAATATGAGGAGTCATAAGTTAACAAGCAGAATCTAATTGACAATCCAGGATAACTTTAAATTCTTTAGGCAAGGGGCATATCTCTAATGTGTTAAAATTGAAAACGCGCTTAAATGGGTCCCAGAATTAAGCTATAGCATTAAGAAAGGGGAAATTGATCTTCTTTGAATAAAAAGATCTAAAAGCTAATAAGTGGAAGGGCTCTAGTCTGGCCTATGATTCACTATCTAATCTTTTCAGAACCAATTGTAGTTGCTTAAGGCTTCTTTCAGTCATATTTTGGGGTTTTAGTGTTATTGGGAGAGAGAAAATGGGGAGTTTTGGTAAAGGTGTGAGAGAATGAAGTTATTTTATGAAGGAGATGGATTTTTTTTAAAAGGTGGATTTGTAGTAAGGTGGTAAGGCATTCGCCTTTACGATAAGGCATTGCCTCAATGTGAAGAGGTGTCTCTTTATCGCCTTTTCATAAAAAGGTAACACCTCAGTGAAGAGGCAATCACTTTTATAATAGTCTAGGGTGAGGCATGATTTGGTTATATTGTTCAATTCAATTCTCCTTACTTTAATTCATTAATGGAAAATATTCATGATTGGATAAATTTTATGAAACATTGTGTTAGGAATAATCATAATTAATTCTATACTAAAATGAATTAAAATGTTTAAATATCCATTCAAATGTGAATATGAATATCCAAAATGAAATTAAAGAAATTGTTCAATATCAGAATTAAAGAATAACAGAATGAAAAAAAAATATGAATCCTAATCTAAGTGGCCTCAGACTTGGTAGCCTCTACATCATCTTTGCCATTATCTCCATTTGTACCATCGCCACCCTCATCATCAGCGCCCTCATCATCTTCTTCCTCCTTAATCTGGAGGGTAGCCATTGGATGTTATAGGGCTGTGATTCTTGCATGGCTAACTACGTTATAATCCTATCCATGCATAACCTATGGTGAGTACTTATACAAGCATGCAAACATATAGAAATAAATGGAGACATTACCTTCCACCGCTGGGTGATAGTCATCAAATGGTCTCGCTGAGCCTCGATCAGGTGATACATGTACACTCCTTGATCTAGGGGAATATGTGTGACCAATGATCAGTTATTACTACTATTTTATTGAGTTTAATTATAGGAAAAGGGAAGGAACTTACATGTGTAGCATCAAGAGTGTGCGCTAGTGTCAGACTATCATCTAATATCAAGAACTCACGAGATAAGTCCCCTAGAGGCACCCAACAATGAGTCAGTAAGCTAGGTGTGTGGGTTAAGCGACCAGTAACCATCTATGAGGCGAAAGTGGAAGGAGCTCTATGGGGTGGTGTACCAACCCAAGTGCCTTTCCACTATCAATGTGAGGATGCTGAAGGGGCCTCTCATGTGCTAGAGGTCTCGCTCTGTGTGTATGGCCTGTGGCTACTATCTTTGAATAAATGATTAAGTTAATACATAATATGAAAGAACATAGAAGGAAATAAGAAGTCAAATAAGTACTTGAGCTGAGGAAGTGGTTGTAAGGGGCATATGCTGTAGTAGATTAAATTGGATGAAATCCAAATATTGGCTTTTGCTCCTCATAATATGATTCTTGACAGTATTGCTTGCAATCACTGTAGTAAGTTCATTACCCTCTAAGAGGTGCATCCAGAACATGCATATAGAAGGAGAGGTCAGGATGCGCCTAGCATGAGCACTATAGTCCCAGTTGAGGATCCTCTCACCGAGATACCAAACTTGGTAGTTAGGTCCCCAAAGCAGCGCTCGGCCTAATGACAAGAGGTCTCGAGTGAGTAATCTCTAGGAGCCATTTGTAGGTAGGGGAATGCATTGGTCGGTTCAGTCAAAAATATAAAACCGACCCAAATCGGTAAGGACAGAATTGTAACTGAACCAAACCTACCATAGAGAAAAATTGAAGTGAACCAAACTGAAATTTTTTTGTTCAGTTCGATTCGGTTAATTCAGTTTTGGGCTTATTGGGCTATTTTAGTTTAAGGCCAAAATATGGGCCCAAGTAAATTGGGCTTCAATTTTTTTCCTAGATAAACCTATAAATTGTAAACAAAATATAATATGGCCTATGATATTTAAAAAATCACAATTTCACAAACTTACAAGCCTATGCAAAGCATAATAATCTATCTAACATCAGCCCCCCGTGCAAGAGAATTTCCATAAAACACAATTCATACATATAATTAATACTACAAATAAAACCATCATCATAAATTCATAACTAGAGCTTCATTACAAATTTTACAAATACAACACTAAAAATTGACAAAACTAACATCCAATTACGCAAGAAGTCAATAATGCTTGCACTTTGTCTACATGAAAGTACTATAAAAAACTTGATAAATCTGCACAAAAAAGAATAAAGAAAATTAGTAAAAATTTGAAAGTGTATTCAAATGTAGCTAATAACACATAACAACATAATAACAGTGAAAAAATAAATAAAAACGTCAAAAATAGGAGTGTATAAATATCACCAGCAGAACAACACTAGAAATATCAACACCAAAAGAGTAGAAGATAGTAGAATTAACAGTAAGTTGGCTGAATTATATTCAGCATATATGGAAACTTAAAGCTGAAATTAAAGACAACAATAGATCAACATTAGGAAAACAAATAAATAACAATTAAGAGCAATATTATAGCATAAATGCTGAAATCTTTAGTTTGCACTTATGTGTTTGATAGTGCCGTCGTAATTCCAACATTTGGCAAACCTAAAAATTGAATATAGAAAGAATATTAGCACAAAACAAATCAAAATATTAGAAAAATATTAAAAGAAGAATGAAGTGCATACCTTGCTCAAATTTTTCAATCTTATCAATTTGTTCTTCAACACATATAGATTGAGGTGACATTCGAAGCCAATCTTATACACATATTAAAGATTCAACAACTTTAGGAGTCAAAGAACTCCTAAATGCACTAAGGATTCACCCACCCATACTAAAATTAGATTTCAAAGCAACAGTTGAAATTGAAACAACCAATATTTTTTGAGCCATTTTTGAGAGGACTGAAAATCTTTTTGAATTTAGTTTCCACCATTTTAAAATGTCAAAATGTTGTTTGTCATCTAGAATGGCTTCATTGAGATAAACTTCCAATTCACTTCTCTTAAATCCACTGCTTCCACTCTTCATTTTTTGCTTTTTAAAATGAGCCTTTAAAATAGAAATAGGCTTTTTCATTGCTCCCTTACTATCCGTAGTACTTGAATGACTACTTTCACTAAGTGTCTCATTCTTTGGATAGTACAAATTTTTGTACTCAATAAATAGCTCTTCATGATCCTCCCTCACATCCTTAAATAATTCTTTCCTATTCACATTACCATACATTTCACAAAATGTATCTTCCATATACTCAAGTTTGTCATGAGGGTTAAGAATATTAGTAAGATAAATTAGCTTATTCATTTTACTTTGATCCCCCAAATACTTGTCAAATTTATTCTTCATTTTATCACCCAAAATTTTTAACTCACAACCATTACTAGGCTTCCATTCATTCAAAAGGCAACACAAATAACTAATTTCATTAAATAATGTGTTGGATATGACATACAAAGAGCTGGAAATGCATAATGTGAACTCATAAAAATGTTGTAACAAATCAACCTTTTGCCTTACACATGACAATTCTAAAAAAGAAGGTACCCCGTATTCTCTTAAATCAGCCTTAAACAATGGTTCTTAAACCTCAAACCTCTCAAAAGCCCTTTCAAATTTCTTGGCTATTTTTAGCATTAAATAAGTATAATTCCATCTAGTCAAGACATCTAAACACAAACTAGACTTATTTTGAATGCCCTCCCAATCAATACACTCTTTAAATTTATGTAATATTAAAGGAGAATTCCTAATATATCTTATAGCATCCCTAACTCACTTAACCAAAAAATTCACATCTTTTAAACTATTAACAACCACTAAATTAATTACATGTGCAATACATTTCATGTGAAGATATTTGCATTTTGAAATAGTCCTACCCTAATTGAGCATTCTCTTTTTTTGCAAGTTCAAGGCAACATCATTTGAACTCGCATTATCAACTGTAATTTTAAATACATTACTTAGTCTCTATTCAAGCATGTAATTTTCCAATGCTTTACCAATATTTTCCCTTCTATGACTACTAACTAGACAAAAATTCAAATTTTTTTTGTACAGTTTCCAACCATCATCGATGAAATGAGCTGTGATGCACATGTAATTAATTTTTTTCAAGGAAGTCCATATATTAGTTATAAGACAAACTCTTTGATAATTGTTCTTGAGAAAAGTCTTTAATCTCAACCTCTCATCTAAATATAACTAAAAATAGTCCTGTGAAAGTGTCCAATGTGATGGAATCCTAAACCTAGGACATGCACGAGCCATAAATTTTTTAAGCCATAAATTTAAATGGAAGTTCATGCACAATAATCATTTGTGCAAGTGCCTCCCTAATTGCATATTGATTAAACTTCTAACTACTAAGTGTGCCTACTCTATTTTGAGAATTTAAATAAGGATGCAAAGACAATAATTTTTCATGTGTATCTAAATTATGGGGGTTCTTTTTACATGTATTCATATGATGCTTAAGTGAAGAAGTTTCATTTCTTTTTGAGTCATAACAAAATTTAGCATCATAATAATTTCATTTACACTTGTCTATTTGCTTCCCATTTGCATCTTTGATCTTTTCAAAATGATTCCACATATTAAACTTCTCATTCCTTTGAGTAACTGAATGTTGAGTTTGATTGCTACTAACATTTATCTCTTGCCCTTGTGAAGTTGACATATAAAAAGAGTACAATAATTCATAATTAAAATATAGAATTTAAAAATACAATTTAGCTTAAATTGAATTAATTAATGCAATGAAAAAGTTCAAAATTCAAAGTTGAATAACTATATACTACAACGTGATAGCAATAATATCATCAAAAGTTTAGTTTAGGTTGTATGTTAAATAGTTTAAAACATGATAAAGTAGAGATAACAAGCAAAAGATAGTAAGAACAAAAACCAGCAAGCAAAAATATGAAAAATGGGAACATAGTTGAGCAACAATACTAGAAAAAAAATTAGGCCAAATCTAATTGCAACAGTTTATTCCTATTGGACCTTTTTTTTTTATCAATTTCAAACTATATATGTACCAATTTTGCATTGTATTTTTTGTTTTTATGCTCAAAAGTCATTTGATATTCATAGCATTAGGCAAATTAATTAATTATATATTCATTATGGTGCAATGAGTCAAATTAATTAATATTGACAACAGTAGTATGTCTTTCACACTTTAGTATTTAAACAATAATATAAATAATTTCACTATTATAGTACTACTGTGAAAAACTTAAAAATTCAGTTTAGTTGAATAACTACATACCAGACAAGAAGTTTTCTTCAATTCGACAATAAATAAAAAATGCAAAATTAGGAACTTTCTTCCTGTGGATGAGAGAAAAAGAGTGAGAAGGCAATACAAATAATGTAAAATGTAATCCAAGTTTAAGTAGTCAAGTAACTTAGAAGTATGGTAAACTAATTACAATTTTAACAACTCAAGAGCATTTATGAAAATATGGCAATACAATTTTAAAACAGATTATTGAATCAATAATGATAATAAATGTTCCTTTTTGTTTTTTTTAACTATTTTTAAATGCAAATAAGCATTTCACTCATTTTTATAAACTTTGATTTCATGATTTATGATTTCATTTATAAAATCATTGTGCAAAGTACATGGAAGTAGAAAATGAAAAAAAAGTGAAATAAATTTATTTATTAATTCAAACTAATTTATCACCTTAAAGGCACATTTCAATTTGGACTTCATTTTTAATAAGTAAACTAAAGTCCACTTATACTAGCAATGGATCCTTAGTTAAAGTCCATCTTATAAAGCAAAATATTAAAATATAATACATAAACTAAAGTCCATTTATTACTAGCAATGGATCATTATGAACAAAGTAGTGAATGCATATTTTAAATTGATTAAATATAAAATTCACAAATTCATGCTGCTAACATGAAGACTAGGAAATTGAAAGGCACAAATCTTGGTATAGCATACATAAATCTATGTCCAACGTTGCTCAATATTATTGCAATATCATTTGTCCAGGAATAAAAGGCAATAGTTCAAAATAGAGTATTAATTTTTAAAATTTTTTCAAAATTAATAGCCCAAAAAGTTATGGTGTTCTTTTATAAATGTATTAAAGTGAGCAAAAAACTTTGCTTCTGTGCTCAGATAATTTATATCACAGTAAAAAAAAGAAAGAAAGCAAATATAGGATATACAACTTTGGAAAGAAAAGATTTCAGTGCAACATACATAAAGAGAGAGAGTGAGAGGGAGAGCAAAAAAGATTAGAGAAAGTATAATGATACTCATAGGAAAATAATAGAGATTAGAGCATAATCTTGATCTCGACAACAGTTAAGGCCTTTGTGTTTGAACAGTGCAATCAATTCCAACTTTTGGGTATGAAGGGGATGAACAAAGAAAAAGGAAATCTTGATGGAGATAGAGCACTTAATAATGGGAAAGAATATGAAGGTGTTATTGATCGTGGAGGGTTTGATAGTGAGGGAAAGGGTTTGACAGTGGGCAGTGATTTAAACAAAAGCGAGGAGATGGGAAGTAAAGAAATTAGATTTTGTGAAAATGAGTGAATTAAACGTGAGAGGTTGCTGTACTGAGTAGGTTAAAAATTAGGGTTAGAGGGTTTTGGTATATATTATTAATAATAAAATGGCACTGTAAAGTAATAAAACATATAATACTAATTATATCAGTTCAGTTAGATTATTTTTCGGTTTTTCATTTCCAAAATCGAAAGCAAACTGAATAACTAATTTTACTAGATTTTGTAACCTTGACTGAACCAAGGATATATATAACCGAATAAAATTGACCGATTAGGCTTGGTTTAATTTGATTAATCTATTTTAGCTGAATTTTTCCCCTACTTGTTTAGAGAACCCTATAAATTCTGAGGCAACTGCAGCAATGTTAAACATATGAGTAAATTAACCCTAATGTTTTTATTATACTAAGGATAGCTTTATGTTTAGCAAATACCTCGCCATAGGTAAGGGAGTTCAACCATTCTCGATGAACATGCACAAGAGCCAGATGCCTCTTCTATGCATAATTGGCACCCCACTGAGCCAAAATCGAAAAGCGAACATCGCTAACACAAAATATACCTCAGATCAGCTCAAGCTTTAAAGCCTAGACCTGTAGTAGAAAGTTATCAGCAGAATTTTAAATAATCAGTAAATATAGCTAAGGAGGAAAGAAGAGCACTCACTAAAACAGCATGCCAGAAGCCATAAAATCATCTGGCCTTTCAAATTACCTCGTCCATGCTCCTATATAGGTAAGCCAAAGCACAATTACTCTAGTTATAGGAGGACACTCGGTCTAAGTCCAAAAACGACATCAAGAATATCAGATCAATCGAGCTAGCAGTATCAGTAAAGAGAATGGTCCTCAGTAAGTAAACCAAGAATGCCTTCATAATATGGTCAATCTCTCAGTCGGTGGTAGCAACCTTAACCCTAACACAAGTGTAGTGACTCTAGATGGAGTCGATCTTGATCGTGTGGGTCCCTTTTATATTTGGGACTATGCTAAGAAGCCGCTCAATGTAGGCCATGCGATGGGACAACATCACCTGCACACGCTATCTTCATAATGGTAGTGAAGGAAACTGGGTCCATTGTAAGCTCACCAAAAGGAAGTTGGAAGGTGTGTGTGGTCTTAAACCACCTCGCTATTAGAGTGTGTAGTAGCTAGTAATCGATGTGACCCTAGGCATCCATAAGTGAGAGGATGAAGTCCTCAAAGCTTTTATCCTGGATGTGGTCCTTAATATCATTAGTGAGCTCATTATACTAGACTTGAGACTCGTTGAAGTTCTCAGAACCTTTAAAAGTGTGCGCATTATGCTAAAAATAGGCAAATAAGTCAAAATTTATAAAATTCAATTGAAATTGAAATGCAGAAAAATGTTGAGCACTATCAGACATGCGACGCCTCATTAAAGAGGTGATCACCTTTTAACAAAGAGGTAATGCCTTTATGAAATTAAGGAAAGTTATGACCTCCTATCGAAGAGGTGATACCTCTCCTTGATCAAGCACCACCTGACTAATAAGGCGATCGCCTTAATGAAGAGGCGACGCCTCTTCATGCTGGAATAATAGAGACAGTTTTTTCAATTTCATGATTTCTTCAATTTTCTCAATTTAAACAATCATATTCCTATTTCTAATGATGAATGTTTATAAACTACTCATAACCTGATGTCTATTTATAGGAAAAATTATAAGTTTGGATACTAACCTCTCTAGAAACAAGGATGCAAATGTGGGTACCTAAGCTCATAGTAAGCGAAATCTCATCCCTAAGTGAGAATCCAAGAGTGCATAGAGGTTCTATAAGAGGGGTCATGAGATCCCATTGTGGAACATCAAAGGTTCGATCGACTTCCATTATTGAGGAAAAGAGAAGACGTGGGGAGGAAGGAAAATAGTAAAAAGAGAAAAAAGAAAAGGAAAAGATTAAAAAAAAAGAGGAATGAAAAAAAAAGAAGGGTTTTATATAAGGAGAAAGAGAGGAGAAGAAGAAGAAATCGTTAAAAAAAAAGAAAAAAAGAGAGAATAAGAGAAAAAAGAAAAAGGGGAGAGTTTTAAAAGAAAAAAAAGGAAGAAGTTAAAAGAAATAGTTTTGATGACGAAGAATGGAAAAGCTGAAATTTGTTAAAAGAAAAATTTGACTTCTCAGTTTTTGTGGAACATCGAGATTAACGGCGTGAAATTTTAAGGGATTCAACCTCTGAATTTTTATAGAACACTGAGGCTGATGATGCGAATTTTTAAGAGATTCAACCTTTTAATTTTTATAGAACACTGAAGTTGACAACATGAATTTCTTGAATTTTGATTGAGGAAGAATTTGACCTCTTAATTTTTATAGAACACCGAGGCTGATTGCTTGAATTTTTAAAGGATTAAATCTCTCGATTTTTATAGAATACCGAGGATAACAATGTGAGTTTTCTGTTTCAGATGAGTGGTGTTTTGGGCTTGATAGAGTTCCCGAGGATCACGTGTCAAATATTAATGAGTGATTATTGGGCTAAAAAATCCTGGGGATCACGGTCACATTTTTATATTTTTACTGAGTTACTACTCAGGCTAAAAAACCCGAGGATCGAGTCTTAAATATTAATGAGTGGTTGACTGGGCCAGAAAAATCTAGGGATCATGGTTACATTTTGATATTTTTACTGAGCTACTGCTCAGGCCAGGAAAACCTAAGGATCATGCTTTAAGTATTAATAAGTGGTTGATCGGCCAGAAAAACTTGAGGCACGCAGTCACGTTTCACATTGAAGAAATCACCTCTCGAGTGAACCTCAGAGGTTAAGTATATCCTTTACTTTTGTTGTGCATGTGATTTTTTAAAAAATTATCATTGTATGCATTTGGTTTTTCAAAAAATTAAGGGGTAAACTATAAACACCCAGTTTGATTGACCCATGATAGGAGGTGAATTGTGGATGCTTAGTTTGATTGGCCTGTAATGAAGCTCGATGATGAGAATGTGCAAAGTTTAATGCAAGAAAGAAGCCCAGAATCTCCTTGAAAATGGACTTAAGAGTTTTGAACCCTATCCAAACCAAAACCTATGCAATACAAGACTTGAACCTATAAAACCAACCCATTATGGCCTAGAGGCCTAATTCAGGACCAGGCCAAAGAGGTGATGCCTCTCAGTGGCAATGACATTGATGAGGTGCTGCCTCATTGAAGAGGTGCCGCCTCTATTATAGTAACTTGCCTATGCATTAAATGTAAAGGTGACAATGGTGGTCAAGTTGGTGGGCCCATCTCCCACTGAAATTGAGCTTATTGCAAGAAGAGAGAGTCTTTAGAAAAGAGGAAGGGCTAGAAAAGGCAATGATAGGGGTGGAAAAGTAAGGGGATGACCTAGGCATGGGGGTTTAAAAGAGAAGAAAGGAGAAAAAATAAAGGAGACCATTAGTAGTAGCCATTACTAAGAAAAAAAGCTCTGAAAAACAAGAAGGAAAAATGTTCTTGGGGGTGAAAAAGAGGGAAAGCAAGTTTGAACATCGATTTTTAAGAAAGAGGAAGGTGATTTCTTGCATTCAAATGGAAGCTCTAAATCAAAACAATCTTTGAGGGCTAGCTATTTTGGATCATAAGCTCATATATTAATAATGATCTTCACTTCTCTTCAATATTAAAATTATAGATTTGCATAATCTTTTATTTACTTGTTCGTTTACTTATTTTTTGTGTTCATTGCTTACCTTATGTTATGTTCTTAACATGATTTATTACGGTATTAAATATAGTCGCAAGCTTTGGTTATTTGCATAAGATTTCGTTTACTTATGATTCAAGAAGCTTGTGAAGTTACTGTTCTGACTGTCAATTAAATGACTGCCTCTTCAAAGAGGTGCTGCCTCTTTGGCTTGAGGCGAGCTGGCATCGCCTCTATGCTTAAAGGTGACGCCTCACTGATGAGGCAATTGTTACTCTAGCAGGGCTATGAGTTTTATGATTGCTTTATTTTATCTTTATATTTTAAGATTTACATGTATTTTTAGGTTTTCATGTTTCACTTGTACTTATATTATTATTCCACTATTTTATTTAGTTAATGCTTGGGTGCCTATTGTCCTTATTCGCATCAATTCGATCCTTGAATTAACACTATGGTTTCCATTTATAGGATTTTCATATATTTGTGGGGAATAACATTTTGTTATTTATAGGGATTTTAGGATGATTTTCATCATCAAACCTTAACCTCCCTAATTTATTTATGGATTTACTTGTTTTATGATTGGTTTACTTTTAGTTTATTTTTAATTTATTTTACCTTTACTTGCATTTAAAAGGGTTATAATCTATTCTTCCCCTTACTTTTTTACATGAGAATTTACTTTGTTCTATTGAATATTGTGGATGAATGCTTATTTTGTGAGAAATGTTATGAATTGGAACTAAATGCATGAATTCAGAATAATGTGCAAATTGAGACTTAAATGTAAAATCTGATTGATGATTGAAAACAATGGTAATTTATATGTTAATGAAGAAATAATTAAATAATTAAAGGTAATAAAATACAAAATACAAACGGAGGTCAACCGTAAAGTTAGGTGGACATTCTAAAAGCCCATACACAATTTTCAAACTTGTTCTCTGATAACGACTTCTGAAAACCTCTGTAAGATCCAATTGCTGTATAATGTATCCAGATTTTTATCTAGGTAGCGACTTTATTTTCAATCAGGCCTTGAGCTTATTTTGTATTTTCTAGTAAGTCTCAAACTCACTCGATGTCGCGATCTCTAAACATTTAGACACGTACTAAACTTCGCTACTTATAGTAATAATTTTTTTATATATTTTTAAGTTTAATATTTTTAATATTCAGTAATTATAAAATTTTGACTAATTTGGAGTTGGAATGGGATGAATTAAAAATATATGAACTCAAACATGATGAGATGTTATTTAAGGAATTGCAACGTATTTGTGATTTGGATGAATTAATGCAATATTTTTAATGTTATCATAAAATTCTTTCGAGAAAGATAGAGATTAAAAAGCAAGAGCAGCCAAGAGAGTGGAGCCACGTGTGAATTAGGATGCTTCCTCTTGTCCTTGGATTATTATCATCAGCAGATTACCATTGTTCCTTAACCATTGCCGCGTAAAAGAAAAGTAGCTGGACTGCGTATCATATCATATTTCGACGATCAAAAACCTGATTAAGCAATCTCTCAAATTAAATACATCACCCACCCGATCGCAGCCCAGCACAGCACTTCAATTCAGATTCCAATCACAAGCTTTTCCGATCCGAATCCGATACCCGAACACCATGAGTTTCCTGTTCGGCAAGAAAAAAACTCCCGCAGGTCTTTTTATTATCGCAACTTTTCTGCAATTCTACGTCTGTCTGTTTGTTCTTCGATCGATTCGATTATGAAATCGTGTAATTCTGATTTGATTTGATGATTATTAGTTGCTAATTGTTTAGAAATAAAAATGATAATTTTTTGATAACAGAACTTCTGAGGGAAAATAAGAGGATGCTGGACAAATCTATAAGAGAGATAGAGAGGGAGAGGCAAGGTCTACAGGCTCAAGAAAAGAAGCTAATTGCTGAGATCAAGAAAAGTGCTAAGCAAGGCCAGATGGTATGCTATTCAATTATTTCTGTCCTTTTTTGGCTATTTATTTCGTAATTTGCTTCTGTTTATTAGCTGTGTCTGCTTCAGATGAACCTTTATGTTGAGGATAAGTGCTCTTGTAATAGATTATAAAGTGAGTGAATGCTGTGTACTTTAAAATAAAGAAAAATCTTTGTTATTATATTATATTGGGGACTGTACCTTTTGTGAATCAATGGTTTAGATGTTTTTGCTGAAGGTTTTGTAGGAACTGTGAGGAGAGATATACCATGCTGATTATGTTTTTTGATTTTTTTCCTTTCTTTGTAATGCAGGATTCCATTGTTTAGTCTGGTTAGTGATGCTGTAGGTTGAGCTTAGATAGAGTAGTTTTATGGACTTTTTTTTTTTTTTTTTTCAACTAAAGGGTTTAATTTTAGTTTAGAGGGAATTCGTAGTCTCCTCCTCACTCGATAAGTTTTCTGTTATTGGAAATGTGACGCTTAATGTATATAGTTATTTGAGTTCTTTTTTGTGATATTGTTGCAGGGAGCTGTAAAAGTAATGGCAAAGGACCTTATTCGGACAAGACATCAGATTGAAAAGTTCTATAAGCTTAAGTCACAACTCCAGGGTGTCTCTCTTCGAATTCAGGTACATTTTGCTCATTACCACCCTGCACTATTGTTGTCTCTGTTCTGTTCAAGATTTGGGTAGCTCTTAAAATAGCATCATTTTATTACCTCTGAGATGAGACCAGCTGATTATATAGGACTTAGGAAGCTAGAGTCATCTTCTTATGCTTATTACTTCTTGTTTGGGGAGAACAGTCAGTTTTTTGAATTCCTGCATGGTTTAAATCTTCTAATTATACAAATTGCTTTATTGTTTGGATGGCCTATGTGCAATTTGAATATCCTGGTATCCATTTGTTCCTCTCTTTTGGTGATGTTGAATTTTTAATTCTTGTTAAATTCATAAATTCTTTTACCTTTGGTCATGTGCTTCAACTGGGTGCTGAATTGAAATTTGTTTTTGAAATAATATCCAGACGTTGAAATCAACACAAGCAATGGGTGAGGCAATGAAAGGTGTGACAAAGGCAATGGGCCAAATGAATAGGCAAATGAACCTGCCATCACTGCAGAAAATTATGCAAGAGTTTGAGAGGCAGAATGAGAAGATGGAAATGGTGACTGAGGTCATGGGAGATGCCATTGATGATGCTTTGGAAGGGGATGAGGAAGAGGAAGAAACAGAAGAGCTAGTGAACCAAGTTCTTGATGAAATTGGAATTGACATCAATCAAGAGGTAATACTTTCAAGTAATCTATTTTTTCCCCTACACTTGGTCATGAAAGTTGCATCAAGCCATATTAATGTTATTTAATCTTTGTTTATGCAGCTTGTGAATGCACCATCATCTGCCGTAGCTGCACCAGCTGCTAAGGGCAAGGTTGCACAAGTGGAAACAACTGGAAATGATGACAGTGGGATAGATAGTGAATTACAGGCAAGGTTAGACAATTTAAGAAGAATGTAATCTTTATCTCACTACACTTGTAAAATAGTTTCTTCAACAGTGTTTTGATAAAGTATCATTTGGGCAATGTAATTTCGCTGAAATTGTGCCAGATTTATTTAACTCATGTTTTTGGCGTCGAGTGGAAATTATATGAATTTTACATTTATACGCAATATCTTAATGCATATGATTTGTTCCCAATTGACACTTGTGTTATCTACGGCCTTAGTGCTAGAAGAAAAAAAGAAACTAAGATTGGCTTAAGATATCTAGAAAAGGAAACACACAAGGCAATAACTTGCTACAAAAGAAGATGATTTAGATTTGTAAATGCATTACAAAAGTGAAGGAATGGAACAATGTTAAGCTCAAGTGCTATTTGGTCCTCCCAGGAGAAGTCAATTCTAAAGTGGGGTGTTCTGTTCCTATATCATTCCAGATACATCATTAACAGGGAGTTTCTGACTTCTATATATTGCACAGCTTGAGTGCCAGTCATCATGAGTTATTTTGATTACAAGCAACTCAAAAAACATTAATAGAAATTAAGATTGGATAGCTGCAACCACGTTGACTTCCAACATGGATGACACGTTACTAAGTTTAAAAAAAAATTAAAAGGAAAGGGACGCAGCATAAGCTTATTAAATTAGAAATAACTATTAAAATCTGTTGATTCTTATATGAATGCTAAAAATTAATATTTTACAACTTTTTGATTATAAATAATATCAGAAAATAAACTTTCAGAAATTCATTAATTTACAAATGAATATAAAAAATTAGAAAGAAAATAGAAGTTCAATTATAAATTCAACAAAACTATCTCTAACAATTGAAAACGATAAATAAATACTGTTTGAAAAGAAATCCTAACTAAAAAGGGTAAAAAGATGAAAAAATAAAATGAACACAAATTTTAAAATTAATTTTTAGGCTCTAAATAATGGATTTCGTATATGAGATTTGGCTCATTACAGGAAAACCCTTTAACAAATGTAAGTCTCTAATTCAGTTTCATTTTAATATATTTTAATCGAATTCAAAAATTAAAGCATTTAAAAGCTCAACTGATCGAATGCAAAATAGCAATATGTTACTCGTCAGAAAGGGAAGTATAGACGACAAGGATAAATCATAAGTATAGTGTGCTAGTTGGTTGCCTAGTCGAGTGTCCGTATAGAAGTATCCCAAACCAAACTGCACACAAGATGGTTTAACACTCCCTGAGTTAACCTTTGACGTTTTGGGTCTTCAGCTCGAAACGAAGACTTTTGTTGCCTCTGTTAAAACTTTATAACGTGTCAGCTAGAGCTTACTAAGCCAGAAAAACTCCTAAAACTGATACCAATATCCTACAATTTAGCTTAAACAAAAAAAAATCTAAAAAATCCGAGACTTGAAGGAGGTATAACTTCAACTTTTTTTGAGAGAATCAACTTATATACTGCAAACCCAGACTAAAAAATGAATTTTATACATGAAGTTATGGACTAAAATCTTGTCAGGCAATACCAAAAATGTTTGTAGTGGAAGCTGGAAAAACATCCCAATAAACGAAAAATTCTATTCACAAAACGGACTAACAATTATATGTATCTTATGTCAATGTGAACTCAACACGTCCCCAACACATCGGTTGATTGATACTATCTACAGGAAAAAAAAAAAAATTACCATCGATCTAAGGCCGTCCAAATTTTCATCCCTAATCAAGAAACACAGCAAAGCAAGAAACAAGAAAGTCGTCAGGAACAAGGGAAGGAAAAAATATTCCAAGAATTCTCTGTAATTACCGTGGCTTGAAAATGACTAAGAAAGAGGCAAGAAATGAACGTTTGCACCCAGCAAATTTTCTTGAGAATTCTCTAGTCTACGAGCAGCAACCGGCCGTCGAGGGTAGAACATAGGAGAAGGGTCGACTCGAGCCCGACAAAGAGGGCAATCAGAGTGTGAATATAACCACATATCAATACAAGAAGCATGAAAGGAGTGATTGCATCCAGGCAATTTCTTCACCTCTTCTCCTTCTTCAAAAACAGATAAGCAAACTGCGCACTCGTAGTCACTACTGCCATGATCTTTAGCAACCAAATTATCTTTCTTATACTTGAAACTTGTGAGTAAGGTGCAGTTAACTTGGTCTGAACTCTGCTGGCTAGCTGTTGGTACCTCTGGAAATCTGTTCGGTCTCTGGGCTGATGACTGGTCCTGACTTGTGCACCACTTGATGATGATAAGGTTGTATATGGCTAGAACTATAGCTGCTGTTCCTATAATTACAAGGCCATAATACAACATTGGCATGTTGGATTTTTGTAGAGGAGGAAGAGGGGCAGGAGGAGGTTGAATGTAGGGGCTTGGAGCATCACCCATTTTGAATTTTTTTTTTCTTGGATTGGAGAATTGGGTAAAGAATTTAGAGAACAAATGATTGTGAAATCTGGCTGTATTATAAATAGTATTTATGTCGCCAACTTTTTAGGCATTGTATCTATAGATGAAGAAGAAAAAAAAAATCAATAAGAATTGTTTGTAGCAGAAATGAGAAATCTATGGGCTAAGGAAACAATGACAAAGAGGTGGGGTCTGATAACTGGATAGGAAGGCTGGTGGCGAGCTCATCATTATTATTATTATTAAAAATCCAACAAGTCAAGAATCATATAATAAGAGTTAGGAGAAATAAAAAAATAAAAAAAAGGAAAGTACAATTTGATACCTGTGATTTAAGCATTTTACAAAATTAATACGGTGGAATTTTCACTACAATATACTACCTCGTAGATTTTTCTGTAGCCATTAACACAGTTAGACGGGCTGATATGGCTGCACATGTGTCAAGTGATGTGACCCCTTAACACCTGTGGAAAAAAAAAAAAACACAAAATCCCCAAAGAACTACGTCGTTACTCTTCAACCACCAACGTTACTGGTGTTAGATCATCACCATCGCCATCACTTTCATCTTTATCATCTTTCTTCTGTTCACTACTTTCTTCTTCTTCTTCTCCGTCGTTACTCTTCAACCACCAACATTCTCTTCATCTTTTTCTACCATCCCCACCACCTTCACCATTGTTTCCGATTCACTTCGGGTAAGAAAATTGGCAAGAATGCCAACTGGTGAGTTAGGAATTAGTTAACAACAAATTGCTGGTTGTTATTTAACTAAAACTACACCGTTTGGGCCTGAACATGTGCATCTTCGTTTTCTTCTTTTATGCAGCAACTGCACCTCTGTTTGCCTCTCTTTTGCTTGCTGTACCTCTGTTGCTTGTTGTACTTTTATACGGGATGGTTTAGACTCTATGTAAGGAAAAGCACTTATATTTTTTCCTGGTTCTTACTCAAATATGGAATTTTTTTTCCTCTTTTATCTTTTATTACTGTGTCTATCTTGTTGCCATGCATTTCAGGAGATTTGCTCTTATTATACTTTGCTGCAGATATGATTGCTTTGGCATTTCTTGGATTCTGTAAGTTTATCATTTTTCTAAACTATTGATATCTTCTAATTTGAAATTTGTTCTGATGTTATTGGAATGGTGCAATGGTTGCAGTATTCTTCATTCTTGAATTGCAATGCCTTGTGTACTTGTGAGTGATGCTATCTTTGAACCTTTTTTTTTTTTCTGAAACTCAGAAACATATGTATGTCAGCTAGTTTAAAATTCTCAATTTGTTTCACTTCATTATTAATAACAGCCTGGTGATCTTTGGATGGATTCTTGTTGCGGGAACATTTATTTTATGTGGTGTATTGCTTCTCGTCCCTAAGTAAGTTCTTTATTTTTTTTGAAAAGCTCAGTTGTATGTTTGGAGGCCATTGCAGATTAAATGACATCTTCCATGATTTATGTATTAAATGCTTGCTTGTTTACTTGCCTTAGTTCTGAATTAGTTCTGAATTGAGGTTCAGCACGTTGAAATATGTTTTTGTTATAGTCTGATTTCTGTAAATTTCAGTTCCTGCAAAATAAATTCATTTTGTTTCTCATAGCATTTTTAGGAATATTGTTAATTGTTATATAAATATCAGATATGCACATACTCGTTTAAAGTTTCTTTTGCATTTCATGTTAGTGCATAATTTATGTTGGAGGCTTAGTGACATATCTTTACTGCTTCTTCTTGTTGCAAGGTAAATGCATAAGTTCCATATTATTGCCTCTTTAATCTATGTCAGCGTGCATCTTCAACCATTAATATAACAATGACTATCTATATGAATGTTAGTTCTGTTTCGATTGGTAGACTACCACCTATATATATAGCACTTGATCATTTGGTAATCCCACTATTCTTAGGAGATTGCATAATGTTTTGAGGCTCCTTTTTGGAAGCAACCATATTCAACTTTTCATTTTCTGCTTCCTTCTCTACCTTTTTCTTTTCAAGTTCTAGCTGCTTGCAATTTCCATGACCCTTACTCTCTTCAGCATTTTGTCGAACAAAAATCGATCAGGCTGTAGTTGATAGATTGAATTAATTATTCTTTTCCCTGACCCAACAAAATTAAAGAGTAACATATAATGACAAGATTTGGTTCAAACATAAAAATACAACCACAATGGAACAAGATACATACCGTGGTCCGTACGTCCTTGGACTTGGCTATTTTTGTTTTATCATATCATATGATTGCAAGCGTATGCCGAACCGCCATACCCTTCTGCCTGGATGATCCCTTTTCTTTTTTTTTTTTTGACTCCTTTAGTCCGGAGATTCTGTTCCCTCCACTAGCTTCTAGGACTGGCGCTTGCAGCAGGGGACAATGGATAGTGAAGTGAAGACTCTGTTTATATTTATTGGTTCTTTCCACACAAGAACACTGTTTGACAGGATTAAAGAGGCAATGCGTGATGGTAAGATTATTGTAGCTCATTTGAGAGGTAAAAAGCTCACAGTGGACAATGATGAGAAAGGAGCAAGAATAGTTGCTGATGGGATTTTCAGGAAGCTTTGCCAGGCCTGAAGGTGAAAATTTTGGTCTTTATTATGATTTACTGTTTAATTTTCTGTCCTTAGTGGAGCAGGTCCATATTCTTGAGCACCCTAAAAAAAATAGTTGGAGAAGTCCTGCATTTTGAAGACCATGCAGATGATAGCAAATCAACAGAAGATGATAAACAGATTAAGAGGTTGGTTTTCAGAAAATGGGTGGCAAGTTCTCTGTCAATTTTTTTTATTCTTAAAAAGAGGTAAAATAACTTCAATCAAATGAAGTACTCCCTAGTGAAGATGACAAAAATTAATTTCACATATTAATGATGGTCACGATAGCTAAATCACTCCTTCACTAACAATTTATTTATATTTTGAGAAGTGATAGGTGGAGTAGGTGATTACATGAGTGAAGAATATACTTCTTTTGGCTAAGATCACTATGGTGCTTTAATTAATTTAGTTCAATTCAGATAAGAGATCAAGATCACAGTAAAAGATTTTTAATAATTTATTTAATGTAATTGTATTCATATAAGTAAAAATATTTTCTTACCAAATGATCTAGCGGTTGTGGGTAGTGAACAATATGCTTTGAAGTGAGGAATATTTGTTCATAGTTTTAAATAACGGTCTCATGAATCGTTTCGATATTGGTAACAGTATAATGGTATCGGAGTGATTCAGATTGTATCGTTCGGTGCTATCATGAATTTTAAAAAATAATCAATTTTTTGCACCATATTAATAAAAATGCAAAATAAACTTTAATATTTAATATAATGAGTTAAGAATTACTTAAAAAAAATATATTTACACTAAAATATATACATTTGAAAAAATGATTATTTACTATAATAAAAAATGACATAAGAGAATATTTCAATTACAAATTAATTATACAATATAAAATTAATTATATATAATTAAGAGGATAATGTAATGACCTTGTATTTTAAATAATATCAAACTATTTTGAGATATGTAGTGTTAATAAAATTTTAAATTTTATTTATATATTATTATTATTATTTGTGAATATTATTTATTTATTTTATTCTAAGAATTTTGTTTGCATAAAATAATTTATTTAGGAGTTCTATTATTTAAATTCGTTAAAGTTATTATCGATACTATTAATTTAAATAGTATTATTATTATTATTATTATTATTGTTAATTTGGATAGAGGGATATCTTAGTTTTTTCCTAATAAAAAAAGGGGGTCAAATTTTGGATCAAAGTCATTTTTTCTCTCCTTTTTTTTTTCCTTCTTCTCCTCCTCCTCCTCCCTTCTGCCATCACCAACGTCGGAAACTTCACCAGCACCACTTGCAACCACCGGATGCCACCTAAGCTTGCCACTACCTCCTCTCTTCCTTCCGCCATCGCCTGTAGTCATGGAGTTGCTAGAATTTTGAGTGAGACTGAGAGCTGCTACAGTGCCATCAGCGAGACTTCGGTCACTTCAGCTCCACTTTCCAGTGTCGATCGACTCCTCTTGGACTGGTGAGTCTATTTCCAAGCTCTGATTGAGCTTAAATCCCTTCATTTTTTAGTTTTAGTTAATTTTTAGTTTATGTCTATTTTAGGTTTTATTTTTATTTTTTTGAACTTGATATTGTATGATTTATGAATTCTTGCTTAAAAAATGTTGATCTTGGCAACTTTAGCTTCCCAAAAATAATTTTTTTTTATTTTTTTAAATTAATTTTAATTATGGGTAATTTTTTTATTATTTTAATATTAAAATATTGAATTTTTGATAATTATGTTAATTAATTAGTTTTAATGAAAATTTAGTTAAATTAGTGATATTAATTTGAGTTAATAATTTTAGAATTATTAAAATAATTTTTAGTGAATTTATACAATTTTTGAGAATATTATTTGTATCATGTAAATATTGAATTAATGAGTTAATTGTGTATTTTTATTGATATTATAGTTAAATAATATGTTTTAAATGATTTTAGAATTATATAGGGTATTAAAATGATTTTTATAAATTAATTACTATTTTTAACTAATTAATACTAATTTTTAAAAATTATATTTAAGTAATCTATTATTTACTATTTTAGTGATTAAATTGATTTTTAATTAATTTTAATATAAATTTAAGCTATATGAGAATAGAAAAGTGAATTTAACTATTATATGTTGAATTATTAAAAAATTTGATTTTTATTAATATTATATTATTATTTAAGATTTTTATTTAATTGTTGTGAAAATAATCATATTTAGTGATTTAATGTTCAAATATATTATATTTTGGTATTTTGTGGATATTTATGGAATTTAATGATTTTTAATATATTTATTATATTATATTGATTTTAGTGAATTGTGAACCTCGATTGGGAATGTGTGCAGTTCGAGATCCCAACTCGAGGTGTTGAGCTTTGTGGTAATTAGAAGTGTGTTTTCCTTGCAGGATCGACTCTATTGTTAGTAGAGAGATGTCCATTTTACAGAGAAGATTTTATCAAATTTTCGGTAGAATTCTTGTAAAATGCGATGTGGGGTCAATCCTGAATTTCTGTGTTTGTCTAAGTTTTGAATTCCGTGTAAAATGCCTGACTATATATGTTTTAGATTACATATATATATTATAATAATTCACTCAGTGAGGTTTGACTCCCATCAATATTTTTTTCAAGAGATTCCTAGTTATTAAACCTCAGTTGTAGACCTCTACATCGAACTTCTTCAACTCCAGCTAGATTATGTAAATTATTTATTTGAACTTTTATTGTATTCTAGAAAACTGCAGTAGTAGTGTGTTGTATCAGTAGAATGTTATTTTAGTGTGAGGCCTTTCTCTGAATATTGTATGAAAATATTTTTATTTTATGAAATGACATTTAAGTATGTATTTTTATATTGACTTAAATTTTAATTTTGGTGTATTTTCATTTATCTATTGCATGGTTTTTATTTCTAAGGCTTGCTATGGGTTCCGGATTTGTAATAATTCTCGTTCCCTAGCGCTGGTCATGACTCCTCGGTTTGGGTCGTGACAAAGTTGGTATCAGAGCCCTAGGTTATTAGTGTTGTGGACCTAGGTTTTTAGAGTTATGTTTTCTTTGAAACTATTGTAGTTAATTAGGTTTGAGTATGTCTTCAATAAGTTTTCCTTGATTTAGTATTCTGCGTAACTGTTAGATTGTCTGTTTTGTCTGAATGTTTTTGGTTTTATCTTTTCAGAATGAGGAGGTGAGCGCGTGTCACTCCACCGATCGTTGAGGTCGAGGATGATGAGTCCTTTTAGGATGAGGTTTTACCTCTTGAGCCCCCTACGAGGCGCAAAGGCCAAGGTAAAGGTAGACCTCGAGGAGCGGTAGGTCACTGTAGACAGAGAGAGCTACTAGATGAGGAACTTGTAGAGCCAGAATATAAGGAAGCTGTTATACCTCCAATTGTACTGCCGTTATAGTTTGACTATCAGCAGGGTATGTCTGACCTTAAGGTAGCACTGTTCTATGCCAGAGTCGATAGGATAGCCTTTGATAGGACGTCAGATCCGTTAGACTTTCTGCATGCTATTGAGATGAGGACTTGAACTACTCATACTAAGTACCAGCGGATCATAATAGTCGAGTTGTTTGTATAGGGACCAGCCCTGGATTGGTTTGTCCAGGTGATTCAACTGTATATGACTACGATGACTTGGGCACAGTTCAGAGAGAGATTTATAGGAGATTCTACCTAGAGCCACTCTGGATGAGTTATAGACTTCGGTTGACGAGCATCACTAGAGGTGACAAATCTGTCGAGGATTACACTAGAGAGTTTCTTCAACTTGGCAGATATGTAGAGGATTTAATGTGAGACCAGTATTTTTCTGTCACGACTTACGTCACTAGTTTGGGTTCTGCATTTGCTGGGATGCCTACTGCGGACCTTACTTTAGAGTCGGTGATAGAGTTGGCCAAAGAGATAG
Source organism: Mallotus nudiflorus (assembly GCA_947683625.1). Lineage (NCBI taxonomy): Eukaryota > Viridiplantae > Streptophyta > Magnoliopsida > Malpighiales > Euphorbiaceae > Mallotus > Mallotus nudiflorus. The sequence continues at coordinate 3,409,133 of CANTUR010000302.1, forward strand.
GGTTGAGATTAGTCAGGCAAGGAGCTATGCCTGATTATTATCATTTGGGTATTCAGTCAGGAGGATTCTAGACCACTCCATTTTCGAATTTCCATATTAGTTCCAGTAGTCAGCAAAGAAGCTCAGTACAACAAAGCTAGGGGTAGCAACAGAGAGTACATAAGAGTAGCAGACATGGTCGTGCTGGACCTCATAGGCCTATCAGATTTGGATCAGGTGCTTCTAGCAGCAATAGTGGTCGGAGTTTAGGATGCGACAATATAGGATCAGCAGCCAGCGCTTGTCAAACTTATTGTAGAGTCCATTAGGGACCCTGTTATATGGCACCGCTGACATGCTTTAGATGTGGACAGACAGGGCATTTTGCTAGATCATGCCCATATTATGGTTTTCAACCACAATAGTTTCCGCAGCAGTCTATCGCTAGTGCAGCACCAGCTCCTTTTCAATTGCCTCCAGCTCAACATTCGAGCACGACTCAGATTGTTGTGTAGCAGGGGCGTGGTAGAGGTACCAAAGAAGTTGTCAGAGGTTTTGGCTAGGCTTCCACCAGTCAGTAGGGAGGTCAAGGTCAGGCCATGGTTTTCCACCTCACTTAGTAGGATGCTCAAGCATCTAATGTCGTCATTGCAGGTATTATTTCAGTATGTTACTTGGAGGCTTGGGTTTTATTTGATCCGGGTGCTATACACTCTTTTATGTCCCCTGTTTTTGCTTCAAAGTTATGTTAGCAAGCTTTGAGGATGACTTTTCCTTTGTCTGTCACCACTCCTCTAAGTAATTCATTGGACACTGATATTGTTCTTTCTGGTTGTCCAGTATTTGTCAGAGGTAGAGAACTGCCAGCAGAATTGGTATTGTTAGATGTAATGGAATTTGATGTGATTTTGGGTATGGATTGGTTATCTCAGCACTATGTTATTGTGGATTATCAGAGTAAAGAGGTGATTTTTAGAATTCCATATGAAGAAGAGTTTAAGTTTATGGGTAATAAGAGTTCTACACCTCAGAATCTCTTCTCCGCTATCACGGCTAGGAAGATGTTGAGGAAGGGTTATTAGGGATATTTGGCATTAGTCAGGGATACTTTTATGGAGAAGTTATCACTCACATATGTTCTTGTTACCTGTGAGTTTCTTGATGTTTTATGAGGATTTGCTAGGTTTACCACCTCATAGAAAGATTGAGTTCTGTATGGATGTGGTTCCAGACACCACTCCTATCTTGATGTCGTCCTACAGAATGGCTCTTGCAAAGTTGAAAGAGTTGAAGGAGCAGTTGCAAGAATTGCTAGATAAGGGTTTCATTAGACCTAGTGTTTCTCCTTGGGGTGCACTAGTCTTATTGGTGAGGAAGAAGGATGGTACCCTGAGACTGTGCATAGATTATAGAGAGTTGAATAAGGTGACAGTGAAGAATAAGTATCGTCTCTCGAGGATAGATGATCTATTTGATTAGCTTCAGGGTGCATAGTTCTTTTCTAAGATTGACTTGAGGTCGGACTGTCATCAATTACGGATCAGTGAAGCTGATGTTCCTAAAATGGCATTCCACACTCGATATGGCCATTATGAGTTTTTGGTGATGTCATTTTGGGTTGACTAATGCACCAGCTGCTTTCATAGATTTGATGAATAGGGTATTCAGACCATTTATGGATTAGTTTATGGTAGTCTTCATTGATGATATACTGGTGTATTCAAAGAGTATGGAGGAGCATGGATATCACTTGAGGATTGTACTGCAGACACTGAGAGAACATCAGCATTATGCTAAATTCTTGAAGTGTGATTTTTGGTTGGATAGTGTTGCATTCCTTGGATATGTGGTGCCTAAAGATGGTATCTAGGTTGATCTATAAAAGATAAAGGCAGTGTCTGAGTGGCCCAAACTGACGACAGTCATAGAGATTCATAGTTTTCTAGGTTTAGTTGGGTATTATAGGAGATTTATGTAGGATTTTTCTAGAATTACAACTCCTATAACTCGCTTGACTTAGAAGAATATGAAGTTTGAGTGGTCAGATGCTTTTGAGAATAATTTCTAGTTGTTAAAGAAGAAGTTGACCACAACTCCAGTTTTAGCTTTACCTCATGGAGTAGATAAATTCATTGTGTATTGTGATGCCTTTAGAGTCATCTTAGGTTATATGTTGATGCAGAATGGTAGGGTGACAGCTTATGCTTCAAGGCACTTGAAGAAGCATGAATGTAATTATCCTACTCATGACCTAAAGATGGTTGCAGTGATATTTGCTCTTAAGATTTAGAGACATTATCTGTATGGGGTGACTTATGAGATTTTTACTAATCATAAGAGCCTTAAGTATATTTTTTAGCAAAGAGATTTGAATTTGAGGCAGAGGAGATGGTTAGAACTCTTGAAGGACTATGATTGTAATATTCTTTATTATCCAGGCAAGACTAATGTGGTAGTAGATGCCCTAAGTAAGAAGTCCTTAGGTAGTCTTGCTCACATTAGTGTGAAGAGGAGACTATTGATTCCAGAGTTACACCTGTTAGTGGATCAAGGTCTAATGATGAAGATTAGTAGATCTGGTGGATTGTTAGCTCAATTCAGGGTTTGATTAGTGCTGAGGGATAGGATTAAGGCAGCTCAGGGTTGAGATTGTATTTTGGCAGAGCTTGTAGAGAATATTTATGCAGGGAAGTTCATTGACTTCACACTCAATAATGAAGGTGTTTTGTGGATCAGTGGTAGGTTGTGCATTCCTGATGTGGATAATTTGAGAGAAGAGATCCTTGAGGAAGCACATTCTACAACCTACAACGTACATCTGGGTGTCACTAAGATGGACCATAGTATCAGAGACTTGTACTTGTGGGATGGACTAAAGAAGAATGTAGCTGATTTTATTTCTAAGTGCTTTATGTGTCAACAAGTGAAAGCTGAACATCAGAAGCCTTCTGGGAAGCTTCAACCACTTCCTATTCCTGAGTGGAAATGGGAGAGAATTGCTATGGATTTTGTGGTTGGGTTACCTCATTCTAAGGATGGATACGATTCCATCTGGGTGATTATGGATAGGTTGACCAAGTCTGCTCATTTCTTGCTTGTGAAAGCCACATATTATGTAGCTAAATTGGCGAAGTTGTATGTTAAGCATATCGTGTGTCTTCATGGAGTACTTGTGTCCATTATATCTGATAGAGGTTCAGTGTTTACCTCTTATTTTTTGCAAAAGTTACAAGAAGCAATGGGCACCAGGCTTGATTTCAGTATTGCTTTTCACCCTTAGATAGATGGTCAGTCTGAGAGGATGATCCAGAAACTTAAGGATATGTTGAGGATGTGTGTATTGGATCTTGGAGGTAGTTGGGATGATCATTTACCGCTTATGGAGTTTGCATATAATAACAGCTACTATAGCAGTATTGGGATGGCACTGTATGAGGCTTTGTACGGAAGGAAGTGTAGATCCCTTTTGTGTTGGGATGAGATTAGAGAGAGAGAGCATTGACTAGACCTGAGATGGTTTAGGATGCAGCTAAGAAGGTTGTTATGATCAGAAGGAGATTAGAGACCATAGTTAGTAGACAGAAGAGCTATACGGATCCGATACGTAGAGATGTGGAGTTCCAGGTTGGAGACTATGTATTCTTGAAGGTGTCTTCGATGAAAGGTGTGATGAGATTTGGCAAGAAGGGGAAGCCAGCACTGAGATATATTGGACCATTCGAGATTTTGGAGAGAGTGGGCATGGTTGCATATCAGTTGGCTTTACCTTCGAATTTATCTTAAGTGCATCTAGTGTTCCATATCTCGATGCTAAGGAAATATATTTCGGACCCTTCACAAGTGTTGCAGCCTGATAGTGTGGAAGTGAATGAAGACCTGACGTACGAGGAGACACCAGTTGCGATAGTAGACTATCAAGTTCGTCAGTTACATTCGAAGCAGATTTCGATGGTTAAGGTGTTGTGGCGAAGCAGCAACGTGGAGGAGTACATTTGGGAGATAGAAGCTGAGATGCGAGCTTCTTACCCTTATCTCTTTCCTCGATAATTCTTGTTTCTATTCTTTTCTTTGAGTTCGAGGACGAATTCTTATAAGGAGGGAAGATTGTAATAACCTTGTATTTTAAATAATATTAAACTATTTTGAGATATACAATGTTAATAAAATTTTAAATTTTATTTATATATTATTATTTATTTATTTTATTCTAAGAATTTTGTTTACGTAAAATAATTTATTTAGGAGTTATATTATTTAAATACGTTAAAGTTTTTATCGATACTATTAATTTAAATAGTATTATTATTATTATTTCATTGTTATTGTCATTATTGTTATAGGAATTATTATTATTATTTTTATTATTGTTATTATTATTATTGTTATTATTAATTTGGATAGAGGGACATTTTATTCTTTTCCTAATAAAAAAAAGGGTCAAATTTCATATCAAAGTCATTTTCTCTCTCCCTCTTTTTTTTCTTCTTCTCCTCCTCTGGCCTTCTGCCATTGCCGATGCCTGAAGCTTCACCAGCACCACCTACAGCCACCCAAGCTCACCACCACCTCGTTTCTTCCTTTCACCGTCGCCTGTAGCCATGGAGTTGCCAGAATTTTGAGTGAGATCGAGAGCTACTACAGTGCCACCGGCGAGACTTCAATCACTTCAGCTCTACTTTCCGGTGTCGATCGACTCCTCTTGGACCGGTGAATCCATTTCCAAGCTTCATTTGAGCTTAAATCCCTTCGTTTTTGAGTTTTAGTTAATTTTTAGTTTATGTCTATTTTAGGTTTTTTTTTTTTGAACTTGATATTGTATGATTTATGAATTCTTGCTTAAGAAATGTTGATCTTGGCAACTTTAGCTTCTCAAAAATAATTTTTGTTTATTTTTTTAAATTAATTTGAATTATGGGTAATTTTTTATTATTTTAATATTAAAATATTAAATTTTTGATAATTATGTTAATTAATTAGTTTCAATGAAAATTGAATTAAATTAGTGTTATTAATTTGAGTTAATAATTTTAGAATTTTTAAAATAATTTTTAGTGAATTTATAAAATTTTCGAGAATATTATTTGTATTATGTAAATATTGAATTAGTGAGTTAATTGTGTATTTTTATTGATATTATAGTTAAATAATATGTTTTAAATGATTCTAGAATTATAGAGGGTATTAAAATGATTTTTATAAATTAATTACTATTTTTAACTAATTAATACTAATTTTCAAAAATTATATTCAAATAATATATTATTTACTATTTTAGTGATTAAATTGATTTTTAATTACTTTTAATATAAATTTAAGCTATTTAAGCTAAATGACTATAGAAAAGTGAATTTTACTATTATATGTTGAATTATTGAAAAATTTGATATTTATTAATATTATATTATTGTTTGAGATTTTTATTTAATTGTTGTGAAAATAATCATATTTAGTGATTTAATGTTCAAATATATTATATTTTGGTATTTTGTGGATATTTATGGAATTTAATGATTTTTAATATATTTATTATATTATATTGATTTTGGTGAATTGTGAACCTCGATTGGGAATGTGTGCAGTTCGAGATCCCAACTCGAGGTGTTGAGCTTTGTGGTAATTAGAAGTGTGTTTTCCTTGCAGGATCAGCTCTACTGTTAGAAAAGAGATGTCCGTTTTACAAAGGAGGTTTTGTCGAATTTTCGGTAGAATTCTCGTAAAACGTGATGTCGAGTTGATCCTGAATTTTCATGTTTGTTTGAGTTTTGAATTCATATATCGAGTTTTACTTTAGAATTCTTAGAAGTATAAGTTAGAAATTATTCTAATGATTTATTTTCTAATTGCGCCGAGACCGAGACCTATCAGACCAAGACCATCGAATCAATCTCGAGGAGTGCAAACTTGTGAGTTATTATTTTATATATACATTGCATATAGTGCATGATTATAAAATAATTATGTTTTGATATGAATTATTTCATTAAATAGTTTAGTATATTTTCGGTATAATTTTAGTAGATTTTGGTATATTTCGACATATATGCAATGGTATATATTTGATAATTCCTCATTATACATTCTAGTATATTTTGGCATATTTATGATTGATTTTGGTTATATGTAGCATATATATACTTGAAATATATTTAGTATATTTTTGTATATTTCTGGTATATATATGGTATATTTCTTTATTATGAATGTAATTAATGTTTAATTATGCATTTAATTATTTTTCATAAATATATGATTTTATTCAAAGGATATCAATAGAACGTGCTACTTAGTGGGCTGCACTAGGATTGTGTACGTATCGATTCTTTAGACTTTAGGGTCAATATTGTGAGAATTATTTGAGGTGAATTGATAATTGTGAATATTGAATATTTAGTGAGTGAATAGTGGGTTGCTGGAGCTCGGTTGATCTAGTGTCTCAGGGCCAATCATACTGACAGTGAGACTGTAGGAGCTCGGTTGACTTAGTGTCTGAAGGTCAGTATACTGTCCAAAATGAAATAAGAGAATTTATTTGGAATTAAGTAAGCTTGCATGGCTAGTGAGGTATTTATTTGAGGTTACGATTGTTTTAGGGTTCTATTTGATCCTTCATTTAAATAATGTTTTATGTATTTGATATATATATATAAAAGTAGAGTTTTGCATCTGTGTGAAATGTGTGTATATGTATATATATATACTGATGCCTAACTATGTATGTTTTAGATTGCATGTATATATATTATAATAATTCACTCAATGAGGTCTGACTCTTCTCAATAATTTTTTTAGGAAATTCCTCGTCGTCAGACCTCAGTAGTAGACCTCTACGCTGGACTTTTTTGGCCTTGACTAGATTATGTAAATTATTTATCTGAACTTTTATTGTATTCTACACAACTGCAGTAGTAGTGTGTTGTATCAATAGAATGTTATTTTAGTGTGAGACATTTCTTTGAATATTGTATAAAAATATTTTTGTTTTATGTAATGACATTTAAGTATGTATTTTTATATTGACTTAAGTTTTAATTCTGGTGTATTTTAATTTATCTATTGCATGCTTTTTATTTCTAAGGCTTGTTATGGGTTTCGGATTTATAAGAATTTCTGTTCCCTAACGTCGATTATAACTCTCTGGTTTGGGTCGTGACAGATAAATACAAATTATATATATATTTTTAATTTTAATAATATAACCATTATTTTTCACAAATAAAAAAGAAATTAAAAAAATTATAAATATATATAATTACAAATACTTTAACAAATATTTTTATAAATACAAGTAATAATACTTATTGGGATTATTCATTTGGATTATTTCTAAAATTTTGGATACTTATTGGGCTGGGCAACTTCTTCTTCTTCTTTTTCTTCTTCTTCACATTGGGCATCATTCTTCTTCTTCTTCTTCTTCTTCTTCATCTTCATGTGATATGTCGGCATTATCCTACGTAATGGTAAAAAACGGCCGATATGGACGGAAAATCAAAAAAATGGCCGATTCATCGACCAAATATGGATTACCATTTTTAAATGTATTGAACCGACTATATATCGGATCGCTCAGATTAAAATCCGAAACGAAAAGGCCGATACGCATAATATCAGTTGTTTTTTAATACCCCGATATTGTTCATTAACTGATATTGCTTTTTATATATTTTTTCCCCTCCAAATTTACATTTTCTTCTTTGCAAATCCATGTCCTGTCACACATGCAGAGTTGTTGTTGTTCACAGGTTGACGTTTTCAACAACCACATTACAATATAGCAAAACTCCTATAGACGAGCTTAACAAGATTTTTTCCGTAGCTGCACTTCTTGTGATGCTTCTTGAGTGATTAATTTTTATGGAGCTTTTAACCACCAAACTACTCTGCTTAATAATGTCTCAACTTGCACTTGTAGCGTTCATATTTGGTAACTCTGCCAAGACTGTATTCGAAGCCGGGATATTAGTGTTTGTCACTCGCCCTTGGCGATCGCTGTATCATTGGAGTACGGGCAAGTTGAAGTTCTCCAATTTCTGAACATATGAATAATGGTATATATTTTAATATTGATTGGAGATAGAATTATGAAATTCTCCAAGCTGTATCATAAATCACTTTTACGAAATTAATTTTATAGTTTTTATAATTATATAAATTAAAATTGTTTTAACTACTTTTACATAAAATTATTTTAAATTAACAAAAATGGTGATGGCTTAAAAAAATACATGTAGTTATAATTAAATATACTATTATTTCACAAAAAATAATAATTTTTTCACTTTTTTTCCAGAATAAAATAAAATTTTCTAAATTAAGATTTCTTCTTTATAAAAACATTAATCTAAAAAAACATTTTCAATTGCACTGTTACTTATAGAAAAGATTCTATGATTATAATAATTTATTCCATAAAAATGGTTTAATTTTTTACAAAATAACAATTTAACAAAAAAATATAAAATTAGAATAAAAGAAATACTAATTCTTATATTCATGAAACATAATATTATTTTATAAAAAGTAAAACAAAATTTTTGCATTTTTCATAAATTTAGATAAATTTTCTCAAACAAAATAAGTTGCTTTGTTTTGAAATGAAGTAATTATAGAAAACACCATGAAAGTAAATGAATGAGTTACATATAAAGATATAATAAAAATACATAACTCAATTATAAAGAAAATATATCTTTTGATTAAAAATATTATTAAAAGTACAAAAATGATATGAATTAGAATAATGACACATGCATGTTGAAAAAAAATAGTGAAATATTCAAAAATCTTGAATGTTCGACATTTTTTTCTAATGCGATTGAGGAACCAAGATTGAAACTAAATCTGATAACTTTTTTTAACAACTATTGTATAGTTGAAAGTCACTAATTTAATGTTCATTGAACAGATTCAATCACAAAATCATCCAAAAATTCATGTTATCCTAACTATATTTCGAGATCTAATAGAAAATATCACAAAAAACTAACAAAAATATTTTAAAATTAAAAATTATTATTTTGTGAGAAAAATATCCTTGTTATTCAAGAATAAAGTGAGAAAAAGAGAAAAAGAAGAAGAAAAAAAGTTTTTAGCTGAATATAGCCAAAATTAATTTAAAAACCACCTAAAATTGACCCATTTCAATGTTTGATAACTTAAAAAGTATTGCATTTTAATGAAGGCAAAACAAAATTGACACGGTATTAGTGCTTGCAAAATATGTAAAAAGAGGATTCTAACCAAACGTTGATATTATGAATTTGAACCAAATGTATATATTTATATTAAATTGATTATTAAAAGTTTTTATTTAACCTTCTTTCCAAGTTGAATTTAATTAATAAAAATTTATTAAATTTTGAATACCAAGAAATATTTGAAATAGCTTAAAAAGAAAATATGATAAATTGTAGTATTATCTAATAATTCAATTTCTAAGGTACATTACATCAGCCAAATTATATACATGAGAGTTTATTTTTGTTTGCTTGTTGAGGCTCTTAGGAGGTTCTATTTAATTTAATTCGTTACTAATTTTTATTTATTTGCCACTTTATTTCAATATTCATACATGTCAATTTTTGCATGGGTCATTATTTCTTGTATTTATGTTATTAACTCATAAAGTCAATTGTGGCAAATTCCAGTAACCATAAGCCATAACAAGGCGTTATTTTAAATTTGGAGTAATAATTTTCAGGTCAATTGCAGCAAAGATTACATAATTTTGCATTAATTTAATTTTACTTTTTTAAGTATCTTAAATTTTTTTTATTTAAAAATCAATAAAAAAAATAACTCCAAAAATTGATAAAAATTATTTGTATGACTCCCAGTAAAATGTTTATTATATATATATATAGTCATAAGATACATGTTAGGTATTATACATTTGATATATGTGTTTTTTATTGTTATGAGTTTATAATATACGTGTCTGATGAATGTGAAGAAAAAGATATTAATGTAAACTCATGCTGTGAATATTTATTTATTCATTTATTTTTTTTAGAAAATGTGATGAGAACAGGCCAATGACATTAAAAGAACTAACCTGCATGAGCTTAGTGATGAGCTACTATATATAAATATATTGTGTAAGAAATTAAGCTGCCAAAAAATTCCAAGAAGTTAATGATAGGGCATTATGATTAATATTGTCCATACTCCATACATTACCTAGTTTTGGCACGATATTAATTTGGTGAAGTGATATGTTCTAGTTTACAAAATCTTACTATGATTTAAAAAATAATAAATGAAAAAAAAAAGTCTCATATTGAAATAAATTCTTAATAAGCTTCTTATTGTTAGAGGCTTTTCTTAATTTTTCATGTATTTTTTTAAATTTTATTTAATTAAAAAGTCCTTTTACAGTGCACATGTTTGTATGTGTACAAACTAAACTAAAAACCATTGGATTGAATTTAATATAATTACAGCCATTGATTTATAAAACACGTACAGGTACAATTATTTAATTTAAATTTGTCCTGTTCCTTTTACGTTGTAGTGAGTACCATATATATGCAATGGCGAGCCTTTTGCTGGTACTTGTTGGGCAATGAAGGGCTTTCGCACTCTCAAAATGGTGAAGATGGGAAATCTTAGCCCACTTACAGGCACATATAGCCAAATCAGGACTAATTAATTACAGGAAAGCCAATTGAGTCATGCTAATAATTGTTGTAAACTTTTATTGATCTTGCATTTTAGTTTTTGCCCGTGTAATTTGATGTTACATCACTATTCTACCAATTAAAACCACAGGTTCAACAATCAATCTCACCACCTGCAACAGAACAAATAACATCTGCCATTACGGTTTTTATTAGGGACGATGGATCGAATACAGGTTTGGATGGATGACAATTTTTTACTCAGTTTAAACTTTGTAAAGTGGATATATATGGGGTAAATCTCATACTGAGGTCTAAATTGCTTTTATTTTCATTTAGGTGCTCAAAAGCTTGCACTTATACGTAAGAACAACAATTTTTTTAGGTTAGTATTGCAAAAGATGGGATTTGAGGTTGTTGGTGACAATGATTCTCTTGTAATGCCAATCATGCTTTACAGTCCAACCAAAATTCCTACCTTTTTTAGGGAGTGCCTTAAGTAGAATGTTAGTATTTGTGGACTATGCAAATGTGATATGCTCCACAATTAGGATTCCTCACATGGATGTCTATGATTTAACTTTGATGCTGTTGTAGGTGGCAGTTGTAATGGTGGCTTTCCTAGCAACCCCACTATTTATACCAAGGAAGACCATCTATAGAAGATAAAATTGGTAGAGTGCACACAGCAAGGAGGCAGTTTTTAGACTCTAAATTTCATTAATATTTCATCAGTTGAGTCTTTAATTTAAAATATATACATTTTCTTGGTATAGTGGAACAAAATAAATCCTAGTTGAGTCGTTAACTTAAAGTATACCCTTTTCCTATTATAAGAGTGATAAAGGTTTAATAATTAATTTAACACCACTACATACATACCACGTTTTGAATTAAAAATGTCATTTGAGAAAAAAAAAACAACTATTATTAGTTGCTTCAAATAACTGTTGATAATTGGATTGTTATAATTGTAGATAAGCAACCAGCTTTTGATATCAAAATCTTACATAACCAAGTTATGAAGCAGATGGTAATTAGTCAAAGCATAGTTGTGGCGTTAAACCTCATAGAATGGCTTTCTTGCCTGCAGATTGTGACATTGGCCGTTAACATGTAGGTAGTATGGTTTGCTCATCAACATTTTTATATTATCTACATATGAGCAAGTCCCAAGTTAATGCTAGAGCTACCTGAATGTTTTCATGACTAAGCTTCCTTAATAAGTGCAACTTAACTTTTTTTTTTTTTAGGAAAAGGAAGATTCATTCAAGAAGAAAATATATCAGATAATACAATCTGTTGTAGCTGTGTTTGTATTGAATTTAAGCATTGGTAATTTGAATTTTGCAAGGAAAAAACTTGTTAAGTAATGTGCAACAACATTGGTCTCTCATGAAAAATAACAATAACTACAATTATTGAAGTTCTGACATAGCTCTTGAATGTCACAAATAATTAGTCCTAATTCTATTTGGTGCTTGTTTGTGCTGGCTCAGAGTGGCCCAAACATACTTGATCAAAGCCCTGAATCAAACCTAAACCCACTTCACAGGGTCTAGTTGGTTTTTGAATGGTTGTCCATCAGTCAAGGCTCATTTTTTTGGCAAGTTATATGCATGCCTTGATCTAGGGTGATTAAGCGATTTACCTTATTGTAGTTTAGGAAGGTTTTTTATTTGATTTATATCCTTGTTATAAATTAGGCAGTTTTTTTATTTATTTCCTTAAGTTTAGTTAAGAAAGTTTCATGTGATTTTGTTTCCATAATTGGTCGGGCTCCAGGACTTATAAAAGCCAAAGTAATGTATTGTAATGGGGACACAAATTTTCACACAAAACTCAATAATATTGCTCTAGTTCATTTTTTTCTCAGACTTGATGTCTACTTCTTCTGATCCCAGTGATCAAGCTACCCGGTGAAGCAAACCTCCTATTTGATCTAAATCAAATAGGTTAGAAAGGAGTTGAACTTGTTTTTTTGCCCTTATCATCACCTTGAGCTGGTGATAAAACCCTTATTCTCCTTTACTTTATTTATGTGAAATTGTAAGAAGGCTCACATAGACCTATTTTAAACATTCAAAAGGTGCTTGGGCTGATTCTCATTATTTTTTAGGCCGAACTTCTTTTTGGCATGTTTAGTGGGACCCTTATATGCCTATGCATATGAGATCATATAAAGCCATTACCATGAGTAAATCCAGTGAGAGGATAGCTTCAAACCACATGATCGATGCATCAAGCGGTCACGTTCAAGAGCATGGCCGAAATGAACTTCTAGATGGTAGGGAGGAGTATAACCACGCTTTGCCACCTATGAGACAGCCCGTCCTTGGTAGGGAAGATGTAGATTTTCTCAGAGATGAAGTATCCAGGGAGAACCACACACTCTTCAACGATCTCATCGCACATATATCAACAGTCTTGAGGCCGATCCTTAAGAGCAATGAGTCGATCTAGATGCAATCCTAGAAGTAACTGGAGGAGATCAATGTCAACATGCATCACATGGCATCCATTCTCGAGGGTAAATAAAATGTGAAACTTCTTAGGTATGCCTCAGACATTAATGGACTTAGTAGTTATAACTTACAGTATGGTAATGTGCATTTAATAAGAAGACCCAATGATAATGAAAGAAGTTATTAAGCTTGATTTGTCAACTATAACAATAATAGTTATCAAGGTCGGTTGATAGGGCATAACCTTAATTGGGCTAGCACTGCGTTCACATATGATGAACAAGGTCGAGTCATTATACCTCAGGCCAAGATGCAGATCCATATAGTAATCATGCACATTATAACACTAATGACTATAAGTATGAGTATTGGCCACCTGTGATCGATCAGAGTCTATTAAGAGAGACATTGGAAAAAATGGGAATAGATTTTAATCCCATTTCTAGGCTGATATATAATAAACCTTATCCTGAATGGATAGATAAATTGCATCCTTTTCCTTGGGGATATAAGGTACTGAGTTTGTACTATTTTTGGGTGAAGAAAAACATCAATTTTTAATTGAACATGTAGCCTGATTCACAGTACAATGTGGAGAGGCATCAACCAATGACTTTTAGAGGCTGAGACTCTTTGGTAATTCTTTAACTAAATTAGCCTTTACCTCGTACACACACTTGCCTTCTAATTCCATAACTACTTGGAAAGACTTAGAGAAAAAATTCCATGTGGAATTTATAGGGCTAGACCTAATATATCTTTGGCCGATTTGGCCAAAATTTTGTAGTTACTAGGAGAGTCCGTGGGACAATATATAATGCATTTTTGCAAACTTAGGACTTGGTGTATTTTGGTCATTAGTGAGGCCAAATGCGTCCCCATGGTTATTAGGGGACTTAATTACTTTATGAGGGAACACTTTAGGGGTTACCATTTTAGAGACCTATTCGAGCTAACCACTTGAGTTGTAAGTTATTAAAGGTTTCTCAAAGAAAAAGACCAAAGAAGGTCTTCCTCTAAGGGGACTTACTATTAGGACCCTCTAGATATATCAGCCATTGATGAGGAATATGAAACTGATTTTGATAATGAGGCCATAAATGTGGCCAAATATGTTGGAACCAAACTAAATGAATGTCAGGCTTTGAAAAGGCCGCCTGTTATTAGAGATAAAAAGAAAATTCCCAAGGCAAATCAAATTGCCAAGGAATATTCTTTTGATCTTACTAAGGCCGATAATATCTTTGATGCATTGATCAAGGATAGCCAAATAAAATTAACTGATGGCCATGTCATTCCTCCACCAGAAGATCAGGCTGGTAAAGAATATTATAAATGACATAATTCTTGGAGGCATACTATAAACAATTGTATCATTTTTAGGAATGTCATTGAGAAGGTCATAGATGATAAGAAACTCTTATTCCCGAGAAAGGGGAAAGCTCAGATGATCAACATGCTATTCCCCAAAATACCTTACAATATGATTTTTTCCAAAAACATCAAGGTCCTTAGCATAAGAAAGGGTGAACCATGGACTCCTGATCAGCCTAGAATCATGGTGGAGCTAAAACTCCCAAAAGAAGGGGTAGAAAGCTCAAAAGTGAATAGGGAAGTCACTCTTACCCAAGAAGAAGAAGGTACTTGCCCAACATGCGAACATTCCTTCAAATATACTCCTAAAAAGCATAGTAAGTCTCCAAGGCATATGAAGTAAGACCGAAAGGGTTCCCCTCATCAATCAAGAAATAAAACTATGACATCTTTGGCTAGTAATAGAAGACAATCTCACTCACTTAAGAGGCTGAGGCTAAGAAATGAACATCACATGACTCCCCTTAGGGTGCAATGTCATTCGCCTAATCAGCCAAATGCCAAGAAATTCAAACCAAAAGCAACTAGAGACTGACAAAGGCACAAGCCCAAGAATAATGTCTTTTAAAGGATATAGTATCCTAACAAAGATAAAAGGATTAAAATGACTAAGACTAAAAAAAGAAGAACGCAGAGGTTTTGTTAGTCAGCCCGACAGTCTTATGAACCTTTGGCCTCAAAAAGAAGGCCCTGAGCAGATAAGGAAAGAGATACTTATCAGCCTTTGAGGACTAAGAAGGATAAAACTCCTAGAGAAAAGGAGCATTAGAAGAGAATTGCTGATGACAAAGACTATATTATGAAAAATAAGTATAGTGATCAAATAGATCCCTATAAAAGGCCTGAAAAATAAGCATAGTGACCAAATAGATGCCTACAAAAGGCCTTACTCTAATTTTTACCTACACAAGCAAGATAAGGGCAAAGGGAAGGTATAGTAGTACTAGTCTGTAAAAGAGGGCAAAATTAAGGATGGTCCACTACCTCCACCATTGCTAAAAGGAGAAGTCTCAGGCTCTACTATCAATATTGTAACTTTGCCAACTAAAGCCTAGCCAAAGATCCACTATGGATGGGGATGTTATCCCCCTTAATGATTGAGAGCTGGATGACGGACGGGGGGCATCTTTAACTATCCTATAGCCTGACATCCTGATGACCAGGCACATTTGGCCATTATATATTAAGGCTAATTTCAATGGAGTGGAAATGAAGAAAGTTCTAGTGGACAACGGTGTTGGAGTCAACATTTTACTGTTGTGGATACTGAAGAAAATTGGTCTATAACTTGAGGACCTTGATAAAATTGATGTTGTGATGATCAATTTTATAGGACATGATGAGGCTCCTGAAGGGTTCATTGTATAGAAGGTCAAAGTTGGCAGACATGAATCACAAGGGGGGGGGTTCTTCGTCATGGATACGAAGACCAACTACAATGTTCTCTTACCAGGGATTGGATCCACTTCAATGCTCATGTTCCTTCTTCTCTACATTAGATGTTGTTCGTTTGGAGGCCAAAAGGGGATATAGAGGTCATCCATGGGGATCTTAACACATTTAGAGAAGAGGCCTTTCATGTAGAGGCCATGATGTACTTGCCTCATTTTACTAGGTTCAAGAAGGCCTCTAAGCCAAATATTTTAATGGATCGGCCTACAGTAATTGCAGTAGGGGAAGTGGTCGGTTAATTATCACCAATGAAGATAATGATGTTGTAACCCTTTTTAGTCAACAGATAGGTCTAATCGGCTAAGTGCATCCTCAAAGAAGAAGAGCAAGACCCTATCGGCCGATTAAAAGTTAGTGATATCCACATTCCCACCAGCAAGCTCGAATATTTTGAAAGAAATTGACTTGAGGACTGAGGCAAAAAAATAGCCAATATACATTAGCTCCAAGCTTAACCTTGAGTTCGAAGCAAGCTTGGTGGAGTTATTGCAGAAGTATAGGGACTGTTTTGCTTAGACATACGAGGAGATACTAGGCCTAAACCAACAACTAGTAGAACATGAGTTACCTATTAAGCCTGGTTATTGGCGTCATATCTAACCTCTTAGAAGAATGTCTAGGGACGTAGAAAAGCTAGTGGCCAATTAAATCAAAAGACTTACTGAGGCGGGATTCATCAGAAAAGCACAATACACTTAGTGGCTATCAAATATAGTCCCTGTAGTAAAAAAGAATGGAAAGATTAGGGTGTGCATCGACTTCAAGAATTTGAATCTTATGACTCCTAAGGATGATTATCCTATGCTAATGGTCGACATGCTCATTGATGCTATGTCAGGCCATTACATCCTCAGTCTTATGGATGTTAACTTAGGCTATAATCATATAAAAATTAAGGAGACCAATGTGAGCAAAACTACCTTCAGGTGCCCTGGTGATCTTAGGAGTTATAAGTGGATTATAATGCCATTCAGCCTTAAAAATGCAGGGGCAACATATCAACTAGCCATGAATAAGATTTTTAACTCATTGATTAAGGATTTCATGGAGGTTTACATAGATGACGTGATTGTTAAGTCAAAGGCTGATCAACAACATATGGGCCATTTAACTAAGACATTTGAGCAGATGAGGCTCCATCAACTAAAAATGAATTCTTTTAAGTGTGCATTTAGCATATTAATAACCCATTTTTTGGGATTCTTGGTGCACCAGAGGGGGGGGGGGGTGACGTCAACAAGACCAAGGCTATCATCCAAGCTGCACCTCCTAAGTCAAAAAAAGAACTGTAGAAGTTAATCGGCCAGATCAACTATCTCAGAAGGTTCCAATACAGTAGGCCAACTAAACATTTAGTCACCCCTTCTAAAACTCAAAGACAATGAGGATTTTGTATGGACAACCAAACACCAACATGTGTTTGATCAGATCAAGTCATACATAATGCATCCTCCAATCATGGCAGTGCCAAGGTTGAATACTCCTTTAATACTATACATCTTAACTTTGAAATCGTCAATAGGAAGTCTGCTTGCCTAGGAAGAAAATGTATTTAAGAGATTTTTCTATTACAACAGTTAGACATTAACAGATGCAGAGACAAAGTACTAATCTATTGAGAGACTCAGGCTTTGTTTATACTTCATATGTTGCAAGCTCAGGTATTATTTGCTCTCCTCTATGGTATGGGTGATTAGTCTGACTGACATTATCAAACACATCTTGTTAAGGCCGTTCCTCAGAAATTGGCTTGGTAAATGGGTAGTAGCTTTTTCAAAATTCACACTACAATACGTGCCCTAGAAAGCTATCAAAGGGTAGGTGCTCGTTGATTTCTTAGCCAATCATCCTGCCTTGGAATTATCAGTCGATCTCTATAAAACTAAGGTATGAAGAGTATGGTTTGACAGATCAAGGTTATCATCCGACTCGAGGGCAGGAGTTGTCCTAGAATAGCCTCTTGGCATCAAGACAAAATTGTAATTCCTGCTCGATTTCGCATGCATGAATAATCAGGCTAAATATGAAGCCTTACTAATTGCACTTGACATTCTTGCAGAACTTGGAGTCCATGATGTTGAATTTTTGGAAATTTAATATTAGTGGTTAAATAAGTTTCAGGGGAATACAAGTGTGAATTGACCATACTGGGGGTATGCTGCAATAAAATCTAGCACATGATGAAAGGATATGCAAGTGCCAAGCTCTAATATTTAGAAAGGGAGGCTAATGATGAAGTAAATGATCTAGCCTAATCAGGCATTGGGTACAAAGAGAGAATCTAGTTAATACCAACACTAATCTAGCCTCATTCATCTTTATTGGTGAAATCTAACGATCTTTGTTTTCAGGTTACTACCATCGATCTTGAGGCCGATTGGAGGGTGGAAATCAAAGAATACTTAGACAACCCATCGCCATTAGCCACATGATGAATCAAAGTCTTAGCAACCAAAATGCTACTACTAAATGGAGAATTATATAGAATATCCGTCTCAAGAGAACTACTACGGTGCATTGGCCTTAAAGAAGCAATGCTAGTCATGGCTGATTCCCATGAACGAATTGTAGGGGTCCATCAAGGGGGAAGGAAGATAAAGTGGTTGATATGGCAGTATGGGTATTTTTGACCAACCATGGAGAAAGATTACAAAGACCACACCTAAGGATGTGAAGCTGCTAGAAGCACAGACTGATCTAGCATGTTCCAGTAAAAGAACTACATTCCATTATCAAACCTTAGCCATTCAGGGGATGGGCAATGTATATCATGGGGAAAGTTTATCCCCTATCGTCTAAAGGACATGATTTCATGTTGGTTGGTACAAGTTTCTTTACAAAATGGGTAGAGGCTATTCCTCCAAAGACTGTTAATTAGCAATCGATCATGGCCTTCATCACCAGGTAAATTATACATCAGTTTGGGATTCCAAAGTCTATTACCACGGACTAGGGCATAATGTTTACAGGAGAGGAAATTTAGGCTTTCATAAAAAATTACAATATCAAGCTCCTGCATTTATCTTTGAACTATGCCTAGGAAAATGGATAGGCAAGGCTACTAATAAGTTAGTAAAGACAGTGATTCAAAAGTCCATTGAGGAGAATCCAAGAAAATGGCACAAAATTGTCTAAAGTACTTTAGGCATTAAGGACTAGTAAAAGATCGGCAATAGGCACTTCCCCTTTCAATCTAGTATATGGCCATGAGGCCATATTGGCGATAGAGCTTACGGTTGCCTTGCTAAGGAGACAAGTGCATTTAAAAATGTTAGCCACATATTAAATCGAGGGCATGTTACAAAAGCTTGATCAGTTGGATGAAGAACAACTCTTGGCCTATGATCGAATTTCTATACAAAAGAGAAAAGTTAAATGGGCATATAACAAGAAAGTTAGGTTTAAATACTTCAAAAAAGGAGACTTAATATGGAAACTTATGTTACTTATTGGATTTAAATATTGATACCTTGGAAAGTGGAGTCCAAATTGGGAAGGCCTCTTCGCAATAGCTTAAGTACTAAAGGGTGGTTCTTATCTCATGGCTGATAAGGATGGTTCCCCTCATGCCAGATCGATCAATGAAAAGTATTTGAAAGCATATTTTCCATCTATGTGGGATGGTATAGATCGGTTAGCATTCGATAAAGTTGATTGAGAGCAATACATACATTAATTAAGGTTGATCTTTGTTGTTAGGCCAATTTTTATATTTTAGGCCGATTAATTTTAGGCCTGGCATTGTTGTTATGCATTACTCTAGGATGATGAACATGTTTTAGGCCAAATCACTATAGAAACTTATTCTTACAAGTTGATTTATTATATCGAGCCCTTTTATAATTAATAATAAACAAATCATTTTTCACATTAATGAGGTTATCTGGGGTGGTTCTATAAGGCCGATAAATTATTAAGGCCGATCAAACCTAATGACTTATGCAACTTATTCTCTTTACGATGGTTGTTCATAAAAAAAAAACATAAAGCATGCAAGTAAGGAGATGAAAATAGAGCTTGTAAGATTTAAATAGGCCATCCCATAGGCCAATATATATAAAATATTCAAAAAAGAAAAGTGGCCATCAGGACCCATACAAGCATTCAAAAATGTTCATAATTGGTCATATCCTGATAGTTTAAAAATATTTAAAAGTTTGGTAAAATTTGGTAAAAGCTTTTATCAAATTTTCCTTATTGAGTAAGGCTGATGCTTTTTTCCCTTGAAGCTTTTCAATTTGAAGGTGCAGGTTTTTCCTCTTTTATTGCAATTCCTTTATTTTGGCATCTTGAGTCTAGGCATACTTCACTTTTTATTGTTGTACCCTTTTACAATGCTCAAGAGTAGCACATTTATCAGCCAAAGCAGCTTTAAGGCTAGCCACTTCCTTCTCTAAAGATGATATGGTAGTGGAAGAATTAAGAATGACTTGTTTCTCCTTCCTGACATTTTCAATGATGGCTTTGGCTTCATCATCATAGCCACACTTCTTTTCTTCTATGGATGCCAGATCATTGATAAAGTGATTGACCTCTTAGTAGCTTGTGATTAGTAAAGGGAGATTCTTATATAAGTTGTCAATGATATGCTTCTAACCAATAGTGATTTTTAAAGATGGTCGTGCATGTTCATGGAGATACTTCAACAGATCCGAAGCTCGTCCATGATTTTCTTCATCAATGAAAAAAAATGTTGGGCTTTCGAGGAGTTCAACCAGGCACTTTAGCCTCTTTATCACCTCGACTGCTATTAAATCATTCGAGTCCTCCACAACATCAGTAAGGGGTTAGTCTCTTCATGGTTAGAGGCAATTGGGTTAGCCTCTCCATCATAATCATAGTTAAGGTTAGCCCTCCAACTCATAAAAAATGTTCGCTTGAGATTTATGCAATTTTAGGCTGATTAAAATTTTGAATTAAGAATAAAGATTATGATGGAAATAAGGCACTCATACCTGATTAAACTTCTGGTACAATGAAGGGGCATTGGCCGATGAAGCGCCTTTGAGAGGGCTGGTAGTTGGAGAAATTTGAAAGGATAGCTTTGTTAGATCTTGGGTAGGAGTCACATCTGGACCGATGGATGATTTTACTTGGGTAGTATCAGCTTTAATAGGAGAGATGGTTAGGTCATCCACCTAAATGGCCTTGGCGACATAGAAAGCTAACCTCAAAATGCTTCGACCACTTAGCTTGGCAAATCGGTGAGATGTCTTGGCCTTTTGGCCCTAGGCTATTCATCAGGCATAATGATTGGCTTTTCGATGGGCTATGTAGAAGTCAAAGTAAAAAAGAAGCATATAAGAATTGTCATGAAGAGTTAAGTGACATAAAAATACCTGATTGGGCAAGGTAAGGGTGTGCATAGGAGGATGATGCTTGGATAGACCATAGAACTGTTATAGGATCACTTACAAAACTACTAGTACAACTGGCCTTGCTCCATTTCTTGAGTTTATAAACAGTAGGACCAATAATATATAAGGGGTTGTCAGAACCTTAAAAGACTGATAGACGTAAGAGCTTGAGAAATGTCCAAATTGGTCACCATCAAGTAACTGGTACAACTTTACAGATAGGAAGCATAACTACTAAGTTGGTGTTCCCATAAAAGTTCAGCCTTCACTTGGGCCACCCTCCTTTGTATATTGGACTTATCCTGATAATTGTATTTGCAAGTGTAAAAATGTTTAAAGTCATGAATCTCTCAAATATGCTCACCTTTGGACTTGGTTCGGCCTTGCAAAGAAGAAAAAGCTCTATAGTTAGTCAGTTCCCATTTTTGAATGTTCATTACTTCGGCAGATGATAAGCAGAAATGTTTAAAATAGAACACGTTCCCAAAATTCAATGAACATTTTTATCTTAGATGGGTGGATGGGTAAGGGACACAGATGTAAGTTCTTTTTTATTGTCTTGTAAATCTCATTAAGCTTCTCATATAACTTTACTTCACCATGAATGGGCCCTGATGTAAAATGGAGAATTACACAAAAAAAATATCGATAATAAAAGGGACTGAGTGAGACTGAATTGACTGGTACAAAAGTAAGGATTATAAACCTTAATGCCCATACTTATTATTTTGAGGGTCTAGATCTAACCCCGAATGGTAAGTCCCTAGCAATGAGGATGCTTTCCAAGGCCGATTCAAATTCTAGAGGAAAATTATAGCTAAAATGATCTTCCAACAGCCATAAAGGGCCAAAACTTGAAGGGATGAATGAGCAGTACAACATATCTTATTGGTCCTAAGTGTTATAGAAAATGATAGAATTCTCTAAATGTGGTGTATTTACATTCAATAGATGAGACCTAGGGGGCATAACAACCTAAAGATTTAAAGTTTGGTTGTAGAGGCTGATTTATAAGGTTTTAAAAGTAGGCCATGAACTAGATTTGAACAATCCATATTGGCCCAGGCCTTGATATGGAATCATCTCTGTCTTTATTAGGCACTAACAAGTGTATATCCCTATAAAGTTGGCTCAAGAAAAAGGGGTCAAATGCTATTTTTTATCCATCAGCCAGAGCTATGGCTAAGGGGTGGAACTCCTTAGTAACTTTTATTGAGCTAGGACATCCTATAATCGACAAAGCTAATATAGCAAGAAGGCAACATGTTTGGCTTTGTCAGGAATGGGAGTTGATTTCATGTTCTTGATAATGAAGGGGCTGTAACTTGCATGCTCCTTTCTAAATGAGATACTATAACTAGACATATCAACCTTAAGCATAGGATCGATTTCTTCACCAAAAGGTTGGAGGCCAAATAGAGTGGTAAGATTTAACAAAGTAACTATCATCAAACCTCCTCTAAACATAAAGGCATTGCTAGATTGAGATAAAAAAAGTGACATGGCCAATAAGAGGTGTTTTTTTATTGGTACTTCAGTTCTAGAAAAGTGAAGGATCTCATGAATACCTATTTTTTCCATAAAGGAGAAAATGCGACTTTAATATGAGTATGCGAAACTAAGAACTCCTTTGTGGGATTCGACCAAGACCTAATAGGAATATTCTTATTCTATAAGAACATGTCAATAGGCCGATTAAACATAAGAGGGTCATTTTTCCTAGCAATAGGTATAAATTTATCTACCCACTCATCGTCTTCAATAAGTGTGAGTCCTAAGGTGATGTTATTAGGACAATCAGGGTATCTGAATAATACCTCTAACGTAGCAATAGAGGCCTAGAAGATGTGATTAGCCCTCTCTAAGCAAGAAAGAGGGTCGGCCTTATCATCGATCAGTGAGGAGGCTATTTTCTTTGATTTACCCATAGTAAGCAAAGGATTCTTAAAATGCAACAACACAATTTGGTTAGGAAAATGATTGATCGATTAGCATAATGAAAGGATGAGGCATGATACATACCTAGGAAAAGGACCTCGTATCTAGAGTGTCTAACATTAAAGGAAAGAGAGAGAAGCTTTATTAGAGAGAGAGAATGAATTTTTATGGCAAGTAGGTCAAATGATTAGGACCCTATCCCTTTTATAGGAATGATTTCTGGAGGTTACCAAAGATAAAAAAGGTACAACAATTGACTAGAATGCCCCCTTAAAAGCAGTAAAAGGGAAATGGGCGGAAGTAGTGCATATTGGGCCAAAGGAGCTAATTAGGTCATATGGGCTGGGATGGTAGCAGAATCAGGCCATTAGTTTGAGCCTAAGACACTGATCCTTGGGGGGATTGTTTGTACCTACCTAGAATGGCCCAAATGTGCTTGACCAGAGCCCTAGATCAAACCTAAACTCACTTCACAGGGCCTAATTGGTTTTTGAATAGTTGTCCATTGATTAAGGCTCATTTTTTTGGCAAGTCATATGCATTGATCTAGGGTGATTAAGGGATTTACCTTATTGTATTTTAGGAAGGTTTTTTATTTGATTTATTCCCTTATTATAGATTAGGCAGGTTTTTGATTTATTTCCTTAAGCTTAGTTAGGAAAATTTCATGTGATTTTATTTCTATAATTGGTCGAGCTCCTGGACTTTTAAAAGCCAAAGTAATGTATTGTAATAGGGTGAAAGAGTCTAGGAGGGGGGGTGAATAGGACTATAAAAAAATGGGAAATTCAAGGAATTCTTTGCAAGAATTGAGTAAGAGTTGAGAAGGAAGAATGAAGAACACAAATATTTAAGGAGTTCGGATTCAATAATAATCCTACGTCTCCACCTAACTTATCCCCAAGTTAGGATTTTTTAATCACCCACAATCTTATTAACAAGATTGAGAATACATAAGAGTTTTATGGCTCACTCTTACAACCTTACAATTTGAGTTTTCAAGGCTCACTCAAAAACCAAATTACAAGTGTTTTCAAGGCTCATACTAAAACCAATTTCCTAAGTGTTTTAATGGCTAAACACTTAAACCAATTCCTTTAGAATAAAATCTCACTTCCTATTTTATACACCCAAAAAATAGAAGAATAAGAATTTCTATTCTAATCACTCACCAACTCTCATAAGAGTTATACACAAATAATTTGTTTAAAAGAAAGTTTAAGAGCTCAATTGAATGTTTAAGAAAATGATGAATGATAAACAACTTTTTCTTAAACTTTCAATTAAATTCTGAAGTTATGTTTATATAGAAAAACACTTAAAAATGTAGCTGTTGGATGTATTAATCATGTCTCCAATGTTTAGAATTGATTTTGAATCAACTCTTAGACTTTTGGCAGCTCAAAGGATGCTCACGGGCGGCTCGTGAGTGAATAGTGCTCGTGAGGAGTGAAAATATATCCGTTGCATTCAAAAATTCTTATTGGAATGCTGTTAGGGGTCTGCTCATAAGCAGGTCATGAGCCAACAGCTCATGAGGGGTGCTGCCATTTTTTGGAAAAAATGTGCTCCAAAGGCTCCATTGAAGGACAACTTGTGACCACTTCGAAAGATGCTTGTGAATAGGACTGAAGAAGATCAATTCAGCCAAAATGTTCTTCATAAAAGTTGTAGATAATTATCTTTCCATAAAACTTTGAATCACCTCAATTTAAATCTGTAGCTCAAGATATTTCTGAAATACCAAGAGCTATGCAAACTAAAATGTAAGCTGTATGTGCTGACTTCAACTGAATATTTGCATACCCAAATGAACTTGGATTTTGACAAGCAATCTTAATCTGGAAAGCTTAAGATGTCTACTTCAAAAGTGAAGAAGCTTATTTTCTCATTTAAGAGCTCTAAATATGTCAAAAGTCTTCTTGAATATCAGAGGTTCAATCAGCTCAAAAAGTCATTATTCATCCAAAAGTGTATATGCTTGGTATATGTTTGGTATATAATTCCCTACACACTTAATTGAAATTATTAATATAAATTTTTTTTTGTCAAAGTCCAAAATTAGGAGTTTGATTATGCAAATGGTCAACATTTCCCCTTTTTTGGCTTTGACAATCAATTTTGAAAAGATGATAAATAATATGTGTGTGTGTGTGTAAAAAATAAATAACATGTATAAGTACATTAAATAAAATAGCTCCCCCTTTCAAATTAAATAGATAAAAAATGAGAAAATATTTTGCTCTCCCTTAACTTGTGCATAAATTCAATATTTATCATGCATCAGAGCATATAAATAAATGAATTATCATAGCATGTATAAGGGTTTAACAAATATATTCCTTTAACAAAATATATTTCTTTATTTCTCCTCCTTTTTGGACATGATAAGAAATATAAATAAATTTTATTATCCTTCTTGTTAAAAATAAAGACAACATAAAAAAGTTATCAAGAACATGGCCTAACATAACAAATGATGATAACATGGTTATTAAAAATGTTAGACAACATGAAGGAAATAATTTCAAACATATATGCATATAGTGTTACTATAATGCATCACAAAATATTATATATGCTATATTCAAATATCACATGATCATGTAGAGTTTAACTGATCAATCAGTCATACATAATCATGTGGTACTTAACATATCTTAAACATAATTATTTATCCCCTAAGAACATAGCTTCTTCTCCCCCTTTGTCAAAGACAAAAAGAAAAGAGAGAGATATATAAAGGGAAATGGACCTAAGGGAGCCAAAAATACTAGAGGGAATAAAAGATCAAGAACCAAAACAATGCAAGCAAAGATATTCAAAATCTTTATAAAATTCATGTCATTTTCAAAGATAAAAAACCATTCCCAAGAAGGATTTATACATGAATAAGCATAATTAATAGTCATAAAAAAATTAAAATGATATGAAAGAGGTACACCAATAATTCTTAAGTCTTAAATACGGAAAATATACGAAAAAGAAAAACAAAAAAGGAAAAAATTAGTCTTGTGGAGGAGGAGGAGGAGGAGGAGGAGGAGGAGGTGGCCAAGAGCATTTAATGTTATGATGGGCATATAATTGATGAATATCATATTCTATGTGATCCATTCTTTTCTCAAAATGATCAAGTCTAGTATCTACTTGATCAAACCTTATGTTGAAGTTTGACTCCACTATGGATAAGCGATTAAAGAAACCACTAACCCAAGCGGGCTCGTCATCAACACTTTGAGAAGTGGAAGGTTTTTTTGCCCTTTTTCTTTAAGTAGGAGTTTGCTCTTGAGGTAATTCTTCTCTAATAGAAAGAGTGCCTATATGCTCAATATCTTGTTGTTGCTTTACATTAACATCTTCATCTTCTACTTCGTCTTTCCAAAACCAAAAAGTTTTGAACAAGTTTGAATTGTCTAGAATTTCTCAAGAGTTTATCATCAAGAAAAGATGGAGGTAATAAAGGAATATTTCTCAAATTAATCCCAAAGAAAAGAGCGATCTTAGTTATAAATCCTCCTATACATAAGGCACCACTAACACTATCACTAGCTAACCAAAACCTCCATTGAAGCCATCTTCCAATCTCAACATCTATACCTTCAACAAGACATCTAAGAAGGAAAAGATCATCAAAGGAGATAGTTTTATTACTCAAGCCTCTAGCATGAAAAGAGTAGGTAATAAACCTATGTATATACCAAAGAGATTTTGAAGCCAAACTAGGTGCTTTAGTGTGTCCAACTTCAAAGATTCTTGTATGAGGTTTAGAATGTTGAGAAAAAAAAGATTAGGAGGCTAAGTTGAAATAGAGAGGCTAAACCTCCTTGTTTAAAGTTAAAGATGTCATCAAAGGCTTGAGAAATAAGGAATCTATCTCTCCCACCTAATCTAAATCTCATGCTATTCATAGGATTTTGCTCATTAAAAGAATGAGTTCTTAAACAATAGGAAGCAAGGAATTCATGAACTAAGGTAGGAAAATCATTGAAAGCAAAATCATATGAACCCACATTATCAAGTAAATTTCTAACCTCATTGAAACAATCCATCTTTTCCAAAGTGGCTTGAGACATATATTTAAAGGAAATGATTTTCTTATCCTTGAAATGAGCAAGTCTTTCCTTATATTGAATTGAAGTGTATGAGAGAGGAGGTTGCTTTTTTGGTTGATCTTTAATAGCTCTTTTAGAGGAGGAAGAAGCACCTTGAGCAAATTTTGAAGCCATGACAAGGGCAAGGTGAAAAAAAAAAAATTGAAAATGAAGAAGGGGTTTTGAAAAGATTTGAAAGAATTTTGATGAAGATTTAATTGAAAATGTAATTGAATGAAAGTAAGGGGGGATTGAGGGGTATTTATACACAAAAAAATTGTAAAGAAATTAAAAATTAAAGAAAAAAATTTACAGGTTACCATTTGAAACACAAAAAAAAGAGAAAAAAATAGACAAAAAATAAAAAAAAATTGGTTGAAGAAAGCATCCAGACCGCTACTCACGAGTGGTTCACGAGCGGTCCACTCGTGAGCGGTACTGGATGTCTCTTCCAGACAGCTCCTCACGAGAGATCTGCTCGTGACCTAGCTCATGAGCAATTTTGGATGCCCAGACTGCAATGGTCACGAGCTTAACGGCTCATGACAAAAATTGCAAAACGACCCTTGTACTTTTGAATTTGTTAAAATTAAGTCCAAAAAAGGTGACAAATAGGTCCTTGACCATAAAATTAATTATAAAATTAAAATAAATGATAATTAAAACAAATATTTTTGACATAAATAAATAATTCTAAGAGAAAATTTTGCAAATAAAAAAATTAATTATTTTTATTTTTTTTAAAATGACACAAAAAATAAGCCAAAAATATACAAAGCATGAATTTAGGAAAAAAAATCTTACAGCTCAAGGTTTATATCCAGAAAATAAACTGAACATAAATTGACAAAAAATAGTCATAAAACACACTTAATAGGTCAAAACTTATATACGAAAAGTATACTGAAAATAAACCAAATAGAAACTGGAATAAAATGAATTAAAAATATAAAAAAAATTGTTGAGGAGGAGGAATATTTATGCTAAATTAAAATAATTAATTAATTGAATTTAGCTCAATAATTAATTAGTAATTTGCAAAAAAAAAAAAGAATGAATTCATCAATTTAACAAGTAATCAACACAAGCTTGAGCCATCAATCATACCAAGTTCATGCTTAATAGAATTCAATCTTTTCTCATAAAGAGGCTTGGTAAAGATGTCTGATAATCAATGATTAGTATCAATAAAATCAAGAAAAATATCATATTTTTGCACATGATCATGCAAGGAAATGATGTCTAATATCAACATTCTTAGTTCTAGAATGCTAAATGGGATTTTTATTAAGGTTTATAGCACTTGTATTATCACACTTAATTGGAATGTGATTAATATCAATGGCATAGTCTAAAAGTTATTGTTTTGCCATAGAACTTGGGTGCAACAACAACTAGCCACCACATATTCTGCTTCTATGGTGGACAAGGCAACAAAAACTTGTTTCTTACTAAACCAAGAAACTAAGCAATTTCCTAAAATTTGGCAAGTTCCAGAAGTGCTTTTTCTATCTAGTAGGCTACCGGCAAAATCAACATTAGAATAACTAATCAAGTCAAAGGAAGAACTCCTAGGATACCAAAGTCCTAAATGCATTGTTCCATAAAGATATTTAAAAATTCTTTTGATAGCATTCAAATGAGACTCTCTAGGACTTGATTGAAATCTAGCACACAAGCAAGTAGCAAACATAATATCAGATCTATTAGCGGTTAAATAAAGAAGGGGATTCGATCATACCTCTAAATCATTTTTTCATCAACCGATTTGCTATTCTAATCCTTGTTGAGTTGGGTTATGGTGCTCATTGGAGTTTTACTTGATTTAGCTTCATCCATTCCAAAATTCTTTAGAATTTCCCTTGCATATTTGGTTTGATTGATGAAAATCCCATATTTACATTGCTTGATTTGAAGTCCAAGAAAGAACTTGAGTTCTCCCATCATACTCATCTCAAATTCTCCTTGTATTAGCTTAGAAAATTCCTCACACAAGCAATGGTTAGTAGCACTGAAAATAGTATCATCAACATAAATTTGAACAATTAATAAATCATGTTTGGATTTCTTTATGAAAAGAGTTGTGTCAACCTTTCCTTTAGAGAAACCTTTCTTTAGTAAAAAGTTACTTAATCTTTCATACTAAGCTCTTGGAGCTTGTTTCAATCCATACAATGCTTTTGATAATTTAAAAACATGATTTGGAGAGTCATTTTCAAAAACTGAAGGTTGTTCAACATATACCTCCTTTTCAATAAAACCATTTAAAAATGCACTTTTAACATCCATTTGATAAAGTTTAAAATCCATGTATGATGCAAATGCAAGTAGCATCCTAATAGCTTTTAACCTTGCAACGAGGGAAAATGTTTCATCATAATCAATTCCTTCCTCTTGATTATAACCTTTAGCTACTAGTCTAGCTTTGTTCCTAGTTATGACACCTTGTTCATTTATCTTAGTTCTAAACACCATTTTGATGCCAATAATAGGATGATGTTTAAGTTTAGGAACCAAGGTCCAAACCTTGTTTCTCTCAAATTAATTTAACTCTTCTTGTATAGCAAGGACCTAAAATTCATCACTTAAAGCATCATTAATATTTTTGGGTTCAATTTAAGAAATGAAAACTAAATTAACAATAGACTTGAGTTTAGATCTAGTAGTTACCCTTTTTGTAGTGTCACCTATAATGAGGTCTTGAGGGTGAGCTTTCTTGAATTACCAATCCTTTGGAAGTTCATCCTTCAAGGTAGGTTGAAGTATCTCCTCATTTCCTTTTTGCTTAGATCTTCAAGTTCCAAAGGCTTACTAGCATTTTTTTGTTGTGTTTTCATAATCTCATTGTCACCTATAAGATCATCAACACTACAAATATCCTTTCTAGGATCAAGTGAGTTTGATTCATTAAATACCATATGCATTGACTCTTGAACTACTAGATTTTTCTTGTTAAAGACCCTATATGCTTTGCTAGAGATGGAACAGCCTAGGAAAATTCCTTCATCGGCTTTGGAATCAAATTTCCCAAGATTATCCTTAGTGTTCAATATAAAGCACTTGCATCCAAATACTCTTAGATAAGAGATTTTGGGTTTTCTATTGTTCCATAGCTCATAAGATGTTTTATTTAAAATTGGTCTTTTGAAAACTCAATTTGAAATATAACAAGATGTGTTAACGACATCTGCCCAAAAGTATAGAGGCAAATTATACTCATGAAGCATTGTTATAGCCATTTCCATAAGAGTTCTAATTTTCCTTTCAACTGCCCCATTTTATTGAGGAGTTATAAAAGATGAAAATGTAAGAGAAATACCATTTTCATTACAATAGTTTTTAAAAAATTCATTTTCAAATTCGATTCCATGATCACTTCTAATGGATGAAATACACAATCCTTTTTCTTTTTGAACTCTTTTTGAAAAATTTTCAAAAGCTTTAAATGCATCATTCTTATGAGAAAGAAAAACACACCCAAGTGTATCTAGAGTAGTCATCAACCAATACATAAGCATAGTGCATTCCACTAAGACTAGCAACTCTAGTTGGTCCAAATAAATCCATATGTATAAGTTCAAGTGGTTTAGAAGTGGACAATACATTTTTAGCTTAAATGAAGACTTAGATTGTTTTCCCTTTTGACAAGCATCACAAGGTTTATCCTTAGTGAATTCAAGCTTAGGTAAACCAATCACAAGTTTATGTTTACAAAGATCATTCAAAAGCTTAAAATTTGCATGTCCTAACCTTCTATGCCATGTCCATATGTCATGGGAAATTGACATTAAGCATTTTATGTATTTGTTATCAATTTTATTCAAATCAATAACATAAACATTATCTACTCTTTCACCACTAAAAATTAATTTATCTTTATCAAGACTACTAACAAAGCAATTTTTTGGATAGAAAGTTACCTTGTTTCCCATATCACATAATTGACTTATACATAGCAAATAATGTTTAAGACCATCCACAAACAACACATGATGTATAGATAAGGATTGAGGATTACTTATTTCTCCAATGCCAATAATTTTTCCTTTTGCATTATCACCGAAGGTAATGTGTCCTCCATCCTTAGCATCAAGTTTATTGAATTGCTTCTTGTCTCCCATCGTGTGCCTTGAACATCCACTATTGAGATACCACTTGCTTTTTGTTCTTGTGGATTTCAAGAACACCTACATAAAATATTTTAAATATTCTTTTGAACCTAAACTTTTCTTGGTCTAGGTTGGTTAGTTTTAAGATAATCCAAAGGAAGCAAATTCATGTGTAGATTTCTATAGAAGCACACATTATTGGTATGTGCTTTGATCATGCAATATGAATATTACAACATTTTCAAATTTATTTCTCCTAGGATGATATGCTTTTCTAGTGTATACAACATGCCTTTGGTGTTGTGTGTATCTCTTATTGTTTTTATGACATTGAGTGAGACATACATTGGCAATGGTGATGAATATTTTGATAAGTTTGTACAATGTGTTTATGTGCATTGTGTTATGTAGCATGCCTATGATAATTATGTCTAGTGTACATATAAGCATGCTTAGGTTGAGGTGCTCTAGTTTGACCCTTACCTCTTTGTGTTAATAAAGAGTTAATCTTATGAGACTTTGCCTTGCTTTTTAACATATGAGATTTAGCTTGAATCTCATTTAAGGTTGAAAGAGTAGAATCATGTGAAGCTTTAACAAAAGTAATATGTGATGAGGATGATGAAGACATTCCATTTTATATCCAATTCCATAGGTATCTCTATGAAATTTTTGAGATTCAAGAAGATTATATAAAGTTTTTTTTCCTCTCTTAAATTTAGCAATGGAATTTTTTAATTCTAAGACTTCTTTAGAAAGCTTATGATTTTCATCATTTGATTTCTTAAGTTGGTATTCCAAAGAATTAAAAGATTTAGCATCACTTACAAGTTTTTCATTTGATGCAAAAATTTTAGCAAAATCAATTTTTAAACATTCAAAATCCTTATTTAAGCTAGCTAACTCATGTTTATATTGTTTCTTCTTAAATAACAAAATTTTGCATTTAACAAGTAATTTGCTCATAATAAAGCTCTCATCATCATCATCATCATCATCATCATTATCATAATATTTATCACAATCATCAAAGGAAGAATAAAAAGTGGATGGTACCTCATTTTTGTTTTCGATGGCCATGAAGCAAAGATTGGTAACTTTTGTTGTTCTTCATCCTCTTTGAATTCGGAGGAATCATCCCAAGTAACTTTGAATGCCTTCTTCTTATCTTTTGCTCCTTTGCTCTTAAATTTGAGTTTGGGACATTCATTTCTAATGTGTCCCAGTTTCTTACATTCATAGCAAGTAACCTCTTTTATTTTCTTCTTCCCATCTCCTTCAAACTTCTTGTTAAAGTCCCTTATTCTTGAGAAATTTTTCTTTCTTAAGAACTTCTTGAAGTTCCTAATGAGCATGGCAATCTCACCATCTTCATCACTAGAATCTTTGATGCTTTCCTCTTCATTATCTTTTTAAAGAGCTTTTAAAGCAATGATCTTTTTCTTTTCTTCTTTCTCTTCTTATTCTTCACCTTTTTGCTTGATGGTGAGCTCATGTGTCAAGAGCTTACTAATGAGCACATCGGTTGATAGAATAGAGAGGTCTTGAGCTTCCTCAATTGAGGTAACATGAGATTCCCAATCCTTCTTAGGTAGGATTCTTAGAATCTTATTTTTTACCTCTTCCTTAGAGAAATGTTTTCCAAGTTTCTTGAGGGTTGTGAGGAGAGAATTGAGATGGTTTGTCATCTCCGTGATTGATTCTTGAGGCTTCATTTTGAAGAGTTCATATTCATACATATGAAGTTGAACCTTCTTTCTTCTTACTTGAATGTTGCCTTCATAGTGATTCTCTAAGGTCTCCCACATTTCTTTAGCCGAAATGCAATGTTGAAGCTTGCCTCCTTTTTCTCTTGTCATAGAGGAGACTAGAGTAATCATAACCTTTTTATTTTTGTGATTTTCCTCCTTTTGATCAACACTCCATTGGCTTCTTGCAAGAGTAGTTATCACACCATCAATGGTGATTGTAGGTGGTTCCCAACCTCTTAGGACAATATCCTAAAATTTAATGGAATTGCAATCAAGATATAATTCCATTTTGAATTTTCAATGTGGATAGTCATTACCATCAAAGAATGGTCTAAGAGAAGAGATGTTTTGAGATTAACTCCCCATGATTTTGTATTCTAGCAATGAAGTACCTAGAATTCAAGCTATGATACCAATTGAAAGAGTCCTAAAGGGGGGGTGAATAGGACTATCGAATAAAATTAGGAAATTAAAGGAATTCTTTGCAAGAATTAAGTAAGAGTTGAGAAGGAAGAATGAAGAACACAAATATTTAAGGAGTTCAAATTCAACAATAATCCTACGTCTCCACCTAACTTATCCCCAAGTTAGGATTTTTTAATCACCTAGAATCTTATTCATAAGATTGAGAATACACAAGAGTTTTATGGCTCACTCTTAAAACCTTATAATTTGAGTTTTCAAGGCTCACTTAAAAACTAAATTACAAGTGTTTTCAAGGCTCACACTAAAACCAATTTCCCAAGTGTTTTAATGGCTAAACACTTAAACCAATTCCTTTAGAATAGAATCTCACTTCCCATTTTCTAAACCTAAAAAAGATAAAAATAAGAACTAATCACTCACTAACTCTCATAAGAGTTATACACAAAGAATTTGTTTAAAAGAAAGTTTAAGAGCTTAATTGAATGTTTAAGAAAATGATGAATGATAAACAAATTTTTCTTAACCTTTCAATTGAATTCTAAGTTGTGTTTATATAGAAAAACACTTAAAAATGTAGCTTTTGGATGTATCAATCATGTCTCCAACATTTAGAATTGATTTTGAATCAATTCTTGGACTTTTGGCAGCTCAAAGGATGCTCACGGGCGGCTCATGAGTGAACGGTGCTCGTGAGGGGTGAAAATATATCTGTTGCATTCAAAAATTCCAGTTGGAATATTGTCAGGGGTTTTCTCATTAGCAGGTCATAAGCAAATAGCTTGTGAGGAGCGCTCATGAGGGGTGCTACCATTTTTTGGCAAAAACGTGCTCCAAAGGCTCCATTGAAGGACAACTCATGACCACTTATGACCACTTTGAAAGATGCTAGTGAACGGGACTGAAGCAGATTGATTCAGCCAAAACATTCTTCATAAAAGTTGTAGATAATTGTCTTATATTTCTATAAAACTTTAAATTACCTTAATTAGACATCTTGAGCTCAAGATATTTCTGAAATACGAAGGGCTATGCAAACTAAAATGCAAGCTACATATGCTGACTTCAACTAAAGATTTGCATACCTAAATGAAGTTGGATTTTGACAATAAAGCTCAATATAGAAAGCTTAAGATTTCTAATTAAAAAGTGAAGAAGCTTATTTTCTCATTTAAGAGCTCTAAATATGTCAAAAGTCTTCTTCAATATCAGAGGTTCAATCAGCTTGAAAAGTCACTATTCATCCAAAAGTGTATATGCTTGGTATATGTTTGGTATATAATTCCCTACACACTTAATTGAAATTATTAATATAATTTTTTTTTCAAAGTCCAAAATTAGGAGTTTGATCATGCAAATGGTCAATATAGGGACACACATTTTTACACAAAATTCAATACTATTGCTTTAGTTCATTTTTTTCTCAGACTTGGTGTCTACTTCTTTTGATCCTAGTAATCAAGCTTCCCGGTGAAGCAAACCTCCTGTTTGATCCAAATCAAATAGGTTAGAAGGGATTTGAAACTATTTCTTACCCTTGTCACCACCTTGAGCTGGTGATGAAACCCTTATTCTCCTTTACTCTATTTCTGTGAAATTATAAAAAAACTCACATAAACCCATTTTAAACATTCAAAAGATGCTTGGCCGATTTTTATTATTTTTTAGGCTGAACAATGCTGAATAGTTTCTTGAAGTTTTTGAATCAAAGGAAGAACATCACTCTCTACAACTATATGAGATAAGTGCAAAGAGAGGGCCAACTTACCTCCAAGATTATAAAACCTTGCTTGAGCTCATTTACCAAGACTGAGCTAGCCATAACTCTCTTAAACTCATTTAAAATTCTAGGGAGGGAGTCGATCAAGTTTCTGTCAAACAAGGAACCCCATTCCTCGAGTTTTGAGGGGGATTTAGAATGTGTAAACAATGCACCCCTTTTTTCTATCTTCCTTGAAATTTGTATATATGAAAAGGATATTATTTTGATGTTAAATTGTTTTTACTTTATGGTATCATCATAAGGTTTAATGGGAATGAAACATAGACTACAAAATATGAAAAAACAAAATTTTAAGGTCAACTTATGTTTTCCAAGATTTGATCAAGCACTGGTATAACATGTCCTTTTTTTTTCTTTTCCACTTCTAAGTATTAATTGGGAACACACATGATTTACAAATTAAACCTTAGCATCATCAGGAACTATAAGGTCAGTTAAGAGGAGAGAGTAGTTGGTAAATACTTTTAACTTTAACAGTCTTCTTTACATTCATCATCTTCAAAAGTAATGTAATTTTGACTAGCATTTGGTGCAGTACCAAATAAGAAGCCGCACATATAATAGCAGGATTAGTCCTGAAATTTAAAATTTGAAAAAAATTAAAAAAACAACAACTAGAAATAAATAAAATTTAGTGCTTCCCTTAGAGTTGATTTGGAGTTCTAACATGAGCTCCACCCATTACTTAATACATATACTAGTTCTCTATTTATCCTAATAAACAGAATTAAAAAAAAAAAGCAAAAACACAATTTAATCATCTCCAATTGTAAAATCTCAATACAAACTCTTCCTAATAACAATCACAATGTCAATACGTAATTTAAAAAGATGAAAATAAATTCTAAGTTTGAGAGGAGCCATGACCGAAGAGACAAATGGGTTGTAAAAATGACGTTAACAGCATTGCAAAGCTCGTCATTAGAGCGACGCTAGCAAAGGACAATGTTAAGGTGGGAGGAGTGCATTATTGTGAGGTAGCGGTTAAAGTGGCCATGATGGGATGGGAAGAGGATCAAGGGCAATGATATGGAAGTGATCAAAGGAGTGGCCAAAAGTGATTGAAAAGATTCTTTGTAAGTTAGAAAATAATAAGTTATAGTTACCTGCATAAAGAACTATGTGTTCTCTCCATTTGTATAGATACAATAGTTTTATTGTAGCAAGAGTCCTTCTTTAGTACAAATGTGTGTATCTATAAAAATAAAATTGTAATCGTTAAATTAATACTTATTTAATCACAGTCATTAATACGTATTATGAGTATTAATACAAAAGAATAATCAATGATTGTAATTAAATAACAATTAATATAACAGTTTTAATTTCATTTGTACAGATACAAACGTTTGTATCTTAGCAATAGCTGTTAAATTGATAAAAATAAAAACAAAAGGATTAATTTAGTTTTGGCCAAAGTGCCAAATTGGACCTTAACATTTTAACCTGATTGTATATTGAACCTTAATCTTTTTTTTTTTTTTAGCAAAATTGAAAGTAAAAGTTGAAAAATGTTACACAAATTAAACCTTAATAGGGGTGTGCAACGGGTGGGTTGGGTAGGTTCGGGTTGGAAAATGAAAAAACTGAGTGGTTTATGGTTATAAATATTTTACACCGAATTGCACAAAATTGGTTGAAAAACTGGCAGTTCAGGTTACTAAAAATTATCGGGTTTATCATTTCAGGTTTGCAGTTTGAGTTTGACAATGGACCTCAAAATTTGGGCTGCATAAACTCAAAAAAAAAACACTAAACATATAATTAAAATAGGTGTTAGCCCATTAGTGTTTTATATGACCCAAAGCTTACAAAAATATGGCTCAAGACCTATAATAATATTCATTTTTTAACATGATTTCCTATGTATTAACAAGTAAATATAATACAAAAAATTTTTGCTTTACACTTAAAAGTATTAAACAAAATAACTATATTATGTTGCTATTGACAAAAAATTCCTTGTATAAGCAAAAGAATAGCCTTCAAAAAAAAAATCAAGGCATTCCATTTATAATCCACCAAAATTGAATCAACAAAAAAAAAAAAAAAGCAAAATTAGGAAGAAATATTAATAATGAAACAAGTAATGAAGGAATTTTGAGGCTCAGGAAAAATGTGTGATTGTGAAATCATAAGAAGAATGATAATGCTTAATTTCTAGGTAGCTATAATTAAAAAATGCCATCAAACCATAGAATATATAGCAAAACCATTCATGATTCCTCATAATATAATTAAGGTGGAAGCATTTCATCATTGCCCCAAAATTCAAAAAGATAGAAATACAAATAAGTAAAACGTAAAGAGTATACTCCCAGTATTATGAATACTAAGGCAAACCAGTTTGATAATAATAACAGATGATAGAATGATAGAAACAAACCATTTTTAGAGCATATATCACTGTAATAACAAAGTCAGTAACTTGTGGCAATATGTATAAATATTAGAATAATAGAAGATCAATAAAAATATAAAATTCAACAAAGTTTAAGGCTTAGCCATATGTTTTCATTTAATAAAGGAAAACAATTATACTTCTGGCAACAAAAATAGGTTAGTCATGAAAGAAACACAACCAAAAATCCTTTCAAAAATTAGAAAACATAGGTGGAAGCTTTCATAATAGCCCCACTAACAAATACTGCAACAACACTGCATACTTTCACAGGGTGGACACAAGATAGCAACACATCATGAGGTACCAAAATAAAACAAAGGCACAAAACTCAATACCAACATATTACTAATGCAACACATACCTGGACTTGCAAATATCAATGTTGGTCATAGAAATCTATCAGTCACTAATAAGAAGTATATGCACAGAGATACTTAAATAAGTGCACATCAATCACAATAAAAAATTAGTAAAGGATGAGAAAATATATATTGATTGTTAGAAGAACATGCAAAATGCAATCAAATTGGATGTGAGTTTGGGCCAAAAGGAACAGGGGGAAAATTTGCAATAAAACCAAATAAATTGATTAGATAGTTAACATGAAATACAATTTAAATTAATAAAATGTATTTTGATTTAAAAAACTTACCCTTCTCAAATTTCTCAAACTCATCAATAGCCTTTTCAATTGAAACTAGTTTTGAATCCATTCTTAGCAAATCTTGAGTACATATTAAAGCTTCCACCAATTTAGGAGTTAGTGAAATCCTAAATTTATCTAAAACTCTACCACCAGTGTTGAAAGTTGACTCATAAGCAACAATGGAGACTAGGATAGACAAAACATCACGAGCCAATCTAAAGAGGGTTGGGAATCTCTCGGCATTCAATTTCCACCACCTCAGCACATCAAAATTCCTCTCTTCTACTATTGCCTCACTCAAATATATATCTAATTCATGTTTGGATTCATGATGCCATACATAGTGAAAGAATAAAATTTGAATCATAAACCTGAACCCGAATCCAAGTAATTCAATTAATTGATTAAATTTAGGTTTTTATTTTGTTACCACAAACGCAGAAGAGGCAAGAAATCTGGAAGGAAGAGAGGAGGTTCACTTCGGTGACACCCTACCTTGAGCTTTTAATTTTGTAGTTCGGATTTGAGACGTCTCCAAAAGAATCCATCATCCACAAGTGTCCACACAAACAACCCTTGATTTTGAAAAATATTTATGTGTTAGCACCTTCTCTTGATTTCTCACAAATCAAGAATTAAAAGGAACTCTATGTTTTTTTTCTAAAGAGAGAAAATGAATTTGGTGGCAGAAAATAATAAGAGTCTATAAAACCCTAGAAAATATAACATATTTATAGACATTTAAATTAGGGTTCACTTGCCAAAATAACCTTTTTGTAATTTCTCACTTATTCTTATTATGATTTTATTTAAAATTAAATCAGAAATAATCTTATATTTATTTAAGATAACCTTTACCTTAAATAAATAAATATTTTATTTATTTATTTCCACAAAGCTTATTTGGGCTTGTTAAACCCATATTCTTTTTAGGCTTGTTCAAAATGTGTGACCTGTAGGTTCACATGACATTGGCAGTGAGCCTTAAATCTCTATTTAGGCCTACAAGTCATAAGTGGCCTTTAACAAGACATTATGACTACCCAAGTCATGTGAAGTCAATAATCCAACATAACCTAATACAGTGAATATTCTAGTTCCTTTATCACATGATATCTTAATTAAATATAAGGTATAGGTTATGTCATCCTTATAGAATTCAATCATATAATTTCTCAATTCCAAGTACACTCAGAATGATAACTCTTTATCAAATTAATTTAGCATGACCATGCATTTTCCTCAATCTATCTTATCAGGGGCCTCATAGATATTTTACTCATATTAAATGAGGGACAAATTCCTTCTCAATTACTCACATACTCATTTTATACCCAACAACACCCTATTTTATCATTCAGTTAAAGATAATGTAAGATTATGTCAAAATATAAAATAATTATGTAGAAATCCATGGTGATTTCAAGGTTAGAGGACTAAACTAATATTTTATGATGAGAATTACTTATGGCAATTATCTATGTAGTATTCTCATGATGGGTCAATCCAACACTTTATTTCTTAAATAAGTACCTATGAGTTGACTTAATATCTCATATTCATGATTAGTAAAACATAATCATCAATCAACACTATACTAGCCATAATACATTGTTATGACTAGGGATAATTTGAATAGAACTCATGTTTAATCTAAGGGTTTTTACTATCAAGTGACATACTTGATGACATTAGTAAGAATTGACTATTCAAGTAATTATCATAACACAAAATGATAATGAAAAATGCCTCTTTATTAAATAAAATGATAAATTCAAAACATGGTCATACATGATTGACCTAGTGCATATCACTAACAATTTAGACCTCTTGCTTCCACCCACTCCAATCTCCATCTTATGCTTTTTGAGCTTTTTTTTTTCAACATAAACATTGGCTTTTCAAAGTTTTTATCTCTAATAGATTCAGATTGGCTAATTTCAGAAAAGAGGGTACTTTGAGACTGATTTTCACTCGTGGATCTACTTTTAAAGACAATAACATAATCATTTGATAACTCATATAGGGCAGACTTAACCATTGCAAACAAGCTTCCACCTTTATCCTCCTTATACAGTTGAGTTAATAAAAATGAAATGTAATCCAATTTAAGACAAAGATCTAAAATGTTGGCAAAGAAGATGAGAAAGTTCATTTTTTCAGGATCCCCCCACCCCCCCCAATACTTATCAAATTTCAATTTCACATTAATGCCCATTAACATAACAGAACTATCAACATACTCCTTCCACTCATTTAACAAGCAATGCAATTTAGAAATCTCACTAAATAATGAAGTTTTAATGACATATTGAGAACCATATATTCTCAAAGTTAGGAAAAAAACGTGTTTCAACATTTTAACTAACTTTTTCACAACCTCCCAATCCAAATAATCAGGAACATCTCTTAAGTTTGCCCTAAATGAAAATTATTGTTCCTCAAATTTTTCAAATACTTTGTCATAAATGCATGCATTTTTTAACATCAAATAAGTGGAATTCCACCTAGTTTGCACATCAAGTGATAAGGCATAATTATACTCAATACCAATAAGTGCACTGTAATCCTTAAACTTTCTCAACCTAGATGGAGAGTTCCTAATGTACCTAATAGCATCTCTAACTATCTTAACAGACACAGACACATCTTTTAAGCCATCATTAATAACCAAGTTAAGTATGTGTGCCATGCATCTCATATGTACATATAGAGTTCGAACCATGCTTCCACCCCAACTAAGCAAATTCCTTTTGAAATAAGATAATGCAGTGTCATTTGATGATGCATTGTCAATAGTTACTATAAATACATTCTTAATCCCCCATTCTAGTAAATTATTTTATAGAGCCTAAGCTATGTATTCACCCCTATGTGAGGTTACAGGCATAAAAGAAAGAATTCTTTTTTAGAGTTTTTGGAGCTTCCACTCAGAATCAATAAAATGTGCAGTAATACACATATAGTTAATCCTTTGGTTTGAAGTCCAAGAGTCAATAGTGAGACTGACTCTTTGACTATTTGTTATAAAAAAATTCTTTAGTTTCTACCTCTCCTCTAAATAGAAATCATAACAATCCTTAGAAACAATTCATCTGGATGGGATTTTAAATCTAGGACAACAAGAACTCATACAATTTTTGAAACCCTCCCCCTCTACGAATTTAAAAGGCAGTTCATCTATTATCAGTATTTGGGATAGTGCTTTTCTAATATTATCTTGATCAAATGGCTAAGACCCCAAAACCCTAATATTTTCAAAGCAATTAGAGTTAGGTTTAAATGTCAACAAAGCTTATCTTTTATCTTTGCTATGTGGATTTTTTATACAAATTAAAACATGATTTATAAGGGAAGAGGTTCCATGTTTTATAGGTTCTGCCTAAATTTTTTTAGCATAGTATTTACACTGACCTTTAATAAGCTTGCCTTTGGCATCCTTTATTTGGTCAAAATGCTCCCACACAGCAGCTCTTGACTTAGATTATTTTCTCTTCTTCTTAGGATCAATATGCTCAACATTTGGATTCTGTTGAGTTGGGGTAGTTTGATTTTTTATTTGTGCTTGTTCTTCCACCTTATTAGATGTACTAGTGGCATTGATGTTATTACTGGTTGGGCTTGTAGCCATCTACAAAATTCCAACAAATACAACAAGTCATTAGAATAATAAATTAAAAATAAAATTTCTTTAGTATAAAAAATAATAAAAAATACACCTTTAAGAGTAATGATTCTTGAGTATATCAGATTAGTCATTTTTGCACATCACTAAGCAATTAGAATGAAATATTCATTCAAAAATTATACTTCCACCAAAATAAACATATGCTTCTACCATGTTTTTGCAAT
The DNA here is from genome assembly GCA_947683625.1 of Mallotus nudiflorus. NCBI lineage: Eukaryota > Viridiplantae > Streptophyta > Magnoliopsida > Malpighiales > Euphorbiaceae > Mallotus > Mallotus nudiflorus. The sequence goes on from CANTUR010000302.1 coordinate 3,451,376, forward strand.
AAGTTTTTTACAGTTCCAGGAAATAACATAGAAAAAACACAAGAGACCATACATTTATCAAATAAACATAGTTGACCAAGCATAATAACATAAAACAATAAAAAAAATACATTAGCATAAATCATAAATCTATATCAAAAGAATATTATACCGTCAGAAATCATATTACACATGTTCATTTTATGAAAACAAAGTGTCATTTTGATAGATCCATAAAGATCTCGATGGATCTCAAATACAAAAGTTTGATTAGCTGCAAAATAAAACTTAAAATCATTTTTATATATAATAGTCATAAATTTTTGTTTTTGTACAAAAATATTAACATGCAAACTACAAATAAATAAAAAACTCTATACAAAATCAATTTTAACACGAAAAATATTAAATGTATATAATTATAATATAATTATAGCTATAAATAATATGTACCTCATATATATATTTTTTTGTATAAACACACAAATTTATAAACATCATTGCTATAAATTAATAGAAAAACTAATAAAAAATTTTTAATTGCAAAATATAAAAAAATGATTGCCCATTCTTTAGATATATAGATCTACAAAAATTAGGCTTTCAAAATTGATTTCTATGAGTCTATGACATAAATAATTTAATCATAGAGAGTAAATGACTAACATTAAAGCAGAATCTTAAGAAACTAGAGGTTTCTGTCACAGAAACATATTTTGCTCAAAGATCAAGTACACGCAGAAATCAAAAAGAACAAATTCAATTGTCACATAATAGAAATAGAAGAAGTGAAGAGATCGAGTTAAGAGATGAGTAGGATTTGGTTACAGAGATGAGATAATATAAGATAAAAAGAATAGTGTGACTGTGTGAGGGGGCTAGGGTTTTGATGTTTCAGTTATAAAGAGGAAAAGGAGAGGGTTAGAGGCGACTGCTAGGGTTGAGAGAAAAGGAAGGTTCGAGAGAATTTGAAGGAGGTGTGATTGAGAGTGTGAGGGGGTGTGTTAGAGTTTAGGAAGAATTTATACTTAGGGTTTTTTTAGGTATATATATATATTCAATTTTTTGGGTAGGTCAAATTTTGAATTGCCTTATCCGAACTGAGAGTGGAGAACAAAAAAATACAGGGCATCCTCCATCGAACCGACCCACTCTCTTCCTTAATTGTCAAATATATATATATATATATATATATATATATATATATATATATATATATATATATATATTATTCAGTTTATTGGGTAGGTCAAATTTTGAACTGCCTTATCCGAACTGAGACCGGAGAACCAAAAATACAGGGCATCCTCCATCGACCCGACCCACTCTCTTCCTCGGTTGTCGAATCGGTCTCATTTTTCAGTTTGAGTTCGGGTGCAAAAATGGGTCAATTGGGTTCTACATACCCCTAATCGTCTATTTGCACAAAATAGACATTAAACACTACCTATGTGGATGAAGTGGACTAACTAATTGTTGATATTGCTGTAGTTGTGGCAAAAGCATGCGCTGTACAAATACATCTCCATCTCAATCTTGGACAACACCTCCTTTCATTCATTAAGTGATGAGCACATACAAGATTACTTTGCAAGACCAAACATCAACTTTAGCACCATCGTAACCTTTCTTTGCTAGAATCTTCGATGCCATATAAGCTAGTGTACCGTAAAGACTGTGAAGTAGCCTATCTGGTTATGCTTGATCCTTGACGATGTTGAGACTGTTTAATCTGCACTATAAAGCCACCTTTCACCACTTTTTGCTTGCTTATAGATTTAATAACCACACTTTGGCCTATGCGGAGATTTCTTACATGGTATGCCTTGGCAAAAGCCCCACAGCTCAGCAGCGTCCCTAGCTCATACTTATCAAATAAATTAATCATCTCCGATGGAATATCACTAGTAGCTGCTGAGAAATGTTGGAATACAAGTCTTCCACGCAAGAATACAAGCCTTCAAAAATGAAATCTTGAACAATTGAAATGTTTTATAATGGTTGTAGAGTAAGCAAAAGGCAATCAATAAAATAATTTTCTTAAATATTTGATAATTTAAAAATAAAATCATCAAATAAGAGGTTATAGTGGGTGGTAGTGGCTTACCTCAGGCTTGCTATTTAAAAAGAAGAGTCTGTTTTAGGGATAAAGGTAGGGGATGATAGGATGGTAATTACCAACTGCCCTTTTTTTTTTATCAATTTGCCTAAAATGTGTTTGATGAAATGTTTAAAAGAGTTAGGCTTGCTATTCAAGTAAAAGGTCCTTATGGGCTGTGGAAATTTCTTTTATCTTGTCATTTACATTTCTTATTTTTTCAATTTGCATTGTTTAATGTTATCAATTTATAGGAATTTCATTTGAAAATAGTCCAAGCTACCTTCTTTTTTAAGCTTGAAGTTTTTCTTAATTAATTTTTTACCATCTACAATTCTTTCACATAATGACCTTGTTTGAATTTTCATATGATCTTTTGCATTATAGAATAAACACTCAAATGTGAGTGTGTGTGTGTGTGTACATATATATATATATATATATATATATATATATATATATATATATATATATATATATATATATATATATATATAGTAAAGATTAAGATCCTCTCATATTAGTGAAAACATGATCTATTATGTTTAGATCATCTCTACCCTTTTTATCAATTTGCCTAAAATGTGTTTGATAAAATGTTTGAAAGAGTTGGATGACTAATAGTGCACACTTTTTCCACGCCTGCAACAATATAAGCAATTGGTGGGGTCCACTTCATCCACACAGGTAGTGTTTAATGTCTGTTTTGTGCAAATAGATGGTTTGATCCAATTTGTGTAACATTTTCCAACTTTTAGTTCCAATTTGGCTAAAAAAAAGATTAAGGTCTAATATGCAATTAGGTTAAAATGTTAGGATCCAATTTGACATTTTGACCAAATCTAGAACAAAAGTTAACCTTTATTCCATTTTAAATCATGTCATTATAAGATACATGTTAAGGATGACACATTTAATATGTGTGCTTTTTTAAATAGTGTGAGGGAGATTAAAATATATGTGTTTGATGAATGTGAAGATTGTTATAGGTCTTCCTAGTGGAGCCCATAATTTAAAAAAAAGGTCAAAGTTTGTAACACCGAATCCAGTGTTGCATTTATTAAAAAATTTAGTTGAATTTTTAGCCAATTTACATGGCTATATAAAGCCATATGGTGGCCATTTTCAGTATGGAGTGAAGGAAGTCACAAACAAAGGAAAAATAAGTGATTGAGGTGTGTGCTTGTGAGGTGAGAGCCAAAGCAATTTTGCTTTAATGAGTGTGAGAGAGTTTTAAGGGTTTGGAAAATTTTTCTTAAGGGGTGAGTGACAAAATAGTGAAGTAATTATTTTAGGATGTTTAGGAAATATTTTGAGTGCCACTAATTTGGTGAGAAATCTTTTATTATGTACCTTTAATGTTGATTTAGAGAAGACTCTCTCTTGTACCTTCCATTTTTATAGTGGAAGAAAATCTTAGATTTTTTCTCGTGGACATAGCCCAAGAATTAAGGGTGAATCACATTAAAATATTGCTGTCATTTTTGTTATTTATATGGTAGATTTTATCACTTATTTTATTGACCTATTAGCTAGTTTAACCGTGCCATTTATTTATTTGTTTAATTTTTTTTGTAGTAATTTTTATTTTATCTCTGTGAACATTATTCCACTGTGCTAACTAGAGATGATGTGGTTTAGCACGCATCCAAGATTTTAGCAACCGTGACACTGTTTAGGCTCAGGGCCTTAGGGAAGACATTACTATTTCACAAAGTCATAGCGTGGAGAAGAGGAGTCGCCATCGAGGATAATAACTGGGACAATTTGATTGGTGGTACTCGATTCTCTAAAAGAAAATTAGCACCACAACCAGGAGATTCTGGATACGGAATACTAACTTCTCTTAGTCTCGTGTTTAGAATAATTTTATAAATGATTATTTCATCCTCTAATTACATGCAATTTTATTAAACCCTATTTGACATCCATCTAACCCTAGGCATCTAGTCAATACACATAAAAAATGAACTCAAGATCATGTTGTCCCCAAGTCTAAACTATGTTAATTTTATTAAAAAGTTAGCTAGATTTACATTTTATTTACAAGTGAGAAACAGACTAAAGGTGGGTCTACATTTTTTATTAATTAGTGAGCCTAGATCTATTTATTTTAGTTTGTCTATGGAATGGGCTTCAGTTTATTCAATTTTAAAGGAAAGTTAAATTAGTGGGCCTAAGTCTAACTTGATTTTATTTTAAGTGAAATGTGGTCCTAGGTCTATATTTATTTTAAAACAAATGAAATTAAGTGGGTTGAGCTAAGTTTAAAAAAGTTTTAATTAACTAAGTGGGCCTAAAATCTAATTAACCTAATGGGCTTAAATTAATTTTAATTATTTAAAATCCTAAACCATTTTTTAAGTCTATTTAAAGTGAGTTTGACCTAAATGTGGGCTTGGGGCCCAAAATGATAAAAACATAAAAAAACAAGCCCAAAACAAATAAAACATAAAAAAAGGATCAAACAAACATTTTAGTGATTTTCTAGAAACCCTAAATTAATTACATGCAAACCCTAAATTAAGCTACTGCCACCATTGATTTTTACCCAATTGAACCTAATTACTAATTGATTTTAAATGCAGAAAATTAAATCTTTCACTATTCTCACTACTAGGGCTATTATAAACTATGCACAAAAATTAAAATTAAACAATTATACATCCATGAATTAAAATAACTACAAAGGACACCAAAATGCAGAATAAAAATTAAAATCCTAAGAACTATTAAAAAATAGTACAGGTTCATCCATGACATTCCATGGATCTTCTATTTAAATCTTGAATATTAGACTGTTTCCTCCTCAATTCCTGCTCAGATATCAAAACAAAAAAACACAAAAATTAGATTAGTGAAATTTAATACTCAAATCAATAACAAAAATAAAATAAAAATCATTAAAGAAGAAAAGAATAAAAAAAGAACACTATGATGATCTTTGATGCTGTAAAAATGCTTTTTTTAGCCCCTCAGACTAGGATTTTCACCGTTGAAATTGAAGTATTGTTGATTTTGGACTGGAACTAAAAACAACATTGGATTGTTCTCATTAAAAGAACCGTTTCAAAAAAAAAACTAAGGCTTTGACAGAACAAAAGAAATCAAAGTTTGTGGTACATAGGCATTCTCAGTGGCGTCTAGATTTTTAGGGTTTGTGTGTGTGAGTCTCCCATCTATTTATGTAAAAAAAAGCCCCTCACACATGCAGACTCTTTGCTTTTTAAAGCAAAATCTGCATACTGACTTCCCAAGTTTGCAGGAACGCTCATCTCTCCTAAAATAAACCGATAAGGATTTTGATTTTTAAAAGTTATTTATATGTTTTGAATGTGTCAAAATCTTTTTCAGATAAAAATAATAATAAAATTCAATTTTTAACCAATCAAAACATTGAAAAATAGATGAAAAAATGAAAAAAATATGCGAAAATTTGAACAAACAGGACTTGTTGTGTGTCGGCATTGTGCAATGCCAATCGGCATTATGCAATGCCAATCGACATTGTATAATGCCGATCGGCATTGTGTAATGCTGATCAACATTAAATGCTTACTTTTTTTTTATTTTTAAATACCAAAAGACCCCTAAAAATTGACTTGTAATCAAATCCTAAAAAATGTTGCAATTTAGTCTCTAAAGTCTAGAAAATTGACAACCAAGTTCAATTTTTGAATAAATTTCATCATAGGGGCTTACGTCGTAATTATGCACAATTGCATCCCAAAATTGGGTGCTTACACCAACTCTGTTAATTTTTCCAAAAAATTGTATCAGAGCCGTTGGTTCTTGTTCTGGAGGCATTATTAAATATTATAATGATTAAGGCTAAGACTGGCAAGAGGTTCAGTTTAAATGGCACAAATTGCCACATATGGAGAAACAAGATAAAGGATCTCCTATTTGTGATGAAGATGCATCTACTGATTTTTACTATAATAAAACCCAAGGTTAAGATAGATGAGGAATGGGCATTTGAGCATGAGCAAGTGTATGGCTACATCTGATAGTTCATTAAAGACAATGTGTACAACCACATTTACAATGAAACTCATACATGGATGTTGTGTAACACGCTTGAGGAGTTATACGCTTCAAAGAATGGAAATAACAAATAATTTTATCTGAAAAAATTAATGCAGATAAAATATTAGGAAGGCTCTTTTATCACCAATCACTTTAATGAAATGCAAGGGATCATTGATTAGTTGTTGTATATGGGCATAAATTTTAATAATGAAATTCTTGCTCTTATGGTACTGGCTTCTCTGCTAGAGTGATGGGAGATTTTGAAGATTTCATATACAAAATTTGGACCAAATGGTGTAGTGAATATGAAAGTTATGAAAAGCAATATTATGAATGAAGAGATGAGATGCAGATCAAAGGGTGCCTCTTCAATACAATTAGATATCCTTATTGTAAATTCCAGGGGGAGAAGTGAGACTTGATGCTCAAAGCAAAGAGATAAGAGCAAAGGAAAGTCATATAAGTATGCAAATATTGAATGCCATTACTACAAAAAGAAAGACCACATCAAAAAGTTCTGTTGAAAGTTCAGGGACAAGAACAAAGACAAAGATGTGAGAAAAGATGACAACAGTGATGATGACAAAGCAAATCTTCTCGAAGAATTTAATATTCTTTTTTATTATGATACTGTTAATCTTATTATCCATGAAAATAGTTGGGTGATTGACAATGGTGCTTCCATTCATGCTACATCTCAAAGAGAATTCTTCTCATCCTATACTTTAAGAGATTCTAGATTTATAAAGATGGGAAATGACAATCGAACAAGAGTTGCTGGTGAAGGAGATATGTGTTTGGAAATGATGAATGGCATAAGACTAGTTTTGAAGAATGTCAAGTATGTTCTAGATATTTGCTTGAATTTTATCTCAATAGGCAAGCTTAATGATGAAGGTTTCTGCAACACCTTCCATAACTACTAATGAAAACTCACTAAAGGCTCCTTAGTGGTGGCTAGAGGAAAAAAGGACTCAATAAAATACATACAAATCTCTCCAAAGACATCATGAATGATGTGGAGAAAGACAGTGCTATTGAGTTATGGCATAGAAGACTTAGCCACATGAGTAAGAAAGGGATGATAGTGTTGACCAAGAAAAATGTGTTATCTAGAGTAAATCTTGTGCATCCAAAGAAATATGTTGATTGTCTTATAAGAAAGCAAAACATGGTTGCTTTCAAGAGTTCTCATCCTTCCAAAATGAAGAATGTGCTGGATTTGGTTCATTCAGACTTGTGTGGGCCAATGCCAAAGTCACTTGGTGGTTTTTGGTGCTTTATGACTTTCATTGATGATCATTCTTGGAAGACATGCATATATACCTTGAATTTAAAAGATCAGGTGTTAAATGTCTTTAAAGAATTTCATACCCTGGTGGAGAGACAAATTGACAAGAAACTGAAGTGCATCCGAACAGACAATGATGGAGAGTATTTTAGACCATTTGATGCTTATTATAAAGAGCATGGTGAACGACATCAAACTACACCTCCAAAGATGTCGCAGTTAAATGGTTTAGCTAAGAGGATGAACATGACTTTGATTGAGAGAGTCAGATCTTTGCTCTCACATTCAAAGTTGCCTAAGACATTTTGGGGTAAAAATCTACTTATAGCAATGTATGTGCTAAACATTTCACAATATGTTCCTTTATAATCTAATACTTCAGAGAGGGTGTGGTTAGGAATAGATGTTTCCTATGGTCATCTGTGGGTTTTAGGTGCAAAGCCTTTGTGCATATTCCTAAGGATAAGAGGTCCAAGCTTGATATCAAGACACGACAGTGTGTGTTCATTGGCTATGGTTAAGATTAACTTGGTTATAGATTTTATGATCCAGTTTAGAAAAAACTTATCAAAAGCTGTGATGCTATGTTTGTTGAAGATAAGACAGTCCAAGATATTGCCAGAGTTGAGAAGAACATCCCTAGCTCTGATGATGATTTAAATTTGAAGCTAGTTCCTCTAACAATGGTACCAAGGGAAGTTGGAGATTAAGATGAAGCTATTTTGCCAGATGTAGGCAATGAAGATGCTCCCATTAAGATTTCATTTGAAAATGATAATGATAGTGTTCATGATTAACCACCGGTAGATGAGGCTTCTTTAGTGCTAATAAGGAGATATAATAAAAATAGACAACTTTCTACCATATATCCTAAAGACCAGTTTATGTTACTAACTGACAGGGGAGAGCTAGAAAGCTTTGAAGAAGCTATAAATGATGAACACAAGTAAAAATGGTTTGAAGCCATGTAGGATAAGATGAAGTCTCTGTGTGAGAACAAGACATTTGAGTTGGTGAAGTTGCATGAAGGTAAGAGAGCTTTGAAGAATAAATGGGTGTTCAGGATCAAGCATGAAGAACACAATCTCCAGCTATGATTCAAAGCTACACTAGTTGTAAAAGGATTCAACCAAAGAAAGGGTATCGACCTTGATGAGATTTTTTCTCCAGTCATAAAGATGACATCCGTCCAAACTATGTTGGGTTTAACAACAAGTTTTGATATGGAGATTGAGCAAATGGATTGTAAAACTACATTCCTGTATGGTGATTTGGAAGAAGAAATATTCATAGAGTAGCCAGAGGGTTTCAAAGAAAAGGGAAAAGAGGACTATGTTTACAGATTGAAGAAAAGTTTTATTGCTTGAAATAGGCACCGAGACAATGGTATAAGAAGTTTAAGTCTATTATGGGGAGCAAGGCTATAAGAAGACCACTTAAGACCATTGTTTATTTATTAAAAAATTCTGTAATAATGACTGTATTGTGTTATTGCTCTATATGGATGACATATTGATATTGGTCGGAATGTTTCTAAAATCAACAGCTTGAAGAAGCAGTTGAGTAGGTCTTTTACTATGAAATACTTAGGACTAGCAAAACACATTCTTGGCATAAAGATTATTAGAGAAAAAGTCATCAAGAAACTATGGTTGTCACAAGAGAAGTACATTGAGAAGGCACTTCAGAGGTTCAACATGTACAATGCTAAAGTGGTTAGTTGTCCTCTTGCTAATCACTTTATATTAACTTTTTAACAAAGCCCTTCCACTGATAAGGAGAATGAAGAGATGGACAGAGTTCCATATGCTTCAGCAGTTGGTAGTTTAATGTATGTCATGATGTGTACACGGCCAGATATTGCACACTTAGTTAGAGGTATGAGCGATTCCTTTTAAATCCTGGAAAGGAATATTGGGCTGTAGTTAAATGGATTTTCAGGTATCTTCATGGAATGTGAAAAATATGATTATGTTTTGGAAATGCCAAGCCTATGTTAGTAGGATACACAAATGCAAACATGGCGAGCGATGTTGACTTGAGAAAGTCAACCTTTGGTTACTAGATTACTTTTACAGGGGGAGTTGTGTCATGGTAGTTAAAATTATAAAAATGTGTTGTTTTGTCTACCATTGAAGCAGCGTTTATTACAGTAACTGAAGCTTATAAAGAGTTGCTAAGGATGAAGAAGTTATTAAATGAACTTGGATTTTAATAAGAAAAATACGAGCTATTTTGTGATAGTTAAAGTGCTATCCACCTTAGTAATAATTCCTCTTTTCATTTAAGATCAAAGCATATTGATGTGAGATATCACTGGATATGGGATGTATTAGAGAAAAAGCTATTGCATTTTGAGAAGATCCATACATATGAAAATGGATAAAACATGTTGATGAAGACTTTACTAAGAGAGAAGTTTGAATTATATTGGTTAGTTGTTGGATGGTGATGATCGCCATGTAGTCAGGAGGGGGAGAATTGTTGTGGGTCTCTCCCATTAGAGCCCATAAGTTTAAAAAAAAGTCAATTTGGTGCTGCATTTGTTGAAAAATTTGATTGAATTTCTGGCTAACTTACATGGCTATATAAAGCCATCAGGATGGGCATTTGCGGTATGGAGTGAAGGAAGTCATAAGTAAAAGAAAAATTAGTGATTGAGGTGTGTGCTTGTGAGGTAAGAGCAAAAGCAAATTTGCTTTGATAAGTGTAAGAGAGTTTTAAGGGTGGTTGGAAAATTTTTCTCAAAGGGTGGTGATAAAATAGTGAGATGATTATTTTGGGGTGTTTGGGAAACACTTTGAGTGTCACTATTTTGGTGAGAACTCTTTTATTGTGTACCTTTAGTATTGATCTAAAGAAGACTTTCTCTTATACCTACTATTTTTATAGTGGGAAGAAAATCTTAGATTTTGTCCCATGGACGTAGCCCAAGAGTTAAGGGTGAACCACGTTAAAATATTGGTGTCATTTTTATTATTTATACAGTAGATTTTATTGTCTATTTTATTTACCCATTGGCCGATTTAACCACCTCCATTTATTTATTTGTTTGATTATTTCTGCAGTAATTTTTAGGGTAATTTGAACAGATGGTCATTAAACTTTATTTGTGATTTCAATTTGATTATAAAACTTCAATTTGTGACTTTTTGATCACTAAACTTTGATTTTTTTTCGAATGTAGTCTCTGTCTAAGATTTTAAGCCTTAAAGTTATATAATATTACCATTTTAGTCCAGAAGAGTATTTCCTTGCAAATAAGTCCATAGGTTCTAAAAATAATAAATAAAATAAAAATATATATTTTCATTTTCTTCATGTTTGGCATTGTAGAAAGTCTTGTCCATTATTTGTGTTTATTTGACTGGTTTAATGCTTTGAGAGTTTTAAGACAAGAATTATTTAATGTAAGACAGGAAGAGGTTAATTGATGTGGAACAGATTGCATTAACATATATAGGCAGATTTGACAAAAGGGACATGCGTACTTGAGCTTCAAGTGGACCTAACTTACAGCCCCAATTGAGCCACGGGGCCTATAATATATCAAATTGAAGTTGATTCAGAGTTCCATGATAAGTATTATAGAGTTTTTTGTAGCAGTCCAACTTTAGGCCCAAATTCCATCATTTAGGGCCTCAAAATTCAGTTTAAAGATTATTTCTTTTTTTTTTTGGATTTTTAGTCTTTTTTGCTTTAGGGTTTTTTCCCAAACACTATATATTTGTCTCTTTTAGTTGTTTTGGGATAGTTTTTGATTAAGTTAATTATTTAGAATTATTATTTTTAGTATTCTTATGAATCATTGAATCTTTGGATGCCTATTTCCTCCTATTTTTGTGCAAATCAACAGGGTATAAAAGGTTGTTAGATGGTCAATTGTGCGTAATTCAACAACTTGCAATGTTTATCCCTTGTAATCTAGGCTTCCGCTACGTCATTAATATTCACCAAGGATATCATAATTAATATATTATGACTTTGTTGAATATAATAAATTAAAATGTTTGATATGAACTGTACAATAAATTAAAATTTAATAAGTTTTTTTTTTGTGTGCGCAACATAGTATTTTTAGAAATATTTTTGAGCATGGAGAAATAAGGTAAGAATTAAATGAATTATTGTAACTAGAATATTTAACATTTATCACCGTATTTTATAAAAAATTAAATATTTATAATTTGTTATAAGTTTAGTTTATAATTTGAATTTTAAATGATTGTTTATTAATAAAAAATTATTATACAATTTGTATTAAAAATTTAAAAAAATGCTCAATTGTTGTAATCCTGATGGATTATTAGAATCTGAACTCTCTCTTCGATTTCTCATTTATCTAGTAATTATTTTAATCTAAACCAAATAAATGATCTAAAAAATTTAATATTAATATTAATAATTCACAACTTTCTATTATATTTAACACAGTCACAATATTAATTATGATATTTTTTGGTGAATACTAATCTCTTCATGTCTTGCGTCCAATAATTCTTATCTTAAAACTCTGAAACTATTAGTATTAGATCAGTCAACTAAACACAAATAATGGACAAGACTCTCTACAATGGAAGACATGAAGAAAATAAAAATATATATTTTTATTTTATTTATTATTTTTAGAACCTATGGACTTATTTATAAGGAAATAATCTTTTGGACTAAAATGGTAATATTATATAATTTTAAGGGTTAAAATCTTAGACAGAGACTACATTCAAAACCAAAATCAAAGTTTAGTGACCAAAACGTCACAAATTAAAATTTTATAACCAAATAGAAATCGCGAATAAAGTTTAATGACCATTCGAATAATTTACTCGTAATTTTTATTTTATCTCTATAAACATTATTCTGTTGCTCCAACTCTATTAATTTTCCCAACAAAGATGAGGGTATTTATGTAAACACATGATACAAATATATATATTTTTTAAAAAATGTGATGAGGGCAATAAAATATTGTCCATGCACATTTGTTTTGGCATGACATTAATTTGGTAAATTCATATACAAAATCTTACTATGAATCTAAGAAAAAAAAGGTTAAAATAAATTCAAGAATCTTCTATTTTAATGCTTTGGGTTATGGCCACACTCAAAATGGTTGTCGCTATAAGACCCCTCTAGCAATAGACAGGTAACTTTGTATACATCAGATATATATTTTTACCGTTGTTTCATTCTTGACACTTAAAAAATGAACAACACATGTTGCAGATAGATTAAATAAAGGGAAAATTATAGTAAAATATTCTATGATTTCAACTTTAATCACTTTCTAACCTGTGATTTTAACTCTAACAAGTTAGTACCCTATGCTTCTTGTCGTTAGCAAAAAATGAAATTTCAGTAAACATCGTTTCTATTACTGACATGGCGAAGGGCAAAATTGTCTTCCCATTTACAGTCAGGTGCCAGCGTGTCTTAAAAAAGGAGGAATTTGTCTTGACCTTAAACCCTAAATGCAAAAATTTCTAATGCCCCTCTTATAACTTATTTATTTGCAAACTTGAGATCCTACTGAAAATTCTTTAAATCATATTAGAAAAAATGGAGCGAAATTTGTAAAGACCCTTGCTACACCTTATTCATTTGCTTGTGGTTTGAGCATTTGAAGGAGTAACATATTATGAGAGAGGAAGAAGCGAAGAAAATTGGGGAAAGAAGAAATAGTTCAAGTGTTTTACTTGGGAAGCAAGGTATTGGCGAGCTAAGGGTGTTGGTTTAGCTTCAAGATTAATGTAAGTGAAAATCTAAAAAAAAGTGCTCTGATTTTTATCATTTGAATGTTACGGTTAATGAACATTAACAAAGTGGAAGCTCAATAACAAATAAACAAAAAAAAATTAAGGCTTTAATAGATTTTTTTTTTGTAATTTTAGTTTATGTTTATTATTTTTTTGATTTCATTAATTGAATAAATAGTCTGAAAAGAAATTTTTATTTTTGAACAAAGACATGACTGAGTTCGTGACTCTTGTGCTTCACCATGGGGGATAATGGTATGATGATAATTTCACTTTATATGTAAATGGAGACATAGTGTATAGAGAAGTACATTTCAATGTTTGAGTTATTTGGGTATTATACAAATCTTGGGTATAATGGTGGGTGTAAAATGTGGTATAAAATTGTACGTCTGTCACTTCCTAAGGGAATTGAGGAAATTATTGATGATAGAATATGTCAAGAAATGCTAGAATTTAATAACAATGAAGATCATATTGACATATATTATGTCGGTATAGGACCTCCATTAAATGTAGTTGGAATGGAGAATGTTGAGTGTGGTTTGAATCAAGAAGAAGATGAGGATTTCAATGATGATGTGGTTGTCTTAAATGATGATGTAAATGATGATATGTATGCACATTTTAGTGGAGAAAGTGAAAATGGAGATGATGAGGCAGATAATAGCCAAGGGGATTATGAAAATGAAGAAGAAAGTGATAAAACTAGGTTTGTTGAACAAAAAGATGATGGGCAATTCATTGATGTTGAAGAGAGTAGTGATGAAGACTGTGATATTCATAAATTAATGCAAAAGTTAATTAATGATCTAAGGAGAAAGGACTTAGAAGGCAGTAATACATCTGATAATGATTACTGCATTTTAGAAGAAGAAATTGATTCAGATTATGCATCAGATTGTGAGATGAGTGATTTATATAATGACCTAAAAGGTTTAGATGATGATATCTTTACTAGCATTGGGATTGATGTTGGTTTAGGGGATGATGGTCATATGGGTGCAAGGGGTTCAAGTGTAAACAGAGTAACAGAAGCTAGTTTAAGGGAGAGGGGAGCAGCTAGAGGGCATACTGGTGAAGTTGAAGGGCTTGCTAGTTTAGGAATTGGGGGAGTAGGTGAAGGGCTTACTGGTTCAGGGGATGGGGTGCTGAGGGTGGAGTTAGGGTGAATGATTTGACAGAAGATGATTACAGAGAATTTAATGAAAAATTAGTAAATGATGATAAGCAAGGTAGCTTGAAAGGAAGTGATGATGAAGATAACACAGATAATATTAACTTTAATAAGCAGACTATGCAAGATTAGATAATATTAACTTTAATAAGCAGACTATGCAAGATCCACAACTCTGCAAGGGAATAAAGTTTACAAGTGTTGATGTTTTCAAGAAAGCTTTGCAAGAATGGCTATCAAGAAGGGTTATTCTTATACTTTAAATAAGAATAACAAAAAAAAAGGTATCTACCATTTGCAAAGACAGGTGTGGATTCAGGATTCATGCTCTGAGACTTAGGGAAAATAACACATTTCATATCAAGACCTTTAAGCCTGTCCATTCATACCCACAGGAATGGAATAATATTATTATAACTTCTAAGTTCCTTGCACAAAAGTACAAAGAATATTTGAGAGATAATCCTGAGTGGGATATATATGCTATGTAAAAAAAATTCAGAGGGATCTTGGGCATAAGATCATAATTTCCAAGTGCTACATAGCTAAATGGAGAGCTAAACAACTCCTATATAGAGATGTTATTCAGCAGTATATGAGGCTAGGTGATTATGTTGGAATAGTAAGGGTAGTAAATCTTGGAAGGTAGGTTAAATTGGAAACAAGGCTTAAGATAGTGACAACTAAACAAGATGAATCATCATCAATTGCCCTACTACCTAAGGAGATTATGGTCTTCTAGTACATGTACATTAGGTTTGCCCAGCAAAAGCAAGGGTTTTTTTTTTCAAGTTTGAGACCCATTGTTGGTTTGGATGGATGCCATTTGAAGACATCTATGGGTGGACAACTCTTGTGTGCTATTGGTCATGATGGAAATAAAAAAAATTTCCATTGCAATAGCAATTGGTGATATTAAAGAGAAAAGTTCTTGGAAATGGGTTCTCCAACTCTTATTTGAAGACTTTGGGAGGCCAATTGAAACTGGTTGGCTTTTTATTTCAAATAAGCAAAAGGTAATTGCAATGTTTTATTTTTTTAATTTATAATATTTTTCCATTTAAAGATAATTTATATGTGGTTATTGGTTATGGTAATAGGGATTGGTTCAGGCTTATAAGGAGATAATGTCTAGTGTTGAACATAAGCACCGTTTCAAGTATTTGTTTGAGAATTTCAAGTTGGTGTTTAAAGATTTGGTGTATAAGAATCTACTGTGGGCAGTAGCAGGCACAGGGAACAAAAAGAGTTAGGAATATCATATGGAAAAATTGAAAGAGTTGGATGTTAAAGCCTATGAGTGATTGATGCAAAGGGATCCTACAACATGGGCTAGAGCATTTTTTTCTAATAAAACTAATTCTAATGCCATTCAAAATAATATATGTGAGTCTTTTAACTCATATATAAAAGCTGCCAGGGATATGCCCATTTTAGGCATGGTTGAGTGGATTCGAAGGAGGTTAATGAAGAGAATTTATGTTAAAGCATCTACAATGAAGAAGTATAGAGGTGAAATATGCCTAAATGCACAAGAAAGTTTGAAACATAAAAAGGTTAAAAGTAGGGACTGTTTTTACACTCCAGTAGGCCAATTGAAATATGAAGTTGACTTTGGTGATACAAGAAATATGGTTGACTTATCCAATAGAACGTATAGCTGCAGGTTCTGGGACTTGATAAGCCTAGTGTGCAAGCAAGCATTAAGTGCAATCTGGACAAATAGGGAGAATCCAGAAGACTATGTGCACCATTATTGCTCAAAGGTAACATATATGGTTCTATACAAGTATATAATATATCCTATACCAAGCAAGGATCAATGGGAAAGAACTAATTTTCATGATATGCATCCTAATGTTTTGAGGAAACCAACTGACAGACCTCATAAACAAAGGATTAAGAATCCTAATGAGCTAAAGAATCCTTATAAAACTTCAAGGGAAAGTGGTTATATTGTTTATGGCAATTGCAAACAAAGAGGACATAATGTAAGGGGATGTAAAGTAGGGGTCACTGGTGAAACAACATGGCAATGAAGAAATAAGCTACTTAAGCAAAAAGGAAATGGAGGAAGAATGTCTCAGGTCTATTTCCCTAACTCATATACTTATTCACTACATCTTTGATCAAATTTTCCAATTTGTAACACTATTTAGCTTGTGAATTTAGAGTGTGCCTACTAGAGCTTTAAAAAGAAAGGGAACAACTATAAGAAATTCAAGTACAACTACATCTCAGTCACAATAAACACCAAATGTCTCAGCTCATCCACACGATGGTCAGAGCCTTTACATGCCTATGCAAACTAAAGTACTAATATAACTATACATTTTTTAGGTTTGTTATAACCTACTGCTAACCATTAAATATATCTAGTAGAATGCTGGTGGACAATTCAGGCCTTTAAGGCATTAGACACAACAATATGTCAATTGAAATTCCTTATCTCAGCCAACTTATATGAGTTCAACATTTTCATCAGCTACAAAAGTGAGATCAAGGGCATCTGCTACTTCAGCTATGCGAGGCAATGTACTGCCTTCATCATACTAAAACTTTAAAAGGGCAGCTGAGCTTGCATCATTTGCACCTTCTAAGAAATCAAAGAAAGTAAATGATGCAAGACCATCAACCCAACAGATGATGATGTGTAATTATAGTCCATAATTTGGAGGTGTATTCACATATAAACACCTTATGTTTTTTTATTAATTTGGAGGTGTAAACAATTATAAAAACCTTTTTATTTTGAATGTCAATTTTTGGTGGTGTAAACATTTTGTAATGCTAATGATAATTGGTAACTTAATGCTAACAGGGTGATTTTTTGAACAAGTTTGATGGGTTAAATTTACTGTAATGCTACATCTTTTTTGCTATTGATATATTGTCATTTTTGTTTCTATATATTGTCATTTTCTTTTTAATTTAAATTTCTCCTTTGTAAAATCATGTCTCATCATTTAGGTATTACACTTTCAAATGAAATATTGTAAACTTGCCATTTTCCATAAACAGAATTCCACTTCATTTCATTTAGCCATTTTAACAAACACTTTGTCAATAAAATACACTACTTTCATTTAAGGCAAACACATAAACTCTTTACCACTTCTATTCCATTTCATAATGTCATCCACAACATAAATCACAACATTAACAAAAAATAAAGATTACATATTTTTTGCAACTACATTTTATTTTAACACTTTCCTTTTCTTCAAATTTTTTCAGTTGTAACTTTAAGGTAACAATCTCATTCTTATAGGCATTCAATTCCTGCTCATTCAACTTTAAAAGCTCTTTTAAATTTTTTAATTCTTCAATCACCTCTACTTCTCTTGCTCTCAACAACACTATCTCTTGCTCCCATTCGTTCCACCAGTTCTCAATATTTCCAATTTCCATAATAATTATTATTAACCTATTTAAAAAATTTGCAACCACGCCTACTCATCTCTTCATATTTGCCACACCCATAGAATTTTTGACTAAAATTCACTGGAGTTGATGAAGTCTTCATAGGAGATGGCAAACCACATTCACACCTCTTGCTACTTGTTTACGATAGTGATGTTCTGCTACTTTTTTGTAATAATGATTGCATCATTTTTCAACGATTGAACTTTGAAATTTTAAGGATTTTGTTTCCTTCTTATGTTTGTTTTTAGGGATTTATTTGCTTTTGGAGATTTTTTATCTAGGGATATTTTCTCTTAAATGGCTTATATGATGTGGGAAATAATGTTAGGTCAAGACAAATTCCCCCTCTTTGACTTTAAGTGGGCAGACGATTTTGCCCTTCACCGGCATCAGCAATAGAAACAGTGTTTGTTGAAATTTTGCTGATGGCAGAAAGCATAGGGTACAAACTTATTAGGGTTAAAACCACAAATCAGAAAGTGATTAGGGTTAAAACCACATGGTATTTTATTGTAATTTTCCCTTAAATAAATTATTGAACATTATTTAATCTTTTCCCTCCAAAATTATACCTCATTTAAAAAAATAATTAAGTTATTAATAAATATTTTTATTTGAGTTAAATATTTATTTTTGTCTAAATCACCATATTTAAAGTCTACTAAATTCTAATGTAAGATAATAAGAGCAGCAAAAATTCCCCAATAACTAATTTAAAATGATTATATATATCATGACTCAAATTCGAAATACCACTTAAAATTTAGTTTATTAATTATTTAATTTAAAATTAAAATTAAAAAAATAATAATAAATTAATGAAAAAATTAAAAAATCATTTTAAACAATCCAATATATTTTTTTCCCATATCATCAAGTAAATTATATTGAAGACGTGCTCTGGAAATCAACATATTATTAGATGTAACTTTTGACAACTGAGAAAAAAGAGAATCATAATTAATATTAAGTAAAATTATTAAATAGTTAAGAAGTTAATAATTTTTATATAAATGATTTGGTGATGAATTAATTAAGTCGAGATGTGCTAGCTATCAAGTAACTTGGTTAAGTGTTTTTTTTTCCTTTACCTTCCCTTGCCTTAGATAATCATTCACACAATATTTATTTATTTTGTTTAGATTAGTACCTCAATAATTACATATAAAAGGTGACATGTCTATGTTCTATGTTTCTTTAGCTTTATTATATTGTCATGACCCAAATCAGGAGTCATGATCGTCGCTAGAGAATAAAAATTCTTTCGAATCCGGAACTCGTAGCAAACATTAGAAGAAAAAAAGCATACAATAAATAAATAAATATATGTCAGAATTAAAATCTTAAATCGATATAAAATAAATACTTAATCTCATATTATAAAATAAAATATTTGCATATAATATTTAGAGAAAGGTCTCTGACATTAAAACCACATTCTACAGATACAAACACTACTACTACAGTTTTTCTAGAATACAATAAAGTTCAGATAAGTAATTTATATAAACTAGCCGGGACTGAAGAAGTATGGCGTATGGACCTACTACTGAGGTTTGAAGATGAGAAATTTCCTGAAAAAAAAACAACTGAGGGGAGTCAAACCTCACTAAGTGAATTATTATATTATTTATACATGCACCTCCTAATGTCATATGCAATTAAGCATCAGTATATATATATAAATATATATAGGCAATTCACACAAATGCTGAAATCACTTTTATATATAATAAATGCTAAAAAGTGTTTATTTGAATGAAGGATCAAATAGAACCCTAATTATTCGCAACCTCAACTAAAAGTATATCCCTAGCTATATAGGCTCATTTAATTCCAAATTAATTCTCTTATTCCATTTTGGACAGTAGATTGGCCCTGAGACACTAAGTCAACCGAGCTCCAGCAGTCGCCCCAAGACACTAGGTCAAGTGAGCTCTCGCAATCACACTGCTCAATCACATCAATCTTAGAATAATCAATCAAATAAAAGTCACCTCAAGTGATTAAATAACTCAACCCTAAAATCTATCACACTGGTACGTACACGGTTCTAGTGCTACCCACTAGGTGGCATGTTCTATTGATATCCTTCAAATAAACTTAATAATTATTAAAATAATAAAAATGCACAATTTAAATGTAATAGCATCCATTCATAGCAAAATATACTCATCATATATAAAAAATATACCAAAATAAACCATAATATATTAGAAATATACAAAAAATATATCGAATATATATGACACACATATACTAAATATGATACTAAAAACAATTATGCATATGTGTCACATATATATCAAATATACAAAAAATATACTAAAAATATACCAAAAATATATTTATTCATTTAAAGAAATATTCATATTCAATTTCATTATAAAATTCATGGATTTTAATTTTCATGCATTCTACATGTAATGCATATATAAGATAATAACTCATACATTTGCACTCATCGAGACTGGCTCGACGGGCCTAGTCCAATAGGCTTCAGTCTCAGCGCAACTAGAAAATAAATAATAGCAATAATCAAAATAAATTTCTAACTTATACTTCTAAAAGAGACTTAAGCTAGGACCACAAAACTCAAATAGACATAAAAATTCAGAATCGACTTGATGTCACGTTTTACGAGAATTCTATCAAAAATTCGGTAAAACCTTCTCTGTAAAACGGACATCTCTTTACTAAAAAGTAGAGCCGATTCTGTAAGAAAAATGCACTTCAAACACCATAAACTTAACACTTCGGATTAAAACCTCGAACTGAACAATTTCCCAACC